>CAWUCU010000008.1:25000-52500 GCA_963920655.1 Geranium rotundifolium | reverse complement strand
CCTATCAGAACAATTTTAAAATGAAATGAATTCAAATAAAACTAAAATAAAAAAAAGAACTCTTCTTTTCTTTTTTTTTTTTAACTTTGGTATGGGTTGCCCGGGACTCGAACCCGGAACTAGTCGGATGGAGTAGATAATTTTTCCCTTGTTGCAATAGAAAAAAAAATCCCTCCCCAAAACCGTGCTTGCAGTTTTCATTTGCACACGACTTTCCCTATGTATATATCAAATATCAAAAAGAAATAAAGAATTACATATTTGAGAAGAAAGTCTAAGAATTATGAAAATTTTGACTACTCAGTGAATTTAACCACGAATTATGATGATATATACGATATATAATGATATATGAGCATTTCAGAATACAAATTCATGAATCTTTTTTTTTCATGAAAATGAAAAAGTCTCATGAACAATCATGAATGATCCACCAGATCATTGATACGGATAATGTCCAAATACCAAATACGTTCTCTATGTAATCCGTGTAAAGGAAAAGGGATTTTTTGGAGGAAGAATAAAGAAAGAGCTTGTTCTTCTTCCAAAAAAAATTCTTCTAAGAATCCCGAACCTAATCTTCGCATAAAAGTGCGTACTGTACTTTTATGTTTACGAGCCAAAGTTCTAGCACACGAAAGTCGAAGTATATACTTTATACGATACAAAACCTGTTTCTTTGAGGATCCGCTGTGATAACGACAAAGATTTCTACATATCCGACAAAATCGATCAAGAATATCAGAATCCGATAAATCGGTCCAGATCGGTTTACTAATAGGATGACCCAATACAGTACAAAATTGAGCTTTTGATAATGATCCAATAAGAGAAATAAACTGGGGCTATGGTATCAAATTTTTTAGTCAGAGTATTTATTAGAAATGAATTCTCTAGCATTTGATTTCTTACTACCAAAGGATTTTTTAGTACACTTGAAAAATACCCCAGAAAAGAGAAGGAAGAGTTGGGTAATTGCTTTATATGGATCCTATAAGGTTGAGACCAAAAGTGAAAATAAGATTGCCAAAAATTCACAAGATGAAATTTCCATTTCTTCATTAGAATAAGAGTTCCCTTTGAAGCCAGAATTGCTTTTCCTTGATATCGAACATAATGTAGTGAAAGGATCTTTGAGGAACCATAGAATCCTCTGAAAAGAATTACAACACACTACTATAAGATATTCCTATTTTTCCATAGAAATTGTGTTCGCTCAAGAAAGACTCCAGAAGATTGTTGATCGTAAATAAAGAAGACTGTTTACGAAGAAACAGGAATAGATATTCGCATTCATATACATAAGAATTATGTAGGAACCAAAAGAATCTTTTCTTTCTTTTGAAAAGACGTGAATGGATTTATTTGAAGTAATGAGACTATTCAAATTATGATATTCGTGGAAAAAAAATCGCAAGAAATGCAAAGAAGGAACATCTTTGATCCCAGCATTGAAGGATTTGAACCAAGATTTCCAGATGGGGGGGATGGGGTATAGTAGATCTGACACATAATTTAAATGCGAGAATTTATCCTCTAAAAAAGGGAAATATTGAATGAATAGATCGTAAATTCTGAGATTTTGGTATTTTTTTTTTCTTCAAGGGAAGATACTAATCGCGACGAGAATGGAATTTCTAGAATGACTCCAAAACCTTCAGATACCATTTGAGAAGAAAAATGAGAAGAAAAAGAATTCTTGTGACCCCAAAACCCATTTTGGTTAGAATCATTTACGAAGAAATCAAAGATTTCTGTTGATACATTCGAGGTAATTAAGACGTTTCACAAGTACTAAACTAGATTTATTGTCATAACCAAGAATTTCCACAGGTTCGTAAAAAATCAAACTATTGAAGATATGATCATGGAGCAAGTGAGTAAATAGACTCCTTCAGGAGTAGCGGATATAGGAAGTTTTGTTGCCTAAATCTATCTTTTTTCAATCTAAATATCCTTGTAATTCTGCCATTTACATAGATTTCTACTGGAACCCAAAAAAGGGAGGCACTTTTTGTGTTATGAAATGATACTGATACATAGTGCAATATGGTCAGAACGGCGTATGTGTATGTTGTATTTAGTATATTGTTTATCTTAGACTAAAATACTATAACTAGTATAGAATATTCAAATTCTAAGAAGTAAAAGATTTATAGAAAAGTAAGAAACAAAATAAAGAATATATACCCCGGAGACAGAGAGCCCAATCTACAGATCTTTTTCCTTTCTATACAATTTGGTTTTCTTTTCCTTGTTAATATAACTAGAATAACAATAAAAAAAGAAGGAATAAGGGGGTAAAAATCTTTTCATTTTTGCACCTCGATCACTCTTTTGACTTTGGAAAAGAAATTATTTTTTTTATCACTATACTATTTTCTTCTTACACATCCGTCTCCAATCCAGAATAAAGAATAATTAGGATTAATAAAAAAAAGAATCAATGGTCCACTCACAATTCACAAGAGAACCTTTTCCCACATCAGGCACTAATCTATTTTTAACGTCTAATTAGTAATTTGAGTTGGGTAATCATTCAAATTAAGAAGGGAAGCTCGTTGCTTTTTTGTCTTACTCGAATTGGAGCCATAAGGCTCTATCCATTTATTCACTAGACTCGCCTATCAAATACTTTACTGAACTTAAAAAATTTTTAGAAATAAGAAAAAATTCTTATGTTCGTTCTATTATGAGTACTAGATTTCTTCTTTTTCTATGATTCTATTATTCTTTTGTCTATTTTTCTATTCTTTTTACGACATGCTTTTTTTTTTCCATTTCATTACCTTTCAGGATCAGTCGCGGTCTTCTAAACTCTACCAATAGTCTAGACGAATTCCTTCATCCCAAATGCGTAAAAGATCATAGTCGCAATTAAAAGCCCGAGTACTTCTACCATTGAGTTAGCAACCCCGAATCAATATGAAGTGTAGATATGATCGAAATAAAAAAAAAGAAAATAAAAAAAATCAATGGAATTGCACTGCAACAACTGCGTCAAAAACACGGAACTAGCAATAAATCTAACCACCAAAATATCAAGCGGATCCGCTTCAAAAAAACAAGAGATTCAAAAGAGAATTGAAAAATTGATAAAATTGGGTGGTTTTTCAATTTTTTTTTATTTTCGCTAAGAAAATACGTTTTGTATATTTGTATAAAAAAAAAAGAAATCCAGCAAACCCATCCATTTTACTAAAGTCAAGGAAAGAGCCAATAGGGAGTGAGGAGAAAAAGATCTATTTATCTATGATCAAATTATATTTGTTCGAGACGCCATTGTCAATATAAATGGACTTTTTTGAAAACAAATTTTCAATAAATTCTAAATTATATAGAAATTTGTGTTGGATTAGCACAACATAAAAACATAAAGAAGAAATAATAAATTGGGAGCAGAAAAAAATAAGGAATAAGGAAAAGGTAGAGAGAGAAAAAAATATCGGCTTTTTTTAATAAAAAAAAAGACTGGTACAATACAAATACAAGAAGAAAGATTACCCCCCTTGTTGGGGGGTTCCACAACAAGAAGCAAGAAAAAAAATCAGAATTAAGATTAAGTATGAATAGAACAAGAAAAGAAAAAACTTTGAATAAAGAATTACACAAAGATTAGGTACTAGTTACACTACCCTTTTTTTATTCATGACTCTTGTTTTTCCTTTCTTTGTTTTATCAAAAGAAACTCGAAATTCTTTAAAGAAATTCTGCCTTCCTTAAAATATCATGAACAGTTCCTGTGGGTTGAGCCACCCTTTTTTCAAGGAAATATAAAATAGCAGGAACATTTGAATAAGTTTGATTCTTTTATCGGATCATAGAAACCTACTTTTCGAAGATCTCTTCCTTCTCTTCGGGATCGAACATCAATTGCAACGATTCGATAGATGGGCTCATTGGGATAGATGTAGATAAAAGATGCCGCCCCTAGAAACTGTATAGGAGGTTTTTTCCTCATAACGGGCTCAGAGAAAAAAATGATTTTAATTTCTAGGAATTTCTATCTATATAGATAGAAATAGAAAGAGAAATGGATCCATAAAGAATTAGACTGTAATTTGAGCCTTTTTTTCCTTACAGAAAAAAGAAATCTCATTCGTACTCCTAACTCAGAGTTGGGTAGTTTTGAAAGAGTTCGAAAGGAAATCCTTAGAATTTATTGAGCTGTCTCTAACCCTTTTTTTTGTCTCGCTTTCGGATCTATTTTTTTTACTCATTCTGATCCAATTGTTGAGACAAGTGAAAATAGTGTTTCCTTGTTCCGGAATTCGGTTGTCTTTGCTTTGCGCTTTGTGAAAATCATTGGGTTTAGACATTACTTTCGGTGATCCTTGCTCCTTTTCAAAAAGGCAGCAACATACCTTTTGTTTTTTTTTCTTTCTATGGAAAAAGGGAAAAATCATACGAAAGATTGATTCCTTTGTGATACACTCTTGATCGAAACAGTTTGAAAATTTCGACAAATTTGACTTTTTTGATTTCAAACTTGTTCAAATTTGAACCTCTCCATTTATCTATATTTTAGATATTGATGATATATTTACAAAGTTGGTCTAACTTATTGATTGTCACTAACCCTAGATTATTCCCCCAAGAAATGAATCAATCATTTTTGCTCGAGCTCCATCATATGTTATACCCATTATATATAGCATTAGTCTTTTTATTTAGATTTAGCAACCCAAGAACAAATGAAATTAGGTTCCTAGCAGAACAAACTATGTCGAGACAAGAGCATCTTCATTCGTATAGAAAATGGTGGATGTCAGAATCCAACAGCCAATCATGTCCTTCAAGTCCGCACGTTGCTTTCTACCACATCGTTTCAAACGAAGTTTTACCATATACATCCCTCTCATTTTATTGGAATTTGGAACCGTATGCAATTGATTCAATATGGAATCATGAATAGTCATTGGCTGAACCGATACATAATAATACACACTTATTCTATCTATAGGATAGATAAATGTTTATCCGGAAAGTATTTCACTTAATTTCACCCCATATTTTCTCATATGAAGAAAATAACATGAAAAAAAAAACAAATCAGTTTTAAGCAAACTGATTTACATCTTCAACAGATCTTTCGGGATTGTCCATCATAAAAGATCCCTCTTTTTCAAAAAAAAAAAAAGAAATTAGAAACCTCAAAAAAAAGCCTTTGACTGTTACTTTCATTCAAATGAAAAAGAAATCCCCATGAATGGATAAAAATTTTATCCACTTTAACTAAATAATATACTAAACTAACTCTACTAAACTAAATATTTCATTTTTTTTTATTTATAAATATTCATATTCAATCATAGAATATTAAGATAATATTAATAACAATAATATACAAGATCTATTATTATGTAAGAATTATGTATTTCTATAATTTCTATATTTAGAATATATATATATAAATATAATAACATATTGATATAACATATTTCTATAAAGAATCTATTTATATAAATAGATTCTTAAAATTATATGAAATTAATCTATTCTATTCTATTCTAATATGAATATTTATGAATATTCTGAATATTTTCAGATTTTTTATTTATGAATTATGATTTGAGGATTATTATGATTATGTATTATGATTCTAATATTATGATTTACGTATTATTTACCATCTACAATTTAATCTGATTTTTCATTTAAAACAGAGAGATGATTTGAGAATACAGTTTCTTTGTTTTCATTATTATGGAGTAGAAAAAGTCTCGTGTAAGGTAAGATCAAAGATAAAATCAGACTCCTCGGATTCTGATCTTTTCGTATCCATCTCCATCATATAAAACAAAAAATCGTTAAAGAAAGTCATCATGAATATTTAAGAATCAAATACTTTAGTAAAAAAAAAAAGATATGATTCTAAGAATCAGTCTTAGAATTAAGATTGATAACATTGTATCCAACATTAAACAGAAAATTGTTTAATGAAATTGAAAATTTCAATAGAGAAGAATCTTTCGTTTCTGATGGAAACGATCTGGGACGGAAGGATTCGAACCTCCGAGTAACGGGGACCAAAACCCGTTGCCTTTAACCGCTTGGCCACGCCCCATTTTTCTTTTGTCTAAGAAAAACTAAGCTAAATATTGATTATTCGTCAATAACCAACCAAAATAAATATAGGACATGTTGTCGCTAGGATTCAACACAATAGATATAGAATCAAAAAGATTCATTGATCATTACATAGAATTCAATTAAGATATTGTATGAAAATAGAATTCCTTGTATTCTCATTTGATTGGAGAATGTAAGGAAGGATTCTTGATTGGGGGAGAAATCAAAGAAAAAGAAGAATTATTTCTTTTATCCGCCTTTTTCTTTTTCAATTTTCCCTCAGAAAAACAACTCAATCCAATCTGATAATTTATTATCATTTCAATTGAATTTGAATCTTTAAGAAAAAAAATGTTTGTTATGGTTAATATCTTTAGTTTCATCTGTATCTGTCTTAATTCTACCCCTTAATTCGAGTAGTTTTTTATTCGCCAAATTGCCCGAGGCTTATGCCTTTTTCAATCCAATTGTAGACGTTATGCCGGTTATTCCCTTTACCTCTTTTTTCTCTTAGCCTTTGTTTTGGCAAGCTGCTGTTAAGTTTTCGATAAAAAGGAAATCTTTCTTCAATTCATATTCATAATTTATTTGAGAAAAAAAGGATGAGATTTTGATTCTAAAAATAAATAAGATCAGATAAGTCTGACATTAGGAACCCTCGATTCAAAAAGCGAAATTTTTTTCTATTTTATATTCAAATTGAATTTGAATAAGGGGGCGATGATCTTTAATAAGCTTATTTCTTCTTTTGTTCTGACCTTTCCTTTATAAGATCCCATACAATACCTAATTAGAGATATGGCAAGAAATTTTTAGTAACGAAAAAATCTGAATCTTATTACATTAGAAAGAAATTCGTGAAAATGAATAAAAAAAAGGAAGTTTTTTTTTTCATCTTTAGAGCGTCATATCAAAATAGTGTTTATAGTGTGTGTCGTAAAATAGGTGATCTATTTCCTTAAAAAAAAAAAATGATCTTATCTTGGAGATTTGTAATGCTTACTCTTAAACTCTTCGTTTACACAGTAGTAATATTCTTTGTTTCTCTCTTCATCTTCGGATTCTTATCTAATGATCCGGGGCGTAATCCTGGGCGTGAAGAATAAAAAAAAGAGTGAGATTCGTTTTTAGTTTTTCCTTTATTTTTCATAGGTAAATGTATCAATAAATGGAATAGATACTAGATAAAGATAAAAGATTTATAAAATAAAATAATCGAAATTTATTCCAATTCTAAAATTTCAAGTGATCGGGGGGTCGGAGAGAGAGGGATTCGAACCCTCGGTACGAATAATTCGTACAACGGATTAGCAATCCGACGCTTTAGTCCCCTCAGCCATCTCTCCCCATTCCAAATGGGAAATTTCTCATGTGATGTGACACGTGAAGTCAAGATTGAGAACAATTTTTATTTTCCTTCTTTTTTGATAATGATTCGAAACAGATTTCTCCAATAGAAAGAATACCTTACTTCTTTGTATTTTGTACAAAAGGTTTCATTTCCCGGCCTGGTTAAGTACTGGCCGGGCCAGTACTTCTTTCGTTCCAACGAATCAATTTCATTTGTTTTTATATCCAATCAAAATTGTTCTTGAAACAAGAAGAGCAATTTTCATTTCCATTCCTAATTATTAGTTATTAGAAATTCTTTTAAGAAATTATCTATATCTAGATTAATATGATTATAAAGGAAGTATTAAGAAAGAAATATATCTGATAAGATCAATAATATCAAATAGAAAAGACATATTTCTAAATCATATTTCTAAATTGAGACTAGAAATCATTTAATTGTTCAAGGCAAAGGACAAGTGAGGCCCAATCTACCCGAATTCAGAAAATCTGGCAGTTCAAGTGGGGGGATGTTGAAAAAAAAAAGGAAATTCAGTAATGACTTCCAACAAAAAAAAAATACTTATAACTTTAGTACACTATTTAAATTTGACTAAACTTTTTGTATTTTTTTTTCAAGTTTTAAAGCCCCGCGCCGCGGAGGAACAAAATACGTGTTAATGCTGGAATTTTCATGATTCCGATGCTATCTTGACTGCGTCTAATTACTTTGTTGACAAATGGTCCATTCATACCCAATAATGAATATGTAGCGGGTATAGTTTAGTGGTAAAAGTGTGATTCGTTCTATTAACAACTTCAATAGTTAAGGGTTCTTTCCATTTTTTTTTTTCATATTCCGATCAAAAACTTTATTTCTTAAAAAGATTTAATCCTTTACCCCTCAATAGGATATTTGAGGAAAGAATATACATTCTCACGATTTCCTATCCAAAAGTCAATCATAATTTTAAGAGAAAAAATTGGATTATGGAGTCAAGAAGCATAATTTTTTTGATTGGTTCAATTCTTCCAATTGAATGAGTATAAATAAAGGATCTATGGATGATAGTATAAAAACTTTCAATCGTAACTAAATCTTCAATTTTGAGCTGTAAAAGGGAGATTGAAGCCAAATAGCTAGAAAAACGATGGTTTTGGTTTACTAGAACCCTCGACTTATTATTTCAGCTCGGTAGAAACAAAATTATTTTCCTTAGGATCCCACGAGTAGAAATAGGGAACGAAGTAACTAGACTAGAAAGATTTGATAGAATCCCCCTCTTCTAGAGGGATCATCTAGAAAGCGAGTAGCTTTAGATGCATTCGGAAAAAGCTGACATAGATGTTATGGATCTCATTTTTTCTCTGGTGGGAATACATCGATCTTCCATAAAGGAGCCGAATGAAACCAAAATCTCATGTTCGGTTTTGAATTAGAGATGTGAAAAATGATCAACCAACGTCGACTATAACCCCTAGCCTTCCAAGCTAACGATGCGGGTTCGATTCCCGCTACCCGCTATATATTCCTTAACTTCATATGATATACAGATGCATTATCCATTTTGATATACATCCTTCTTTATTATTGTATTCCCTAAATCCGTCTAATCTTTTTTTCTTTTTCTGAAAAAATGTGAAAATAGGAATGAAGGGCGTCCATTGTCTAATGGATAGGACAGAGGTCTTCTAAACCTTTGGTATAGGTTCAAATCCTATTGGACGCAATTTCTTTCTATCTATCTATTCTAGATAGAGAATAGAAAAAAAAAAGAACTTTCTTTTCTATTTTCTAAAGGATAAAGGGCCCTTTTTTGAATAATTCGAATCAGAAATCTTTATCAAGGATTTCTCTTGTACTAAGAATTAAGAATAGAGATCCATTTACATTTATGTTTGTTCCTGAAGTAGAAAGAGTTCGATCTGTTCCTGAATAGCCTCTCTCAAAAGGGTTTCAGCTTCTTCGGTGAATATCTTGGTAGAAGATAGAATTTCTTGGAATTTAGGTTTCTTCTTTGTTAAGTAGGTACGTAACCCAACGAGAAATTTCTTTACCTGTCCAATTTCTAACGCATCAAGATATCCATTCGTTCCGGTGTAAATAGTAGCTATCTGGTCTTCCACCGCGAGAGGGTCTGATTGGGATTGTTTGAGCAACTCACGTAATCGTTGACCTCTTGCCAATTGATTCTGAGTAGCTTTATCTAGATCAGAAGCAAATTGTGCAAAGGCTTCTAATTCTGCAAATTGAGCTAGTTCCAATTTGATTTGCCGGCTACTTGTTTCATGGCTTTAATTTGAGCTGCCGATCCTACTCTAGAAACAGAAATACCTACATTAATAGCAGGCCTGATTCCAGCATTGAATAGATTCGGCAGATAAAAATATTTGTCCATCTGTAATAGAAATTACATTAGTAGGAATATAAGCCGAAACGTCTCCAGATTGAGTCTCCACTATTGGTAAAGCAGTCATACTTCCTTCACCTAAACGAGAACTTGATTTAGCGGCTCTTTCCAAAAGGCGTGAATGCAAATAAAAAACATCTCCTGGATAAGCTTCACGACCAGGGGGTCTTCTTAATAGAAGAGACATTTGACGATAAGCTTGTGCCTGTTTGGAGAGATCATCATAAATTATTGAAGTATGTTGTTCACGGTACATAAAGTATTCAGCCAGAGCTGCTCCCGTATAAGGAGCGAGATATTGTAATGTAGCAGGCGAATCTGCTGTTTCGGCTACCACAATAGTGTATTCCATTGCGCCTCCTTCCTGGAAAGTAGTCACTACCTGAGCCACAGAAGATGCTTTTTGACCAATAGCTACATAAACACATATCACATTTTGTCCTTTTTGATTGAGAATCGTATCTGTGGCTACTGCTGTTTTACCAGTCTGTCTGTCTCCAATAATTAATTCTCGTTGCCCGCGTCCTATAGGGATCATTGAATCAATGGCAATAAGTCCCGTTTGAAGGGGCTCATATACGGAACGTCTCGAAATAATACCTGGGGCAGGAGATTCAATTAACCGAGATTCAGAAGATGAAATTTCACCTCTACCATCAATAGGTTTAGCCAGAGCATTTATAACACGACCCAAAAAACCCTCGCTCACAGGGATCTGAGCAATTCTTCCTGTTGCTTTTACAGAACTTCCCTCTTTTATCATCAAACCATCACCCATTAATACAACGCCAACATTATTTGATTCCAAATTCAGAGCAATACCTATGGTACCCTCTTCAAATTCTATTAATTCACCTGCCATTACTTCATCAAGACCATGAATACGAGCAATGCCGTCGCCCACTTGAAGTACGGTACCGGTATTCACAATATTTACTTCTCTATTATATTGTTCAATACGTTCGCGGATAATATTACTAATTTCGTCAGCTCGAAGGGTTCCCATTAGTATCTCTTTTTTATTTTTCGGAAGGAAAGGGAAAAAATAATACCTAAACTCTAAACTAGAGTAAAAAGGCTAATCAGTTATTTCTTCCACGGACCCGAGGATACCAATATTAGCACTGATGGTACGAAAATGTAATTCGCTATTCAAACAACTATTCAAAGTTCCTAGAGCTCTTTGTAAGGCTTGTTGAAAAACTTGTTGTCGGACCTGATTAATTGCTCTTTGTTGTTCAAAAAGAAGAGTTTCATTTTTGTAATTTTCTAATCGTTCCAAACTATCGCAAGTAGCATTAATCAAATTGACTTTTTCTCGTTCTATCTCAGAGTATCCATTTGTTCGATACTCATCTGCTTCGATTTCCACTTTCCGTAATCGAGCCCGGGCTCTTTCGAGCTGTTCAATGGCCCCCCTACGTAATTCTTCTGAATTTCTAATAGTATTCAAGATCCTATGTTTTCGCTTATCTAATAAATCATTTAATGAAAGTAGATTATCTTTCCATTCATTTCACAACTATCATATCTCTTCCCGAACCAAACATGAATCTTTCGATTCATTTGGCTCTCACGCTCAATTGTTTCTTTTCTCTTTTCTTTGATGGGCATTCCCATATCTTTGAATGGAATGAGCCTATCCTCTCTTTTCTGTTCGTATTCAAGGATATCGAAACTGATCTAACATCAGAATCTTAAGAGGACTCTTCAGACCAGACAAAAAATCAAAAATTGTCAGCAAAGTTGTTTCTTTATTTGTTCTTTAAAACTTAAAAAAAAAAGATTTTAAAGAACAAAATTCCAAAAATTTCTTTTTTTATACAATACATAGGTCGTCGATTCGGCAGTGGATAAAAAAAGGAGGGGAAGATACCCATCTTTCCAGTAAATGGTTCAAATAAGTTTATCCATATGAGTGTTCTACATCGGATAAATTTCCAATTCTTCCTTTTTTTATTTTTATCATTTTTAACCCATTTCGGTACTAACGTAGTGGTAGAAAGAGTACCATGCTATGCTGTGCCTGGACTTCAAACAATTTATCTTTAACCATGTAAAAGACCTCAACATTATTGGTTGATAGAGAATCAAAGTTCATTTACCAATTAGTCACGAAATGCTATGGTTCTTACATAGGATTTCTGAATGAAATCCAATTCCGAAGTAATTCGTTGAGATTGTGCACCCTTTTTCCTATTTCTGCTATAAAAAAGAATACATAAATATAAAGAAAGTGCAGCCGGTGAAATCCAACCTATTCTTGAAATACACAACTCGCACACACTCCCTTTCCAAAAAAAATCAATACACCCAGCACTACGCTTAGATTTATTGGATTTGTTGCTAAAATATCGGTATTAAACTCGAAACTCCCAGCGGATGGCCAGTGCCCCACGGAAACAAAAGAATCGGTTCTATTTTTCATATGCTCTCCTCTTATAGATAGGACTAACAAAGAACAGAGTTCTTTTTGTATCACTCCGCTCGCCCCCTTTTTTCTTTACATTTTGATTCTACGATGAAATTCAACATTAAACAAAAGGATTTGCAAATAAAAGAGCTAATGCCACGACCAGTCCATAAATTGTTAAAGCTTCCATAAAAGCCAGACTAAGCAATAAAGTACCTCGTATTTTACCCTCTGCTTCTGGTTGTCTCGCAATACCTTCTACAGCTTGGCCCGCAGCAGTACCTTGACCAACCCCAGGTCCAATAGAAGCAAGCCCTACAGCCAATCCAGCAGCAATAACGGATGCAGCAGAAATAAGTGGATTCATGGTAAGTTCCTCGCACCAAAAAAAAGAAATGGTTAATGATACAACCAACCAATAAATTAGTACTTAATCTACTTATACTTTGACTATTTACTTACTATTTACTTACTATTTACTTTACTACACTTATCACTTATTTTTTATTTTTTGATCTTTATCACTAAAATCTATCGGGTCGAAGTAGCTAAAAACTCCAAATGGAAATCAGAATATTACTGAATTGTCAGAACTACTTCGATATACCGTTTTTCCTTTCTACCCATGATGGAGTTTCGTGTAAATAGATATGTATACGGTTTTAGTCATTGCATTTTCTTGTTTATAAACTCTTCTATTCTTTCATTCAATCATTCAATTCACAATCACAGACAAAATAGAAAAAGGACTGATACGGGAATCCATCTAAATGCAGTGGGCTAGAAAAAAAAATAGATAGGGGTAATTCCTATCTAACTAGTAAATAGCATATACTTTTTTTCTTCCATAACGTAAATCACCTGCATTTTTTATTCTATTAAATCATATTCTGGAACCATTCTTCGAAACATACACAAGGATTGATACTCATAGGCATTACATATATGTAGTAGGACCCCCAACCCTTCTTTCTCTTCCAAATTCTTCAATATCATCTACCTTTCTACATAGATATATGTAGCTATTTGCATTTTCTTCTCCAACCCAGTGGATTATATTGAACCCCCCGCATTGCTTGAATTGGGATAAGCTTCCAAAAAGACTATTTTGAAAGTTAGTCAATGATGACCCTCCATGGATTCACCTATATAAGCCGCAGCCAAAGTTGCAAAAATCAGAGCTTGAATACCACTTGTAAATAATCCAAGAAACATGACAGGTATAGGAACTACTGAAGGCACTAAAGAAACAAGAACAACAACTACTAATTCATCAGCCAATATATTCCCGAAAAGTCGAAAACTAAGAGATAAAGGTTTTGTGAAATCTTCTAGGATATTAATTGGTAAAAGTATTGGAGTTGGCTGAATGTATTTCCCGAAATATCCCAATCCTTTTTTGCTAAGACCCGCATAGAAATATGCCACTGACGTGGGTAAAGCTAAAGCAACAGTAGTATTTATATCATTCGTGGGCGCAGCTAACTCCCCATGAGGTAACTTTATGATTTTCCAAGGTAAGAGAGCACCTGACCAGTTAGAAACAAAAATAAATAGGAACATCGTTCCAATAAATGGAACCCAAGGACCATACTCCTCTCCAATCTGAGTTTTGCTCAAGTCTCGAATAAATTCAAGGACATATTCGAAGAAATTCTGACCGTCGGGCGGAATGGTTTGTGGATTCCGAACAGCTATGATGACTGAACCTAATAAGATAGCAATTACAACCCAAGAAGTGATAAGTACTTGGGCATGAATTTGTAAACCTCCTATTTGCCAATATAAATGTTGGCCTACTTCTACACCTGATATATCGTATAACCCTTTGAGTGTTTTAATGGAACATGGTATAACATTCATATTGTCCTCTAACAGAAATCGAACTTCAAAAAAGGAATGATTTTGATTCAACCATCTCTTTTTCAATTCATCTACGTTAATTCATGAATTTCAGTTATGAATCGTATATTTAGGATCCTGAGAAATCACATAAAAAAACACCAATCATTTTATCTTTTTTATTCAATATTATTCAATATTCAAAACATAGTTCAAACTTCAACAAAGAGAGTTCACCAAAAACGAACTAATCTTCTTCTTAATGATAAGATAATCAACCATTTTTTATATAACTATAACGGCCCTCACAAATTGCAGATGCTAATTTGGTAAGAATCAATCGAATCGAAGCTATAGCATCATCGTTGGCTGGAATAGAAATATCTGCAAGATCTGGGTCACAATTAGTATCGATTAAACAAATCGTCGGAATACCCAAAATGACACATTCTCGAAGAACCGTATATTCTTCTTGCTGATCAACGATAATTACAATATCGGGCAATCCCGTCATATATTTGATCCCACCCAGATATGTTTGCAAGGTAGATAACTTTCTCTTCAACATTGCTGCATCTCCTTTGGGGAGACGGTTGAGTTTCCCCATCTTTTGTTCTGCTCTTAAGTCCCTGAACTTCTGAAGTCTTGTTTCTGTAGTAGACCAATTCGTTAACATACCACCAAGCCATTTTTTATTAACATAATGACATCGAGCCCTTATTGCTGCTGATGCTACTAAATCCGCTGCTTTCTTTTTGGTGCCGACTATTAAGAATTTTTTTCCCCTACTTGCTGCATCAAAAACTAAATCGCAGGCTTCTGATAAAAAACGAGCAGTTATAGTAAGATTTGTAATATGAATACCTTTACGCTTTGCTGAGATGTAAGGAGCCATTCTAGGATTCCATTTCTTAGTACCATGACCAAAATGAACTCCTGCTTCCATCATTTCTTCCAAATTGATGTTCCAATATCGTCTTCCCATTTTCCCACACTTTGTTTCTTTTTTTTTTTCAAAGAGATTCAGTACCCTGTGAAATAAATAATTGTTCCGACGGAACCTTCTACCAGGATTGACCATTGATCTACGACCCAAACCATGAATGAAATTCATGGTTTTTTATTTCATTGATTACCAAATCCATAATCGGACCAGAGAGTTCAAGTAAAAAGAATGAACCTCTTGTTAGGAATTAGTAAATTACATTACGTAACTGATTGGTCTGATGTCTCATGGAAAGTGTTTGGGGCGCAAGAACAAAATAATTCTCTATGGTGTAACAAAATATCTCTCATTTCCAACTCGAATAGATTCTTCCTTTTGATTTTCAAATGAATGTTTTTGTCTTGCTTTGAACGATGTACTAATTTTTTGAATCCGGTACCAACCGGTATAATCCCCCCCAGAACAACGTTCTCTTTCAGGCCTTTCAACCAATCAATACGACCTCGTAGAGCAGCTTTTGCTAAAACTCGAGCAGTTTCTTGAAAACTCGCTTCGGATATGAAACTTTGAGTATTCAGAGATGACTTCGTTATTCCCAATAAGATTGCCCGATAACAGATCGCTTCGTCCAAAACACGCCCTGCTCGCTCTGCTCGCAACAATCCAATCAATTCTCCAGGTAAAAAAACATGAAACATTCCATCTTCTGAAACCAACACTTTTGATGTTACTTGACGTACAATAATCTCTATATGTCTATTATGGATCTGTACCCCCTGAGATCGATAAACCTTTTGGATCTTATTAACCAAAGAGATACGACTTTGGGCTATGGTTAGTTCAGCTCCAATCAAAAATCCCCAGGGGATCCCAAGAATCCTTCGGATACGTTCGTCCCAACCTTCAACTCTTCTTTCGAGGTTCATCGATATTGAATCAATTGAACGAACTTCTAAGATTTGTTCCACTTTTGGAAGACCTTGCGTTATGTCACCGGATCTCGATTTTTCATATATAAATGTAATTAATGTATCTCCTTCATAAAAGGTTTCCCCATAATGGCCATGAACAGTTGCTCCTGGAGTGACCAAATAGGGCTTAGCTGATCTTATAACTAAAGAGTCAACATGAACAATGAAAATTTGACCAGATTTTTTAATGCGTGATCCGTATTTCAATAGACATACATTTTCACAAAGGAATTGTCCAAGGCTAATTATTGTCCATGCTTCTTCACAATAATCGTGATGGAGAGAACACCAATTCAAATGGGATGAATTCCAAATGATGTTACTGCATGGATTGGGATTATAAATCCTCCTATTTTCATCTAGGAAACAGTATTGAAATGGAAGTACTTGAAGCACTTGGAAAGTCTGTTGAAAATTTTCAAATAACAAATATTTCTTTAAAAAGACTTGATTATAAGTTATTAAAGAGTAAGATGAACAAAAATTTACTATTTTAGGTACAATAGTACCTAAAGGGCCCAACAAATCCCTAATTGGAGTCATGGGATCCGATTCTTTTGTCGCATTATTATATCTCGAAGTATTGAAGGGGCCAATTTGAGAACAATTGGATGATGACAAGATTCTGAAAGATTGGCATTCCTTATTTCGATTCAACAACGTACCAAGAGTTCCCTGATGTTGGGGAAATGATTGAATCTTTACCTTGGAATCAAAAGGATTGATATGGGTACGATCTAATCCATTATTGGAAATCAATCCTGAACCTGCCGTATCATACCTTTTTACGATATACGAAATAGTGGACTTTACTAACTCAATTCGGATGAAATCACGAAGCAGATCATTTGCCCTTATTTCAACAAAAGAAGCATGAACCTCTTCTTCTATAGAACCCTTTTTTTCTTGGTCCCAATTCAATACTAAGCAAGCCCGAACTAATTGAATACTTGTGTGAGAAATTCCTCGAATTGACTTGCCATTTCCATAAAGTATATAATTGACAATTCGAAGTTGGACATTATCCTTTTCCTGCAAGAGATCCTGAGAGAAAAGTGTTGCTAAATTTATCCCATCAGCTATTTCATATGTGACTACGGGCCGAACCAAAACAAAATACTTTTTTTGGTAGGTGTAATCCGTTGGACATAGATCCAATTTTTCAATTTTTTTGATCCTTTAGAATTTTGTTTTTCCATTCCTGGTGGTATAACAATGCCACTGTGCCTAGATATTTTATCCACCTCTCCAGGAAAATGAATATCTCCAGAAAAAATTTTAAGTTCCATACTTTTTTTTTTTTTCTCTCCACTCGGACTAATCCACTTACTCGACTTCTTGTATTTATATTTAAAGCAAGTCGTGTATCTACTCCAACGATACTATTGTTCCGGACCATTATGGGCGAAGATCCGGGTAAGATATGCACTTCCTCGGGAATGAAAAAAAATCGATCTACTTTCATTTGCATTTGGTATTTCGGGCTAAATTCTTTTGCTCCTCGATACTCAATCAAATCCTCTTTTTTTACGATTGAATCTACTTCGACAATCCCATATTTAGTAATTCCCGAACTGCTTCTTCTGTATCGCGGATCATCAAAATAAGCAAGAATACTATTTCTACGTAAAATACCATTTATAGGTATTTTAATCGAAATACCAAAACAGGGTATTACTTTATTTTCTCGTTCTTTATCATATTGTAAGGGAATCACGAATCTATTTCTTCGCTTTTTCGCCAAGGAATTATCGGAATTATCTTGACGAATAGAAGTAGAAGGATCTATGAGATTCCAATGACCATTGGATATGATTCGATAAGGTTTTGAATAGTCAAGAATTTCCCTATCTTTTTTACCAAAAGTATCCAACAATTTATGTCTTACTTGATCATTAGTCAGTGAGAGATCAAAGATATATCTTTCTTCGACAGAAAAAGAATTAGCATTCATTTGATCTTGATCCTTGTGGAGTGAAAAAGACACTATATTGGATCTGCATACACCTCCTGCTAATATCCATAAATGACTTGTTTTTGGTAATAGATGAACATTACTATATGGATATTCGGGCGCATGATAGCCATCAGTACTCCAGTGCATTTCTCCTTCTGACTCAGAATAAATATGTTTTCGAACCCTCTCTTTAAATGAAAAGTGGACGTTCCGGCACGAATCTCGGCAATCACTTGTTCTGATTCTACATATTGATCATTTTGAACTAAAATAAAACTTTTTGTTGGAATATTCACATTATGTATAATATCTCGACTCTCAATAGTTACATACAAGTCTATAAAACATAGAAAAGCAGGATGCCCATGACGGGTACGTGTGGGATGAACCAAATCCTCATCAAATTTTATTTTTCCATTAGAGGGAGCTCGTACATGTTCGGCAGTACCACCTGTGAATACTCCGCCGGTATGAAAAGTTCTTAATGTTAGTTGAGTCCCCGGTTCCCCAATTGATTGACCCGCAATAATGCCTACGGCTTCTCCCAACTCGACCAGGTCACCATGAGTAGGACTCCGGCCATAACATAATTGACAGATCCAAGATGTACTCCTGCAAGTAAAAGGGGTTCGAATATATATTGGGTGTGCTCGAAAGGTTATGAATCGATTGACAAGTCCAATTCCAATATCTTGATTTCGAGTGGCAATGCATCGTAGGCCAATATATATATCGTCTGCTAATACACGACCAATTAGTGTTTGGACAAAAATTTTTTCCGTCATCCCATTTTGAGGACTCACAGAAATACCTCGGATAGTACCACAATCCGTTCTACGTACAAGAATGTGTTGAACTACTTCAACAAGTCTACGCGTGAGGTATCCAGCATCTGATGTTCGTACAGCAGTATCTACAACTCCTTTGCGGGCTCCGTAGCAAGAAATTATATATTCTGTCAAAGAAAGCCCTTCGCGTAAATTGCTTTGAATGGGTAAATCAATCATTTGTCCTTGAGGATCCGACATTAATCCTCTCATACCTACTAATTGGTGTACTTGAGATACATTTCCTCTAGCCCCCGAAAAGGACATTAGATGGACTGGATTAGAGGGATCAGTCATCCGAAAATTAGGATTCATTTCTTGTCTCAAATATTCACTTGTAGCATACCATATCTCAATGGATTGACGTAATTTTTCTACCACGTGTACATTCCCATAATGATGGTTTTTCTCTAAAAGAAAACTTTGTTGTTCAGCGTCTTTAACTAACCATCCCTTAGAAGGTATTGTTAAAAGATCATCAATTCCTAATGAAATAGATGTAGCAGTGGCTCGCTGGAAACCCAAAGTCTTCACTTGATCCAGGATATGTGATGTATATGCCATTCCGAAATGATCTATTAATCTGCTAATAAGTCGTTTCATAGCAGTTCCATCTATCACCTTATTATGAAAGACCAGATCGGTCCGTTCTTCCATAAGGACCTCCATATTCTGCTGAGTAAGATTCCACAATGGGCCTGGGTCAGTGATTCAAAACTTCCTTTCCTCAATCTTGATTCACACAGAAATTAAGAAATTATGATACCAGTGAAATTGGAGAGACCTGAATTCCCACGAGTATGGGCATCGCTAATAGAATTTCTTAGTTTTTATATAGCGCATGAGTTAGATAGCCTATGGCCTATGAGTAGGCCCGCCAAAACCCCTGTACGGCTTCTTCTATTTCTCGATAAAAAGAAAGATGACCAACAGTAGTTCGAATGTATATACAACGAATTTCTCTTTTTACACTTCCTACTATTCGATAGTGCTTATAAATCTCATTATAATTACCAAAAGATTCATATTGAACTTCGATGGGAACTTCTCTTGAGCCAACGACGCGTTGATCTAGTCTCCACCGGAGCCACAAAGGACTATCTAAATGGATTCGTTTCTGCCGATAAGCTCCAAGTGCATCATAAGAACTAGAAAAATACGGCTCTTTTGTATACTTACAGTCATTATTGTCAACTGTTTCCTTTTTATAGTTTCTGCAATTAGAATTATATTGATTATACCTATTTGCACAAATACCTCGGGGATTCCCGATCGTTAATACATAGAGTCCAATAAGCATATCTTGAGTTGGTACGGAAACGGGATCCCCAATAGCTGGAGACAAGAGATTCATATGAGAAAACATAAGTAAACGAGCTTCTGCTTGAGCTTCCAAAGATAAAGGTACGTGAACAGCCATTTGATCCCCATCAAAGTCTGCGTTGAAGCCCTTACAAACTAATGGGTGTAAACAAATAGCACGCCCCTCCACTAAAATGGGTTGGAACGCCTGTATGCCTAATCTATGCAGGTGGGCGCTCTATTCAACAATACAGGATGCCCCTGCATAACTTCTTGAAGGATTTCCATACAATAGGTTCTTTTTCCCGAATTTTGCTTTTTGCAATCCCTGTGTTAGAAGCAACATCTTGTCTGATTAGACCACGAATTACAAATGTTTGGAAGAGCTCTATTGCTATTTCTCGAGGTAATCCACATTGATGTAATGAAAGCAAAGGACCCACGACAATGACGGAACGCCCCGAATAATCGACTCGTTTACCAAGCAGAGTCTCACGAAATCTTCCTTCTTTGCCTTCAATTACATCGGAAAATGACTTGTAAACTTTATTATGACCATCTCTCATGGGTTGTCCGCGGATCCCATTATCAAAAAGTGTATCCACGGCCTCTTGTACCAATTTCTCCTGACACATTACTAATTCCCCTGGTGTAGATCTACTTGTTGCTAATAGATCGCTAAGAGTATTGTTTCGATAGATGACTCTTCTATAGAGTTCATTAATATCCGAACTCATTAGTTTACCCCCGTCTATCTGAATGATTGGTCTCAACTCAGGAGGAAGAACTGGTAATAGGCACAAAACCATCCGTTCTGGGTCTACATTTGTTCGAAGAAAATGTTTAGCTAATTCTATGCGCCTAACCAAAAAATCCTTTCTTCTTCGAATTTTTTTATCTTCCATTCATTTCCTGCGGACTCTTCGTCTCCTAATTCCTTCCATTCTATCAAAGAATTATCTGTAATAATTCGCAAATCCGAATCGGCTAATTGTTCTCTGATAGCACCTGCCCCCGTAGAGATTTCTCGGTTTCGAAATGTCTCGAAACCTTGAGTAGTAAAAAAAAGTGGGATGCTGTATTTCCAGGATTGGATTTCATATTCGAATGAACCTCGTAATCGTAAGAAAGTAGGTTTTTTAGCTATGGACCTAGCAAAAGAAAAATCGAGATAGGTTCCTATAGGATTGGATTCCCCCCCTCACAATCGGACGTGAAGGTTTCCTCTCATCCGGCTCAAGTAGTTACACCAAAAAAAGGGGTTCTTCTTCTTTTTAACTTTGTTCGAGAAAACCCTACAAAAAGCTACTCTTTACTCAAGTTCCCAGTAAGGACCAGCCTTTCATTGATTCATTCTTATCTTATTTTCTTTTTTATTTTCACTCTAACCTTTTTTACTTTCTTTTATGTTTATTTATGTTTACGAAAAAAGGAAATGTGAAATTCTTGAGTAGTCTACTTCCCCTCAAATGATGAATCCCCTGAAAGAAATATTTTGGGACTCGTAAAGGATTTATTTGTCTATATATTGTATTGTTCCATTCGATCTTTTTAGGTCCCTACTCACCTCGATGGTTATGCCATGATATCCCTTGAAGCATATATGCGATAGATAGGCTCCCGTAACCATGCCATATTCGCTTGTCTGAACAGAATTTTTTCTCAAGAAATGGAATGTATAATTCCACAAAAAGTCTTTTTTTTTCACGAGGTATAACTAACTATTCCTATATTATCTGTTACGGAATCGACCATGGATCAATTCCCCTTTCCTTCCATTTGAAGTCTTGAATGCACCCATAATTCTGAGCTTCATGTTCCTCCTCCCAAGATACATGTCAGAGCCGGGGGCATCCCAATCAGATTGAATGAGATGACAGTTTATCAGTCCAAATCTGTCAAATGAAAATTTCGATCAAATCACACATCGCAATATACTAGGCCCTCTAATTCCCTAAGGGGCTTATCTAAAAGATTCGCAATATAACTAGGAAGACGTTTCAAATACCACACATGAGTCACTGGACATGCCAGTTTGATGTAGCCCATTTGGTACCTTCGTATACGAGAATCAACAAATTCCACCCCGCATTCTTCACAAGATTTCGGGTCTTCTTTTTCAGCCCCAATTCCTCGGTAATTTCCACAAGCACAAATCCCACTTTTTATGGGTCCAGAAATTCTTTCACAAAACAATCCATCTTTCTCCGGTTTATTGGTTTTATAATGAAAAGTATAGGGTTTTTTCACCTCTCCAACTATCTCTCCATTGGGTAGAATTTTTTTTGCCCAAGCCCTTATTTGTTGAGGGGAAACTGGTCCAATTCGAAGTTGTTGATGTTTATACTGGTCGATCATAGAATCGAAATTCTGATTCATTGAGATCAAGCTTCCTTCCTATTCATCTGGAAGTTCTTTTCAGATACAAGGAAATGATTCAGTTCCAGGGACAAAGATCGTAGTTCTCGAACGAGCAATCGAAAAGATTCTGGAGCACCCTCTGGGTTAGGTACTGTTGCTCCAATAATCGTAGCACCAAGTACTTCTTGACGAGCTCTAATATGATCAGATTTATAAGTAAGCATCTCTTGTAAAATATGAGCAACACCAAATCCCTCTAGAGCCCAAACTTCCATTTCTCCTACTCTTTGTCCCCCTTGTTTGGCCCTCCCTCTAAGGGGTTGTTGTGTAACAAGTGCGTAATGCCCACTGGAACGTCCATGAATTTTATCATCAACTTGATGAATTAATTTAGGATATAGGACTTTCCTATTAAAACAGGTTGTTCAAAAAGATCTCCTGTTCTTCCATCAAATATTCTGCTTTTTCCCGGATATTCGGGTTCAAATACCCATGGATTTTTGTTTGCTTACTGGCTTCATATAATTCAGAAAACACTAGTTTTCTTGAGGCCTCTTGCTCATATCTCTCATCAAAGGGTGCTATTCTATAATGTTTCTTTAGCAGATCCCCCGCTAACCCGAGCGAACATTCAAATATCTGTCCCACATTCATTCGTGAGGGGACTCCTAATGGGTTGAATACCATATCAACGGGCATTCCATCTTGCAAATAGGGCATATCTTGTCTAGACAAAATCTTAGAAATTATACCTTTATTCCCATGCCTTCCAGCTACTTTATCACCTACTTTGATTTCACGTTTCTGTGAAATATATACACGAATCCTTTCTGGATTATAATTGGAACCCCCCTTTCTATGGACCCATCTCACATCAATAACTCGACCCCTTCCACCTATAGGTAGTCTTAGAGAAGTTTCTTTTGAAGTGGATACCTGAATGCCAAGTATAGCTCGTAATAATCTATCCTCCGGTGCATATGACGATTCGTTCGCTGTCTGAGGTGTTAATTTACCTACTAAGATATCACCTGTTTCTATCCAAGATCCCAGCATCACAATTCCATTTCTGTCTAAATTTCGGAGTAAATGAGCCTCTAAATGCGGGATCTCCTTAGTAATTCTTTCAGGACCTTGGCTTGTTACATGAGTCTGAATTTCATATTTCCGGATGTGAAAAGAAGTATAAATATCTTCATAGACCAGACGTTCACTAATTAGTACTGCGTCTTCAAATTGTAACCTTCCCATGGCATATAAGCTACTAAGACATTTTTTCCTAAGCGAGTTCCCCACCAGCTGTAGCCGCACCGCCCGCTAGAATTTGTCCCTTTTTAATGTATTTACCCCGCCGAACCTGAGTTTTTTGATGCATACAAGTATTTTTGTTGGAACGTTGATACATAACTAATGAAATGCTTAGAGTATCCCCATTACTTGAGAAAATGATCTTGTGAGTATCAGTATAAATGATTTTTCCCTTGCGTTCGGCTATAGCTGAAATCCCCGAATCTAGAGCCGTTTGGCCTTCCAACCCAGTTCCAACAATGCACTTCTCGGACCGAGAAAGGGGAACTGCTTGGCGCTGCATATTAGAACTCATTAAAGCTCGATTCGCATCATTATGCTCAATAAAAGGAATTAGGGAAGCTCCAATAGAAAAATATTGGAAGGGAAAAATGCTTCTAAGATGAATCTCTTCCCATGCAATAGTCAGGAATTCTTGACGATATCGAGCTGGAACAACCTGTTGTTCTTGAATACCCCGATTCAAGGCCAAAGAATTTCCTGCTGCTACCATATAATATTCATCTCTATTTGGTGATAAATAAACCATCTGTGCCTCTTTTGATCTCTCAGATAATTCATAAAACGGACTCTCTATAGATCCCCAATAACCAACCTTCACATGAATAGCTAATGATCCAATAAGTCCAACATTGATTCCTTCGGACGTGTCAATTGGACAAATACGTCCATAGTGACTCGGGTGGATATCTCGTATCCGAAAACTAGCAGTTCGCCCCGTCAATCCTCCAGGACCCAAATAACTCCATTTTCGCCCATGAACAATTTGTGTCAACGGATTAGTTCGATCCAAAACTTGAGATAAAGGGTGTAGGCCAAAAAACGATTCATAAGTAGTTGTTAATGAAGTTGAAGTTACCAAATTTTGAGGAGTCGGTATCAATTTATGCCTGATTGCTCCACATATAGTTCCTCGAACCGCATTTCTAAACGAACAAGAGCCAATCCGAATTGATCCTGTAATAGATCTGCTACAGAACGAATACGCTTATTTTTCAAGTGATTCATATCGTCAAGTGTACCCATTCCCAATTTCATTCCAATCAAATGATCCACAGCAGCCAATAGATCTCGTGGTAACAAAAATGTATTGTTTTGGGGTATATCAAGATTAAGTCTCCGGTTCATATTTCGTCGACCAATCTTTCCTAATTCACATCTTTGTTGAAAAATTTCTTTTGTAATTCCTTGCATAAGGACTCAGAAAATACCGGATCCCCCCCTACACAGGCAAATTGTTGATAAAACTCCAAAATAGCATTTCTTTTGACCCAATCTTTTTTTCTCTTTATCATTCGGGAAAGACAAGAAAATTTCAGGGTAACAAACATTATCTAGAATTTCTCTTATATTCGAACCCATAGCTGATGATAGAACTAGAATAGATATTTTTTGTTTTCTACTTACACGGGCCCATATCCTTGCTTTTCTATCAATTTCTAATTCCAACCTTCCCCCCCAATCCGATATTATAGTACTGGTATAGACAGAAATTCCGTTATGTTCCAATTCTGAACGGTAGTAAATACCGGGACTTTGCAATATTTGGTTGATCACAATTCGGTATATTCCATTTACTATAGAGGTTCCAAAAGAATTCATTATAGGGATGTTTCCAATAAAAATGGTTTGTTCTTGCATATTTCTACCGGTCTTCAAATTAAGACCGCGGGTACATATAATTCAGAAGAATATGTGAGTGATTCATACACAGCATCTCTTTCTTTTATCAAGGGCTCCACCAATTGATATGTTTCCACAAATAATTGAAATTCAATTTCTTGATCTCTATCTTCAATTTTTTGAAACTTCTGAAATTCTTCCATCAAGCCCTGATTAATGAACCTACAAAATCCCTCAAATTGTATCTGACTAAATCCAGGTATTGTGGACATTCCCTCATTTCCATTCTGGAGCATCTTAATCTGAAGTTTCCTCTTTATTGAAAAAATCCCATTATTGGATTGGCTCACTATTCATCGAACCATACCGATTGATCTAGCAATGATGGAATGGATATTCTGTTTACTGAATCACATAAAATTTTAGTCAACTCCATCCATATATATCATACGTATGAACGGAAGCAAGACAGAGAAATGGAGGGCATTTTCGATGCAAGTTCAAATTGGAGCCAAGTACAAATAGAAAGAAATGGAAATTTAGAAAGCATTCTTGGGAAACAATTCTGTCACTTAGGCTGATGGAGTCTTTTATCGAATATCAAAATTGATCCAATTTCTACCTAATTCTTTTATTATGATATTACGATCAGGGTACAAAAAAAGAAAAAATCAATGAATTCAGGATTCAATCTGTTCTCTATGAATGAGATAAAAACAGAAGAATCAGGAACAGCATAGAGTTTCCCTTTTTTTAGCACACGCAATTTAATGTTCAAAAAGGAATTCGCAAATCTTTTTTGGTAGTAGAATTTTGAAAAGACAATGGAATTGCGTACGTAATAGTCATAAGAAGAATCTTTCGGAAGTACATGCCGATATAGCTATCTAGCTATCTGTATATCACATCTTTTATCATAATTGAACTTGGCGCAACATAGGTTAGGTCACACTCTATCATAATGTCTATTTTTTATTCATATTCAATGAAAAATTCAAGCACGATGATCCTATATCTATATAGGGATATGTGCATAAGAAATAGACCCAGGCTCAGTATCCACGTATCAAAATTTCTGTTCTGGAGTTTACACTGTTCTGGGGTTTACATATACACATATATTTTCTTATAATTGATAATGATTAGTCGTAAATCATTTGGATTTTGCAACCATTAATCCATTAATGGAATACAAATGGAGATACAAATTTCATAGCTGTTCGCTAATTCAAAGTAAGAAAAATGAAAAGAGAAGGTAAGTTTTTAAGCGACGCGTGTTTTGAGATACAATCAATCGAAGAAAAGAATATAAAAAGGATCTAATAAAAAGAGGAATTCTTTTTTGGAAAAGGATAAGTACAATGGGATTCAAGATCCAAAAATAAAAGGAATTAAGAAAGGAAAAAATTCAAATAAAAACAAAATGAAGAAAGGAATAGAAAATAGAATAAGAATAAATAGAATATAAGAATATAGTCTAAATAAAAATTTTATCCATTTTGGATTTAATTTGGCGGCATGGCCAAGTGGTAAGGCGGGGGACTGCAAATCCTTTATCCCCAGTTCGAATCTGGGTGTCGCCTGATCAACAAAAAAAGACTTGGAATTTCTTAATCCTGTTGATCGAATTCTTGCCCCGCAAAAGCATAGGCAAGGTACTAGGTCTGTCGATACTTGATTTTGAGAACCCATAGGTCCTATAAAAGACTGTCATCTTTTTTTTTTCAAAATCTGGGTTCTGAGTGTGGCTCAAACAGGTACCAATAAATCTGAAGCAACCCAATCTTATTAATGATTGGTTTGGGCTATTCTGAATTGAATCAAATAAAAGAAATAGTGAGGATTCATTCTGGACATCAGAACTAGGAAAGTAAGAAGCAAGTAAGAAGTCGGAAATCTTGGTATCCAAAGGTTCCCAAGAGACACTCCATTTTGGCTACTAAGGTTGAAGAAAGGATTCTAAAAAAGACTATCAAGACTCCCTAATTATTCTAAACTATACCTTTCTTAATATTGAGGTAGTGTCTACTAACTCTGTCTGCGATGAAATTCTATTGGATAGGATGATGGGAAATTCATTTCAGAATTGTGGAAAGAACTGAAGATACTTTGTATCCAGACTCACGAGAGGCTCT
>CAWUCU010000008.1:0-15000 GCA_963920655.1 Geranium rotundifolium | reverse complement strand
CCTATTTTTATCAATGATACAGTTCGGATCCTAGATGGAAAAATAGAAGGAAGGTAGATACCTCCTCTTCATCGAAAGAAATGAGATTTTTGTTTTTGGGGATAGGGTACAAAAAAATCAAGACTTCACTAAATTAACCAAATTTTCCTGATGTGGAGGCAATCAAGAAAGCTGCGTAAGTGAATATATAACCTACGGAAAAGTGGGCTAATCCAACCAATCTTGCTTGCACAATGGAAAGAGCCACTGGCTTATCTTTCCATCGAATCAAATTAGCCAAAGGTGTCCGTTCATGAGCCCACGCTAAAGTTTCAATCAATTCCTGCCAATAGCCACGCCAGGAAATTAAGAACATAAATCCAGTAGCCCAAACAAGATGTCCAAATAAGAACATCCACGCCCAGACCGATAAACTATTCATACCAAAAGGGTTATATCCATTGATAAGTTGTGAAGAGTTTAACCATAGATAATCTCTTAACCATCCCATCAAATAAGTGGAGGATTCATTAAATTGTGAAACGTTACCCTGCCATAATGTGATGTGTTTCCAATGCCAATAAAAAGTAACCCATCCAATGGTATTTAGCATCCAGAAAACTGCCAAATAAAATGCGTCCCAAGCAGAAATATCACAAGTACCGCCACGTCCGGGGCCGTCGCAAGGAAAACTATAACCGAAATCCTTTTTATCTGGCATTAACTTGGAACCGCGCGCATCTAAAGCACCTTTTACTAAAATCAATGTAGTCGTATGTAAACCCAGAGCAATAGCATGATGAACCAAGAAATCTCCCGGCCCTATTGTTAAGAAAAGTGAATTACTATTCTCATTAATAGCATTCAACCAGCCAGGTAACCATATGCTTCGACCTGCATTGAATGCCGGGCTATTCGTTGAAGATAAGAGTACATCGAACCCATACGAAGTCTTGCCATGAGCAGATTGTATCCATTGGGCAAATATGGGTTCGATTAAGATTTGTTTTTCCGGAGTACCAAAAGCAAGCATGACGTCGTTATGAACATAAAGGCCCAAGGTATGGAACCCCAGAAAAAGGCTAGCCCAACTTAAATGAGATATTATAGCTTCTTTATGGTCTAACATTCTTGCCAATACATTATCCTCATTCTGTTCCGGATTGTAATCCCTAATGAAGAATATAGCCCCATGAGCAAAGGCCCCTGTCATGATGAATCCTGCGATGTATTGGTGATGAGTATATAACGCAGCTTGAGTAGTAAAGTCTTGTGCTATGAATGCATAAGCAGGTAAAGAGTACATGTGTTGAGCTACTAAGGAAGTAATAACCCCTAAAGAGGCTAGAGCAAGGCCCAATTGAAAATGAAGCGAATTATTTATGGTGTCATAAAGACCCTTATGCCCACGCCCTAATCGACCCCCCGGAGGAATATGTGTTTCTAAAAGATCTTTGATACTGTGCCCAATTCCGAAGTTAGTTCTATACATATGACCAGCAACGAGAAAAAGGAATGCAATAGCTAAATGATGATGAGCAATATCGGTTAGCCATAAACTTTGCGTTTGAGGATGGAATCCCCCAAGAAGGGTTAGAATGGCAGTTCCTGCCCCTTGGGAGGTACCAAATAAATGACTACTGGAATCAGGGTTTTGAGCATAAAGATTCCATTGACCCATAAAAAGGGGGCCCAACCCTTGGGGATATGGCAATACGTCTAAAAAATTATTCCATCTGACGTACTCTCCCCTCGATCCGGGAATAGCGACATGAACTAAATGTCCTGTCCAAGCCAAGGAACTTACTCCAAAAAGTCCTGACAAATGATGATTGAGACGAGATTCGGCATTTTTGAACCAAGAAACGCTTGGTTTCCATTTTGGTTGTAGGTGCAACCAACTCGCTATTAAGGATATAGCAGAAAGAAGTAATAGAAAAAGAGCTCCAGTATAAAGATCCCCATTGGTGCGTAATCCGATTGTATACCACCATTGATAAACACCAGAATAAGCGATATTCACTGGACCGATAGCGCCTCCTCTAGTAAAGGCTTCTACAGCAGGTTGACCAAAATGAGGATCCCAAATTGCATGAGCAATAGGTCTTACATGTAAAGGGTCCTGTATCCATGACTCAAAATTTCCTTGCCAAGCTACATGAAACAAATTTCCGGACGTCCACAAAAAGATTATTGCTAACTGTCCAAAGTGCGAAGCAAAAATGTTCTGATAAAGACGTTCTTCAGTAATATCATCATGACTCTCGAAGTCATGTGCGGTAGCAATACCAAACCAAATACGACGAGTAGTGGGGTCCTGAGCTAAGCCTTGGCTAAACCTTGGGAATCTTAATGTCATAATGCCTTTCAAATCCTCCTAGCCATTATCCTACTGCAATAATTCTTGCTAAGAAGAATGCCCATGTTGTGGCAATTCCACCCAGAAGGTAATGGGTTACTCCTACAGCACGTCCTTGTACAATACTCAAGGCTCTAGGCTGGGTAGCAGGAGCAACTTTTAATTTGTTATGAGCCCAAACGATGGATTCAATGAGTTCTTGCCAATAACCACGGCCGCTGAATAGAAACATTAAACTGAAAGCCCAGACAAAATGAGCACCTAAGAAAAAAAGACCATATGCAGATAATGAAGAACCATAAGACTGAATTACCTGAGATGCCTGTGCCCATAAGAAATCCCGGAGCCATCCATTAATAGTAATGGAACTCTGTGCAAAGTTCCCTCCTGTGATATGAGTGACTACTCCTTGATCACTTATAGTACCCCAAACATCCGACTGCATTTTCCAACTGAAATGGAAAATTACTACCGAAATTGCATTGTACATCCAGAATAGACCTAAGAACACATGATCCCAGGCGGATACTTGACATGTCCCCCCCCTACCAGGTCCATCACAAGGGAAACGAAAACCAAGATTTGCTTTATCAGGTATCAAACGGGAACTGCGAGCAAATAGAACACCCTTCAGTAGTATCAATACAGTCACATGAATTGTGAATGCATGAATGTGATGAACCAAAAAATCTGCGGTTCCTAATGGGATAGGTAACAAAGCAACTTTGCCGCCCACTGCTACTAACTCGCCACCTCCCCAAGTTAAGCTGGTACTTGTTGTTGCACCAGGAGCTGTTACGCTAGGTGCTAAAGCATGGGTGTTTTGTACCCATTGAGCAAAGATGGGTTGTAATTGTATAGCGGTATCTGAAAACATATCTTGGGGACGCCCTAAAGCGCTCATAGTATCATTATGAATATACAAGCCAAAACTGTGAAAACCTAGAAATATGCATGCCCAGTTCAGATGTGATATGATTGCATCACGGTGTCTAAGGACACGATCTAATAGATCGTTGTATCGAGTAGTTGGATCGTAGTCTCTTACCATAAAGATGGCTGCATGTGCAGCAGCGCCAACTATAAGAAATCCACCGATCCACATGTGATGTGTGAACAACGAAAGTTGTGTACCATAGTCAATAGCTAGGTATGGATAGGGGGGCATGGAATACATATGGTGAGCTACAACAATGGTTAAAGAGCCTAACATAGCCAGGTTCAGAGATAATTGAGCATGCCATGACGTTGTTAGGATTTCATAGAGACCCTTATGGCCCTGGCCCGTAAATGGACCTTTATGAGCCTCTAAAATGTCTTTCAGGCCATGACCAATGGCCCAGTTAGTCCTATACATATGACCTGCGATCAGGAACAGAATCGCAATAGCTAAATGATGGTGTGCAATATCACTCAGCCAAAGACCCCCTGTTATTGGATCTAATCCTCCACGAAAACTAAGAAATTCCGCATATTTTGCCCAATTCAAGGTGAAAAAGGGGGTTGCTCCCTCGGCAAAAACTTGGATAAAGTTGAGCCAAAAGATCCCGATTCAAGATAAATTCATGAGGAAGTGGTATTTCTTTAGGATCAACTCCAGCGTCGAGAAATTGGTTAATCGGTAAAGATACATGGATTTGGTGTCCCGCCCAAGAAAGAGACCCAAGTCCTAGTAACCCCGCTAAGTGGTGATTCAACATAGATTCTACATCTTGGAACCAAGACAATTTGGGAGCGGCTTTGTGATAATGGAACCAACCAGCAAAAAGCATTAACGATGCAAAGACCAATGCACCAATTGCGGTACAATAGAGTTGTAATTCACTAGTGATTCCAGATGCTCGCCAAATCTGAAAAAAACCAGAGGTTATTTGTATTCCTCGGAAACCACCGCCCACATCCCCATTCAATATTTCTTGACCCACTATTGGCCAAACTACTTGGGCACTGGGTGCAATATGAGTAGGATCACTTAGCCATGCTTCATAATTGGAAAAACGGGCGCCATGGAAGTACATGCCACTCAGCCAAAGAAAGATAATAGAGAGTTGGCCGAAATGAGCACTAAATACTTTTCGAGAGATCTCCTCCAAATCACTGGTATGACTATCGAAATCATGAGCATCAGCATGTAGGTTCCAGATCCAAGTGGTAGTATCAGGACCTTTAGCTATTGTTCTTGAGAAATGGCCGGGTCTGGCCCATTCCTCAAAAGATGTTTTTATAGGATTCCTGTCTACAACAATTTTCACTTCGGGTTCCGGCGAACGAATAATCATTAAGTCCTCCTCTTTCCGGACAACACATACAAAGAGACCCGCCAACAGTCAAGTTTTAGTGAACCTCTGAAAGATAGATATTTTCTTTATGATTAGTCCCTTTCTTTCCTATCTTCCATCCATCTATTTTCTTTAGTTATTCACTAGAGCAATTATGATATTGAAGTCGATCCGGGGCAAGTGTTCGGATCTATTATGACATAAATAATGGGTGCCCAAGGGACCTATTATATTGCCAAATCCTTTCCCAGGATAACGAAAAAATGATCTTTTTGCAACCTAGCTTATTTCTATTTAGCTTCTGAATGGCGAAGTGCCCATATAGATTTACTTTAATCAAAAATCTCAAAATATAATATAGAATCTAAAAAGAGAATCTAAATAGCTAAATAGAATATAGAAATATAGATTGACTTTCTTTTATCTTTCCTTTTTTTTTTCTTATTCAGAATTCTGAATGAGTTGAATTTTAGACTTCATAAGATTCATCGAAATAGCTTTATTAGTTCTATGCTATATGGTATCTTTAGCATTTATCCTTATGAGATACCGTAGAAAATGTACAAAATCAAATGATTTGAGAAATTTAGAAAGAAGGGATATAATAAAATTCTTGATTGGATATTCTCATAGGAACGATTTATTTAATTTGATTGCTGGATCCACCAACAAAAAAAAGAATGGTCTTATTCAAAACGCCTCGTTATTTTTAACCAATTATGTGCTTCAATATAATTCCCTGGAGTAAGCGCTATAGCTTGTTTCCAATACTCAGCAGCTTGATCGAACCAAGCCTCCGCAATTTCCGAATCGCCTTGTAGAATGGCCTGTTCTCCCCGGTCGGAATAGGTTAGTCAATTCCCTCCCTTAGAACCGTACTTGAGAGTTTCCTATCTCATACGGCTCAGTAATTGATTCTTTTTGCGTCCCATCTTCTCTTAATCTATCCTATGCTAACTTAATTCAATTTCTCATCAATCTATTCTATTTTCTCTTGGGTTAACCAGAAGATGTTTATTACATAAGTTTCCAATTCTAATTTGGATCAATGATTAGTTTTCTCTTTTCTCCCACCTTTCAGAAAATTCTAACGATATCAGGGGATATTTATGCTTCATTTTTCTGAAAGGTAACTATCTCGGTTTCATATTTCATATATGGTATATGAGATTTTTATTTATATAGAATCTTTGAAAAAGACTTTCCTCCGTTAAGAAAAAAGAACTTACTATCTTTGGGATCTGATGCTACACCGCTGCTCAATACTTTAGTAGATCGACTCTATTACAGAAGTTGATTTCTCACTTTTTTTATACCATATCATGACATAAGTAAGCAGTTCTTAACTGTATTGACCAAATAATAGCTTACTAATGGATCTTTACGGTGCTTTCTCTATCAATTCGACTCTTTATCCATAGAGTATAGTATATAGGCCATACCTATTTCTTCCAATTTTTTTGGTTCTCGCGAAGTCTCTTTCCTTGCTACAGCTGATAAAAATCGTTATTTTGGACGATGCATATGTAGAAAGCCTATTCTTTCATCTAGTATTTACTAGATGATTTGATCTTTTTTTCCTTCTTTCTATAGTGAAGATAGTCGCACGTAATGACAGATCACGGCCATATTATTAAAAGCTTGTGGTAAAAATGGATTTCGTTCTAGTGCCCGGAAATAATATTCCAAAGCTTTTGTATGCTCTCCGTTGCTTGTGTGTATAAGACCTATGTTATAGAGTATATAACTTCGATCATAGGGATCAATTTCTGGTCGCGTAGCTTCATAATAATTCTGTAAAGCTTCTGCATAATTTCCTTCGGATTGAGCCGACATCCGTTACGGTCGTTCATTCTAGTAAAAGAATCTCCGTTCCAGAACCGTACGTGAGATTTTCATCTCATACGGCTCCTCCCTTCTGTGCATAGTACTAAGGGGAATAATTCATGTAATCAAAATTTCACTATTCTCATTATGAACTCACAGGAGCTGGTATTTTTACAAGAAATTTCTAGCCAGCCTTCCCACAAGAGGTTTTTTCTTAACACCAATCTTATTAGTGCTAGATAGAAATGGTAACTCCAAAAATTTCTTTGTACTCAACGCTTACGATTTCCAGGAATTAGTCACTTCAACGGTCTTTGATGGTTATACGGGTACCAAAAGTACGAATGAGATGGATCTTTGTTTTCCCAACCATTCTTTTTAGTCCCGATACCGATAAGGATAAAGGGTTATTTATAACAAAGTTTTTGTGTTGTTGATTCCTAGGTGTAGTGCTTTTTCCCCGATGCCACCTATTGGTACTAAATGAAGTAGGATTGACCTCCAATACAGAACCTATAGATGTAACCTTTCGCTCAATACTAAAATCGATAATTGAAGCATCTAAGGCTGCATCAATCGAGGATACACGACAGAAGGAATTGCTCTATCTCCAAACTTCACCTTCACCAAGCGTAGGTTTCTTTAACTAATTTGTTTTTTTCTATTCCTAACTACGTTCTTTTTCTCGTAAAACTGAGGGGTAAAAAAAACAAGATCAAGAAAAAAACAAGAAAAAAAATCAAATCGCACCATCTCTGTAATAGGTAAATGCCTTTTTTTCTCCTGAAGTTGTCGGAATTATTCGTAATAAAATATTGGCTACAATTGAAGAGGTCTTATCAATAAAATTTCCATTTATTCGAGATCTAGGCATAATTAGCAATTCATTCTATAATTCTTCTCATCCCCCTTCGGGGAAAATGATCCCACAAAAAAAGGAATTGTACAGTACAAAATAACATAAAAACAGACTAATTGGAAAAAATGTGGTGTCCCCCTTTTGGACAAAGATGAAATGAAATAGTTGAATCAGATTAGATTTCATTCCAATTTCGTAGTATACCAATGACTCTTACTATTTCATCTAAGTTGGATAACCAAGTTCCCTATGGATTTTTATAACTTGAGAAGTTTTTATTTGGTTATGATCCAAAAAGGAAAAAGAATGGAATAATCATTCCATGATAAAATCAAATTCAAATTCAAATAAAGTAACCATCCTTTTTGTTTGCATAACGTGTATGTGCCACACCATACAATTGAAATAGAAAAATTCATCGGACGATTCATGAATTTTGAATAGATCCATGGGGTAGCTGATGAAAGAAGTTGTTGTTGATAAATAGGAAATTGGAAAAAAAAAAATTTCTTCTTCTGGAACCATCGGGCGGTCATACCTGTACTACAATTAAGATGAATGACTCGCTATTCATTCGAGTTTTGGTCAAGAATAACATTCTGTAGGAGAGATGGCCGAGTGGTTCAAGGCGTAGCATTGGAACTGCTATGTATACTTTTGTTTACCGAGGGTTCGAATCCCTCTCTCTCCGTTTCTTTTCATTCATCCATGTTACCGACTACAATGTATCAAATCAAATAAGAATTGATATCATTATTCTAAAAGTAAAACCGTTCTTTAAGAGAGATTCTCTATCCCTAATTACATCCCTGTGATAGGTAAAATACAAATAGAAATATCGTATGGATATTGAAAAGAAGAAAAAAGAAAAGAATCCTATTGCCGATCCATTTGTGATACGTGAATTAGACAGGGCACAAGGTACTCTATTTACTTCAGCGAAAGGAGTCAAAATTGTATGAACCTTGTTATTTTCGTTAGAATCAAGTCTGACGGGAATAATATTCTACGACCAACAACTCATTTATTTTCAGGCCGATCCATTTACTATCTATTATTTGATTTACAAATCCTTTATATTGTAAGGAGTCAATAGTCAAATGGTTTGGCAATTCCCCGTGGGGGGATGAAACAAGATAATTTTGAATCAGAGCTTTCGATCTTTCTTTATCCTTCGTAGTAATAATATCTCGAGGTTTGCAACGATAACTTGGTATATCCACTATACGACCATTAACTAAAATGTGTCTATGGTTAACTAATTGTCTGGCTCCAGGAATGGTCGAAGCCATACCTAATCGAAAAAGGATGTTATCCAAACGCATCTCAAGTAGTTGTAGTAAAACCTGGCCTGTTGACCCTTTGGCTTTTCCAGCAATATGCACATATTTAAGTAATTGTCGCTCTGTCAGACCATAATGAAAACGCAATTTCTGTTTCTCTTCTAAACGAATACGATATTGCGATCTTTTTCCAGAGCGCAATTGGGTTTGAAGATCACTTCTTGATCTGGGTCTTTTACTAGTTAGTCCCGGTAAAGCCCCCAGCCGGCGTATTTTTTTGAAACGAGGTCCTCGGTAACGAGACATATAAAGGCTCCTTTTTGATTAACTTTCATTTGACAAAAAAATCTAAATTCAGACTGAACTAAAGGATAAGCAAAGCAAAACTCAATCTATCAATCTACTAAAGTCCTACAAAACAGAATAGAATCAAAGAAATTTTATCAATATTCGGATTTTTTGCATATATATAGGAAATTCAAGTGAAGGCTACGTTTTCCAATTCCTTCTTTAGAGATCTAATTGTTCTAGTCAACTTTTTTATTCATAGCTATAGCTGAAAGTTACCCTGACATAATAGATCGGTGACCCGACATTTAGAGAAAGCGAGAGTAGAGATTTTCAATCATGGAAAGAAAAAAATCGATAAAGAAAAAGAGCCGGCTATCGGAATCGAACCGATGACCATCGCATTACAAATGCGATGCTCTAACCTCTGAGCTAAGCGGGCGGATATAAGAGCAATAGTGTATAGGAATACAGAATACAGGAAACTATCGGATCTTAGCTATTACCTAGTGATTCTTCTTCTTTTTTTATTTCATTTATTGATTATTGAAATTTCTTCTATTTCTTAATTTAGAAAATCGAAAAGAAAACTATTTAGATCTAGATAAATTAGATATCTAAATGGAAATAGAAATTCAATTCCATATTCATATCTATGATATGAAATAAAATATCAATGAAATTCGAATTTGAAATGAAAAAAAAAAAAAAGATGAAATTCAAATATCAAATCAAATATTCAATCAAATTCAAACACAAATATTAGATATAAAATTAAAAAATATTCAATTTACAATTGAAATATTCATTCAATTATGAATGAAATAATTTCAATTCTTACTATTAAGAATATGATTAATATGAAGATGAATATGAAATCAATACAAGAAATAAAATCTGAAATTCAATCTTCAAGAATATTATGATCATTTCATTTTATAATAATTCAAATCCTATTCTGAATAATTCATTTATGATCATTAGAATGGTATCATTCTAATCGTGGAACTATAAAACTATACTAGAAATCGAAATTTCGCGTAACGAAACTATCTATATCCTAAATCCTAATAGATAAATAGTGAAAAGAGAATCCTATTCTATTGATTTCTATTCGAGGAAATCAATGACTAAAACTGAGAAAAATTTGGATTCTATCATTATACACAAGAGGACAAAAAAAAAGAATCGACCGTTCCACTATTAAAAACTGCACTGTAAAAATGAAGGAGTAGGAAAGGCATAGATATATGTGGGATATATCTATCCATATTGAATTGCGGATACATCAATGATAGAATCATTTCGGATTGAAACAAATAGGGTTCATCCAATAGAGATGAAATGATAGAATATAGAATCAAAGGGTGGGCAAAAAAGAAAATAGCAGCATACACTTTTTCGATATAGGAATCATTACCTAATGAATTCAATAGTGCCAAGATCAATGAAAGAGGTGGATGGAATTCCAACTGGATCCTTGTCTCAAAGCAAAGGGGGATATGGCGAAATTGGTAGACGCTACGGACTTGATTGGATTGAGCCTTGGTATGGAAACCTGCTAAGTGGTAACTTCCAAATTCAGAGAAACCCTGGAACTAAAAATGGGCAATCCTGAGCCAAATCTTTGTTTTTCGAAAAAAAAAATGGAAAATTAGAATAAAAAGGGATAGGTGCAGAGACTCAATGGAAGCTGTTCTAACGAATGAAATTGACTACGTTACGTTAAGGATAACCTTATATACCTAATACGTACGTATACATACTGACATAGCAAACGATTAATCACAACCCAAATCTTCTATCGAATCCTATTCTCTATCTCTATATATCAAACTAGAAATCTTCTATTTCTATTATCTATTATATCTATTATATTAGTATATTTAGTATATATATAGAATAGATTCTATTAGATTCATAATCTATATATTTATTCATTCTATTATTCTACTATTAAAGAATAAAAGAATATTTCTATATTCTTTCTATATTCTTTATAGGGATCTATAGAAACCCTCTATTTCTATTCTATATTCATTACTATGAATTAGAATGATAGAGATCAAAAAATCTATGAAAAATTGAAGAATTATTGTGAATCAATTCCAATTGAAGTTGAAAAAAGAATCGAATTCGAATATTCAGTGATCAAATGATTCATTCCAGAGTTTGATAGATCTTTTGAAGATTAATCGGACGAGAATAAAGAGAGAGTCCCATTTTACATGTCAATACCGACAACAATGAAATTTATAGTAAGAGGAAAATCCGTCGAATTTGAAAATCGTGAGGGTTCAAGTCCCCTCTATCCCCAAGAAAAAGCCCATTTTACTTCCTCACTCTTTATTTATCCTCATCCTCTTTTTCATCAGAGGTTCAGTTCAAACAAAATTAAATATCTTTCTCATTTCATTCACTCTGTTCTTTCACAAATGGATCCAAATAGAAATCCTCGTATCTTCTTCCAATCAAATTTCATTTGTATAGTACGATACCTGTACAAATGAACATATATGTTCAAGGAATCTCCGTTATTGAATCATTCACAGTCCATATCATTATTACAAAGAAAGTCTTCTTTTTGAAGACCTAAGAAATTCAGGGGCTAGGTCCAATTTGTTAAGACTTTTTTAGTTCTTTTCATTGACATAGATACAAGTACTTTGCTAGGATGATGCACGGGAAATGGTCGGGATAGCTCAGTTGGTAGAGCAGAGGACTGAAAATCCTCGTGTCACCAGTTCAAATCTGGTTCCTGACACGTAAATAATGTATCGGATCGATATTCATACTTCATACAAATGAATGAAATTCATTGAGACTGAGACGTATCGGGATAGATATTCTTTACTTTCTTTTTCATTTTTCTTTTTTTCCTCTCTGTTCATACTTTTCTTATTCCAATCTTATTCCAAAAGGATGTTCAAATTTCATATATATCTCAAATCTAAGAAATAGCTAAAAAAAAATTAGCTAAAAGGATTCAATCAAAGATTGGAAGGATAGGAATAGAAAGGATGTATTTCAGAGACAGTACAAATAAAATTCTTTTCCTTTTGCATTTTTTAATTTCGTTTCTTCTGTCTTTTCTTTCATATTTCATATTTTTTTGTCACTCTTGTTCAAGTTACTTTCTGGGGTTCCCACTAAGTGATGTGCGCGGTACAAAGTTCATGGTGCAGAACTCTTTTGAGTCATCCTATTTATTGTTTCTGCTCATACGAAATGTATATGATATCTTCCCAATTGGAGCAATGAAAGCCTTTTTTTTTTCTTTTTTATTTTAGCCCATCCACAATACGAATCAAAGTCCAGTTACTCTGTTTCATCTAGAAGGGAATGTCAAGATGCTCATTCGATTGAAATGAAATATGGAGTCGTGTCATATAAGTAAAAAAGGGGTTTCTTATCATTCAATGAGCATCTTGAATTTCATAAAAATTGGGCGTAATATAGTCTTTACGTAAGGGCCAGCCTATCCAACTTTCAGGCATCAAGATACGTTTTAGGCGAGGATGATTCTCATAAGAAATTCCCAACATATCATAAGATTCCCGTTCCTGAAAATCAGCACTTCTCCAAATCCAGAAAACTGACGGGGTTTGAGGATTACTCCTGGGAGCAAAGACTTTTATGCATACCTCTTCTGGTTTATCTATACCATACCGTATTTTCGTAAGGTGATACACACTAGCTAAAAATCCGCCTGGTGCTACATCATAGGCACACTGGGAGCGTAAATAATTGTAACCATATACATATGAAATGACAGCAATGGAGTCCCAATCCTCGGTTTTTATTTGTAAAGTCTCTATTCCTCGGCAATCAAAGCCTAAAGATCTATGAATTAGCTCATGCTTGACTAGCCAATCAGATAAATGAACCTGCATCTTCTTCATCTCTCCCAAATTTTTATTTGTATGAATATTTCACATTGACAATGAAATTGTTAAAGATTAACCCGCTGTTTCTTATTCTGCACAAAGGAACCCTGCCTGATTCACTAATTCGTAGGAAGATACTGACCTTTTGGATTTGCAATCTTTTTCAAATCCAAAAGGCATCTCTGAAGTAGATGGTGATTTATAGAGTAATCCTTGATCGTAATTTCCAGTATGAGTACTGCGTCGAAGGTCAAACTTGTGATTAGTAGTAAAACATCGATTCTCATGTTGATACACAGTTCTATCTTCAAAGATTTTTCGGGATATCTTCTTACGAAGTTTCGTTATAGCATCTATAATTGCCTCTGGCTTAGGCGGACAGCCCGCAAATAGACATCCACAGGAATTAGCTTATCGACTCCGCGAACAGTACTATAAGAATCAGTACTGAACATCCCTCCTGTAATAGTACAGGCTCCCATAGCAATGACATATTTTGGTTCAGGCATTTGCTCATATAATCTTACTAAAGAGGGAGCCATTTTCATTGTTACTGTTCCGGCTGTTAAAATGAGGTCTGCTTGCCTTGGGCTCGATCTTGGCACCAACCCATAACGATCAAAGTCGAATCGCGAGCCTATTAATGAAGCAAATTCAATGAAACAACAACTGGTACCATAGAGAAGCGGCCATAAACTGGAGAGTCTTGACCAATTCAAGAGATCATTCGATGTAGTTGAAATAATGGAATTGGGGGTTGTTTGGTTAAGTAATGGAAACTCAACCAAATTCATAACTTTCTCAATGTCATCCTTTCCTTCCCTTTTCTTTTGATTGTCTAAATATTCAGCTAAGACCATTCCAACGCTCCTTTTCGCCATGCATAAACTGAACCCACAATTGGGATAAGCACGAAAATGAAAGCTTCTATAAATACAGATACACCCAATACATCAAAACTCATTGCCCATGGATAAAGAAAGACCGTTTCAACATCAAAAACAACAAAAACTAGAGCAAACATGTAATAGCGAATTCGGAATTGTACCCAAGCATCCCCCATGGGTTCTATACCTGATTCATAACTAGAAAGCTTTTCTGGCCCTTCCCTAATCGGGGCTAAAATTCCAGAAATGACAAATGCCAAGATAGGAATAACGCTTGATATTATTAGGAATGCCCAGAAAATATCATATTCGTGAAGCAGAAACATAAAAGTACTCCTATGAATGTGGAATAGGCTGAATTCTTCCATTTAATTTTGAATTTTCAAATCATCTAGAACTTCTTAGATGAAACAAGAAAAGAATTTCTTTTGATCAAATCAAGCCGCATAGTTGAGAGTTTGTTTGCTGCAGGACATGCCTTGTTTCAAGATTCATCTAATGTTATCCCACTTTTTTTTTTCTTCTTTCAATTTTATTTCTATATGTGTAGACATAGCATGCTTTTGCACAAACAAGATTCTCTTATACTTAGTTATTTTTCTTTTCTATTATACTTATTCTTAAACTAAGTATTCTTCTACTTAGTTTATACTTATTATCTTATAAATCTTAATAAAGTAAAGACTTATCTTATTTCTATTTCATATTGATCTTATATCTTCTAAATAGAATAGAAATAGAAAGCGAAAGAATCTCTTATAGTAAAGAATAAGAGAAAGAAATTCAATAATTAAGATTTTCAATTCAATTCACAATTCAATTAATAACAATTAAAAAAAAATAGAAATTGAAAGAAAAATAATAAAAATAAATAAGAGAAATAAGAAATAGAGTCTATTATTTCTATGATATGAAAGATGAATATAGTACTAAAAAGTACTAAAAAGTACTAAAATCGCGTTTTGGAATGAACCAAAATACTTGTTTGTTTTGTTACGGCAATAAAACTTCGTAAGACCAACCAATGGGTTAGGTTTCGCTACAAGAAAAAGGTTTGTTCTATTTTTATAGTAAACCTACACAATGAAAGATAGCACAAAGTGGTAGATTCGACAGAATCGTGAACGATCGACATAACAAAAGATCCTCCTAATAATAGAAGATCCTTCTAATAGTTAAGAGTCTAATAGAAAGAATCACACATTATCGAACAATTCGACAGACAAAATTACCAAACCCACTCCACTCTTAGAATATAGAAGAAAGAACATTGATGGATTTAGGGATAATGAATGAGCCCTACATTATCTTTGAAACAAATGGAAAGAATCTCTTAGGTTTGTTGTTCCACC
>CAWUCU010000007.1:0-2500 GCA_963920655.1 Geranium rotundifolium | reverse complement strand
CGGGCCATTTTGGACGACCGCGGTCGACCATGGGCGTCGTTCGTCGACGTGGGCGACGTCGGTCGACCATGGACGTCCATGGGCGACGTCCCTGGACACTTTGGACGTCCTCGGTCGACCATGGGCGTCGTTCGTCGACGTGATGGTCGACCATGGGCGACCACGTACGTCCACGGGCGTCGTCGCGGGCCATTTTGGACTACCGCGGTCGACCATGGGCGTCGTTCGTCGACGTGGGCGACGTCGGTCGACCATGGACGTCCATGGGCGACGTCCCTGGACACTTTGGACGTCCTCGGTCGACCATGGGCGTCGTTCGTCGACGTGATGGTCGACCATGGTCGACCACGTACGTCCGTGGGCGTCGTCGCGGGCCATTTTGGACGACCGCGGTCGACCATGGGCGTCGTTCGTCGACGTGGGCGACGTCGGTCGACCATGGACGTCCATGGGCGACGTCCCTGGACACTTTGGACGTCCTCGGTCGACCATGGGCGTCGTTCGTCGACGTGATGGTCGACCATGGTCGACCACGTACGTCCACGGGCGTCGTCGCGGGGCCATTTTGGACGACCGCGGTCGACCATGGGCGTCGTTCGTCGACGTGGGCGACGTCGGTCGACCATGGACGTCCATGGGCGACGTCCCTGGACACTTTGGACGTCCTCGGTCGACCATGGGCGTCGTTCGTCGACGTGATGGTCGACCATGGTCGACCACGTACGTCCGTGGGCGTCGTCGCGGGCCATTTTGGACGACCGCGGTCGACCATGGGCGTCGTTCGTCGACGTGGGCGACGTTGGTCGACCATGGACGTCCATGGGCGACGTCCCTGGACACTTTGGACGTCCTCGGTCGACCATGGGCGTCGTTCGTCGACGTGATGGTCGACCATGGGCGACCACGGACGTCGTCGCGGGCCATTTTGGACGACCGCGGTCGACCATGGGCGTCGTTCGTCGACGTGGGCGACGTCGGTCGACCATGGACGTCCATGGGCGACGTCCCTGGACACTTTGGACGTCCTCGGTCGACCATGGGCGTCGTTCGTCGACGTGATGGTCGACCATGGTCGACCACGTACGTCCGTGGGCGTCGTCGCGGGCCATTTTGGACGACCGCGGTCGACCATGGGCGTCGTTCGTCGACGTGGGCGACGTCGGTCGACCATGGACGTCCATGGGCGACGTCCCTGGACACTTTGGACGTCCTCGGTCGACCATGGGCGTCGTTCGTCGACGTGATGGTCGACCATGGTCGACCACGTACGTCCGTGGGCGTCGTCGCGGGCCATTTTGGACGACCGCGGTTCGACCATGGGCGTCGTTCGTCGACGTGGGCGACGTCGGTCGACCATGGACGTCCATGGGCGACGTCCCTGGACACTTTGGACGTCCTCGGTCGACCATGGGCGTCGTTCGTCGACGTGATGGTCGACCATGGTCGACCACGTACGTCCACGGGCGTCGTCGCGGGCCATTTTGGACGACCGCGGTCGACCATGGGCGTCGTTCGTCGACGTGGGCGACGTTGGTCGACCATGGACGTCCATGGGCGACGTCCCTGGACACTTTGGACGTCCTCGGTCGACCATGGGCGTCGTTGGTCGACGTCATGGGCGACCACGGACGTCCGTGGTCGACCGCGGGCGACCATGGGCGACCACGACTGGCTGTTTCGGTTTCGTCATCGTTTGTCGCCTTAACGATCTCTGATTGAGCTGAAATTTTGAGGGGAGCTGCAACTATACAATTCCATGCTTGTTGCAAAATTTCAGATTAAAATAATTTTTTTCTGAATTTTCTGATTTTTTTTACATTAAAAAATGTAAAAAATAAAAATAAATAATCGGGATGTCGGAAAATTATGAAATTTGGTTTGGGCATACCTTGGCACCAGCCAAGCAAGCCTGCAAAAAATGGTGGCCAACGGATAACCCTAGCTTCAAAAAAGGCCATTATGTCTGCTCAAACATTTGATGTTTCCTGGTGCCAGTGGGGGTTTCTCACTTAAGGCTCTATAGGGGGGGAGGGTATGCTGAAACCCAAAATGGCCCGCGGACGCTGTACGGGCGACCACGGGTGCACGCTGCGGTAGGTTGGGTCACATACCAAGTCGGTTTAGCGAGAATGCATGGAAACTCTAACCCCCCCGTGCGCCGTTGCTCCACCACCACCGCCTGCGGCGGTCGCCACCGTCGCCGGCGGCGGAGCTCCGGCGAAGGGGAAAAAATAGCAAAACCGTCTATTTTTTCCCCTCAGTGTCCCTCGGAAGACGGTTGGAGCCTTTTTTGTACTGGGAAATGGTTTGGTTGGCAATGTTGGGTTGACGGCAAGGATGTTGGTGGGTGATTTGACGCTGCCGAGTGCCGGAACAGGACAGGAATATATTTCTTCCACGACCTCGTTTCCGAGCCAGTGGTGGCGTTGGAGATCCTGACAGTGGAGCCAAGAGAGGGTTGGATGTCGGTGAGGACGTTGTTTTAGTGATTTGATGCTGC
>CAWUCU010000006.1:12500-15000 GCA_963920655.1 Geranium rotundifolium | reverse complement strand
GAGTGTGCGCATTTGGATTGCGGGCTGCGGGGGTGCAATACTCCCTAACCTACCTGAACCGACACCATATCTCCAGCACAAACTACTAACAAGTACTTCTTACTACCACGACCTTTGGATTCCATCAAAGGCACTCGTTCAGCCGAGCGCCGACTCTGTCTGTTGAGACTCAACGACTTGCCATCATCAATACCCAATCACATGCACACCTGCTTGAGCCTTTAGTGTACACGGGCACGTTTTGGTTGGCAAAAACTCTTTTTGATTCAGTTGCCAAGATCTCCAACGCCACCACTGGCTCGGAAACGAGGTCGTGGAAGAAATATATTCCTGTCCTGTTCCGGCACTCGACAGCATCAAATCACTAAAACAACGTCCTCACCGACATCCAACCCTCTCTTGGCTCCATTGTCAAGATCTCCAACGCCGCCACTGGCTCGGAAACGAGGTCGTGGAAGAAATATATTCCTGTCCTGTTCCGGCACTCGGCAGCGTCAAATCACCCACCAACATCCTCGCCGTCAACCCAACATTGCCAACCAAACCATTGCCCAGTACAAGAAAGGCTCGAACCGTCTTCCGCGGGACATTTTAGTGGAAAAAATAGACGGTCCCATATTTTTTCCACTTTGCCAGAGCTACACCATTGGCGGTGGTGGAGCTCCGACGCGCACGGGCGGGAGGGCTTTTCCCGTGCAGCCCAAGCGCCCGTGTCGCCCAAAAGGGGTCGACGGGACATTTTGGGACTAAACCAACTCTTCTGTCGCCCCTCCCCACGAGACCATCCACAAACGACAACCCGAGGGGCAATCAAATGGGATGTTGCCGCATGTCTTTCGGTTATCCAGAAAATACATGCTCACCTGCTTGAGCCTTTAGTGTACACGGGCACGTTTTGGTTGGCAAAAACTCTTTTTGATTCAGTTGCCAAGATCTCCAACGCCACCACTGGCTCGGAAACGAGGTCGTGGAAGAAATATATTCCTGTCCTGTTCCGGCACTCGGCAGCATCAAATCACTAAAACAACGTCCTCACCGACATCCAACCCTCTCTTGGCTCCACTGTCAGGATCTCCAACGCCACCACTGGCTCGGAAACGAGGTCGTGGAAGAAATATATTCCTGTCCTGTTCCGGCACTCGGCAGCGTCAAATCACCCACCAACATCCTTGCCGTCAACCCAACATTGCCAACCAAACCATTTCCCAGTACAAAAAAGGCTCCAACCGTCTTCCGAGGGACACTGAGGGGAAAAAATAGACGGTTTTGCTATTTTTTCCCCTTCGCCGGAGCTCCGCCGCCGGCGACGGTGGCGACCGCCGCAGGCGGTGGTGGTGGAGCAACGGCGCACGGGGGGGTTAGAGTTTCCATGCATTCTCGCTAAACCGACTTGGTATGTGACCCAACCTACCGCAGCGTGCACCCGTGGTCGCCCGTACAGCGTCCGCGGGCCATTTTGGGTTTCAGCATACCCTCCCCCCCTATAGAGCCTTAAGTGAGAAACCCCCACTGGCACCAGGAAACATCAAATGTTTGAGCAGACATAATGGCCTTTTTTGAAGCTAGGGTTATCCGTTGGCCACCATTTTTTGCAGGCTTGCTTGGCTGGTGCCAAGGTATGCCCAAACCAAATTTCATAATTTTCCGACATCCCGATTATTTATTTTTATTTTTTACATTTTTTAATGTAAAAAAAATCAGAAAATTCAGAAAAAAATTATTTTAATCTGAAATTTTGCAACAAGCATGGAATTGTATAGTTGCAGCTCCCCTCAAAATTTCAGCTCAATCAGAGATCGTTAAGGCGACAAACGATGACGAAACCGAAACAGCCAGTCGTGGTCGCCCATGGTCGCCCGCGGTCGACCACGGACGTCCGTGGTCGCCCATGACGTCGACCAACGACGCCCATGGTCGACCGAGGACGTCCAAAGTGTCCAGGGACGTCGCCCATGGACGTCCATGGTCGACCAACGTCGCCCACGTCGACGAACGACGCCCATGGTCGACCGCGGTCGTCCAAAATGGCCCGCGACGACGCCCGTGGACGTACGTGGTCGACCATGGTCGACCATCACGTCGACGAACGACGCCCATGGTCGACCGAGGACGTCCAAAGTGTCCAGGGACGTCGCCCATGGACGTCCATGGTCGACCGACGTCGCCCACGTCGACGAACGACGCCCATGGTCGACCGCGGTCGTCCAAAATGGCCCGCGACGACGCCCACGGACGTACGTGGTCGACCATGGTCGACCATCACGTCGACGAACGACGCCCATGGTCGACCGAGGACGTCCAAAGTGTCCAGGGACGTCGCCCATGGACGTCCATGGTCGACCGACGTCGCCCACGCGTCGACGAACGACGCCCATGGTCGACCGCGGTCGTCCAAAATGGCCCGCGACGACGCCCACGGACGTACGTGGTCGACCATGGTCGACCATCACGTCGACGAACGACGCCCATGGTCGACCGAGGACGTCCAAAGTGTCCAGGG
>CAWUCU010000006.1:0-2500 GCA_963920655.1 Geranium rotundifolium | reverse complement strand
ACGGTCCCATATTTTTTCCACTTTGCCAGAGCTACACCATTGGCGGTGGTGGAGCTCCGACGCGCACGGGCGGGAGGGCTTTTCCCGTGCAGCCCAAGCGCCCATGTCGCCCAAAATGGGTCGACGGGACATTTTGGGACTCAACCAACTCTTCTGTCGCCCCTCCCCACGAGACCATCCACAAACGACAACCCGAAGGGCAATCAAATGGGATGTTGCCGCATGTCTTTCGGTTATCCAGAAAATACATGCTCACCTGCTTGAGCCTTTAGTGTACACGGGCACGTTTTGGTTGGCAAAAACTCTTTTTGATTCAGTTGCCAAGATCTCCAACGCCACCACTGGCTCGGAAACGAGGTCGTGGAAGAAATATATTCCTGTCCTGTTCCGGCACTCGGCAGCATCAAATCACTAAAACAACGTCCTCACCGACATCCAACCCTCTCTTGGCTCCACTGTCAAGATCTCCAACGCCACCACTGGCTCGGAAACGAGGTCGTGGAAGAAATATATTCCTGTCCTGTTCCGGCACTCGGCAGCGTCAAATCACCCACCAACATCCTTGCCGTCAACCCAACATTGCCAACCAAACCATTTCCCAGTACAAAAAAGGCTCCAACCGTCTTCCGAGGGACACTGAGGGGAAAAAATAGACGGTTTTGCTATTTTTTCCCCTTCGCCGGAGCTCCGCCGCCGGCGACGGTGGCGACCGCCGCAGGCGGTGGTGGTGGAGCAACGGCGCACGGGGGGGTTAGAGTTTCCATGCATTCTCGCTAAACCGACTTGGTATGTGACCCAACCTACCGCAGCGTGCACCCGTGGTCGCCCGTACAGCGTCCGCGGGCCATTTTGGGTTTCAGCATACCCTCCCCCCCTATAGAGCCTTAAGTGAGAAACCCCCACTGGCACCAGGAAACATCAAATGTTTGAGCAGACATAATGGCCTTTTTTGAAGCTAGGGTTATCCGTTGGCCACGATTTTTTGCAGGCTTGCTTGGCTGGTGCCAAGGTATGCCCAAACCAAATTTCATAATTTTCCGACATCCCGATTATTTATTTTTATTTTTACATTTTTTAATGTAAAAAAAATCAGAAAATTCAGAAAAAAATTATTTTAATCTGAAAATTTGCAACAAGCATGGAATTGTATAGTTGCAGCTCCCCTCAAAATTTCAGCTCAATCGGAGATCGTTAAGGCGACAAACGATGACGAAACCGAAACAGCCAGTCGTGGTCGCCCATGGTCGCCCGCGGTCGCCCACGGACGTCCGTGGTCGCCCATGGTCGCCCATGACGTCGACCAACGACGCCCATGGTCGACCGAGGACGTCCAAAGTGTCCAGGGACGTCGCCCATGGACGTCCATGGTCGACCGACGTCGCCCACGTCGACGAACGACGCCCATGGTCGACCGCGGTCGTCCAAAATGGCCCGCAACGACGCCCGTGGACGTACGTGGTCGACCATCACGTCGACGAACGACGCCCATGGTCGACCGAGGACGTCCAAAGTGTCCAGGGACGTCGCCCATGGACGTCCATGGTCGACCAACGTCGCCCAAGTTGACGAACGACGCCCATGGTCGACCGCGGTCGTCCAAAATGGCCCGCGACGACGCCCGTGGACGTACGTGGTCGACCATGGTCGACCATCACGTCGACGAGCGACGCCCATGGTCGACCGAGCACGTCCAAAGTGTCCAGGGACGTCGCCCATGGACGTCCATGGTCGACCAACGTCGCCCACGTCGACGAACGACGCCCATGGTCGACCGCGGTCGTCCAAAATGGCCCGCGACGACGCCCGTGGACGTACGTGGTCGACCATGGTCGACCATCACGTCGACGAACGACGCCCATGGTCGACCGAGCACGTCCAAAGTGTCCAGGGACGTCGCCCATGGACGTCCATGGTCGACCAACGTCGCCCACGTCGACGAACGACGCCCATGGTCGACCGCGGTCGTCCAAAATGGCCCGCGACGACGCCCGTGGACGTACGTGGTCGACCGTGGTCGACCATCACGTCGACGAACGACGCCCATGGTCGACCGAGCACGTCCAAAGTGTCCAGGGACGTCGCCCATGGACGTCCATGGTCGACCAACGTCGCCCACGTCGACGAACGACGCCCATGGTCGACCGCGGTTGTCCAAAATGGCCCGCGACGACGCCCGTGGACGTACGTAGTCGACCGTGGTCGACCATCACGTCGACGAACGACGCCCATGGTCGACCGAGCACGTCCAAAGTGTCCAAGGACGTCGCCCATGGACGTCCATGGTCGACCGACGTCGCCCACGTCGACGAACGACGCCCATGGTCGACCGCGGTCGTCCAAAATGGCCCGCGACGACGCCCGTGGACGTACGTGGTCGGCCATGGTCGACCATCACGTCGACGAACGACGCCGATGGTCGTCCAAAGTGTCCAGGGACGTCGCCCATGGTCGACCAACGTCGCCCACGTCGACGAACGACGCACATGGTCGACCGGTGACG
>CAWUCU010000005.1:12500-15000 GCA_963920655.1 Geranium rotundifolium | reverse complement strand
ATCAAAGGCACTCGTTCAGCCGAGCGCCGACTCTGCCCGTTGAGACTCAACTATCCTCTGCCTTACATTGCCTCCGACGGGTCCACGCCACGGGTTCGGTGTACTGCGTTTGCCGTGCTAGTGAGAGTGTGCGCATTTGGATTGCGGGCTGCGGGGGTGCAATACTCCCTAACCTACCTGAACCGACACCATATCTCCAGCACAAACTACTAACAAGTACTTCTTACTGCCACGACCTTTGGATTCCATCAAAGGCACTCGTTCAGCCGAGCGCCGACTCTGTCTGTTGAGACTCAACGACTTGCCATCATCAATACCCAATCACATGCACACCTGCTTGAGCCTTTAGTGTACACGGGCACGTTTTGGTTGGCAAAAACTCTTTTTGATTCAGTTGCCAAGATCTCCAACGCCACCACTGGCTCGGAAACGAGGTCGTGGAAGAAATATATTCCTGTCCTGTTCCGGCACTCGGCAGCATCAAATCACTAAAACAACGTCCTCACCGACATCCAACCCTCTCTTGGCTCCATTGTCAAGATCTCCAACGCCACCACTGGCTCGGAAACGAGGTCGTGGAAGAAATATATTCCTGTCCTGTTCCGGCACTCGGCAGCGTCAAATCACCCACCAACATCCTCGCCGTCAACCCAACATTGCCAACCAAACCATTGCCCAGTACAAAAAAGGCTCGAACCGTCTTCCGCGGGACATTTTAGTGGAAAAAATAGACGGTCCCATATTTTTTCCACTTTGCCAGAGCTACACCATTGGCGGTGGTGGAGCTCCGACGCGCACGGGCGGGAGGGCTTTTCCCGTGCAGCCCAAGCGCCCATGTCGCCCAAAATGGGTCGACGGGACATTTTGGGACTCAACCAACTCTTCTGTCGCCCCTCCCCACGAGACCATCCACAAACGACAACCCGAAGGGCAATCAAATGGGATGTTGCCGCATGTCTTTCGGTTATCCAGAAAATACATGCTCACCTGCTTGAGCCTTTAGTGTACACGGGCACGTTTTGGTTGGCAAAAACTCTTTTTGATTCAGTTGCCAAGATCTCCAACGCCACCACTGGCTCGGAAACGAGGTCGTGGAAGAAATATATTCCTGTCCTGTTCCGGCACTCGGCAGCATCAAATCACTAAAACAACGTCCTCACCGACATCCAACCCTCTCTTGGCTCCACTGTCAAGATCTCCAACGCCACCACTGGCTCGGAAACGAGGTCGTGGAAGAAATATATTCCTGTCCTGTTCCGGCACTCGGCAGCGTCAAATCACCCACCAACATCCTTGCCGTCAACCCAACATTGCCAACCAAACCATTTCCCAGTACAAAAAAGGCTCCAACCGTCTTCCGAGGGACACTGAGGGGAAAAAATAGACGGTTTTGCTATTTTTTCCCCTTCGCCGGAGCTCCGCCGCCGGCGACGGTGGCGACCGCCGCAGGCGGTGGTGGTGGAGCAACGGCGCACGGGGGGGTTAGAGTTTCCATGCATTCTCGCTAAACCGACTTGGTATGTGACCCAACCTACCGCAGCGTGCACCCGTGGTCGCCCGTACAGCGTCCGCGGGCCATTTTGGGTTTCAGCATACCCTCCCCCCCTATAGAGCCTTAAGTGAGAAACCCCCACTGGCACCAGGAAACATCAAATGTTTGAGCAGACATAATGGCCTTTTTTGAAGCTAGGGTTATCCGTTGGCCACGATTTTTTGCAGGCTTGCTTGGCTGGTGCCAAGGTATGCCCAAACCAAATTTCATAATTTTCCGACATCCCGATTATTTATTTTTATTTTTTACATTTTTTAATGTAAAAAAAATCAGAAAATTCAGAAAAAAATTATTTTAATCTGAAAATTTGCAACAAGCATGGAATTGTATAGTTGCAGCTCCCCTCAAAATTTCAGCTCAATCGGAGATCGTTAAGGCGACAAACGATGACGAAACCGAAACAGCCAGTCGTGGTCGCCCATGGTCGCCCGCGGTCGCCCACGGACGTCCGTGGTCGCCCATGGTCGCCCATGACGTCGACCAACGACGCCCATGGTCGACCGAGGACGTCCAAAGTGTCCAGGGACGTCGCCCATGGACGTCCATGGTCGACCGACGTCGCCCACGTCGACGAACGACGCCCATGGTCGACCGCGGTCGTCCAAAATGGCCCGCAACGACGCCCGTGGACGTACGTGGTCGACCATCACGTCGACGAACGACGCCCATGGTCGACCGAGGACGTCCAAAGTGTCCAGGGACGTCGCCCATGGACGTCCATGGTCGACCAACGTCGCCCAAGTTGACGAACGACGCCCATGGTCGACCGCGGTCGTCCAAAATGGCCCGCGACGACGCCCGTGGACGTACGTGGTCGACCATGGTCGACCATCACGTCGACGAGCGACGCCCATGGTCGACCGAGCACGTCCAAAGTGTCCAGGGACGTCGCCCATGGACGTCCATGGTCGACCAACGTCGCCCACGTCGACGAACGACGCCCATGGT
>CAWUCU010000005.1:0-2500 GCA_963920655.1 Geranium rotundifolium | reverse complement strand
TTTGAAGCTAGGGTTATCCGTTGGCCACGATTTTTTGCAGGCTTGCTTGGCTGGTGCCAAGGTATGCCCAAACCAAATTTCATAATTTTCCGACATCCCGATTATTTATTTTTATTTTTTACATTTTTTAATGTAAAAAAAATCAGAAAATTCAGAAAAAAATTATTTTAATCTGAAAATTTGCAACAAGCATGGAATTGTATAGTTGCAGCTCCCCTCAAAATTTCAGCTCAATCGGAGATCGTTAAGGCGACAAACGATGACGAAACCGAAACAGCCAGTCGTGGTCGCCCATGGTCGCCCGCGGTCGCCCACGGACGTCCGTGGTCGCCCATGGTCGCCCATGACGTCGACCAACGACGCCCATGGTCGACCGAGGACGTCCAAAGTGTCCAGGGACGTCGCCCATGGACGTCCATGGTCGACCGACGTCGCCCACGTCGACGAACGACGCCCATGGTCGACCGCGGTCGTCCAAAATGGCCCGCAACGACGCCCGTGGACGTACGTGGTCGACCATCACGTCGACGAACGACGCCCATGGTCGACCGAGGACGTCCAAAGTGTCCAGGGACGTCGCCCATGGACGTCCATGGTCGACCAACGTCGCCCAAGTTGACGAACGACGCCCATGGTCGACCGCGGTCGTCCAAAATGGCCCGCGACGACGCCCGTGGACGTACGTGGTCGACCATGGTCGACCATCACGTCGACGAGCGACGCCCATGGTCGACCGAGCACGTCCAAAGTGTCCAGGGACGTCGCCCATGGACGTCCATGGTCGACCAACGTCGCCCACGTCGACGAACGACGCCCATGGTCGACCGCGGTCGTCCAAAATGGCCCGCGACGACGCCCGTGGACGTACGTGGTCGACCATGGTCGACCATCACGTCGACGAACGACGCCCATGGTCGACCGAGCACGTCCAAAGTGTCCAGGGACGTCGCCCATGGACGTCCATGGTCGACCAACGTCGCCCACGTCGACGAACGACGCCCATGGTCGACCGCGGTCGTCCAAAATGGCCCGCGACGACGCCCGTGGACGTACGTGGTCGACCGTGGTCGACCATCACGTCGACGAACGACGCCCATGGTCGACCGAGCACGTCCAAAGTGTCCAGGGACGTCGCCCATGGACGTCCATGGTCGACCAACGTCGCCCACGTCGACGAACGACGCCCATGGTCGACCGCGGTTGTCCAAAATGGCCCGCGACGACGCCCGTGGACGTACGTAGTCGACCGTGGTCGACCATCACGTCGACGAACGACGCCCATGGTCGACCGAGCACGTCCAAAGTGTCCAAGGACGTCGCCCATGGACGTCCATGGTCGACCGACGTCGCCCACGTCGACGAACGACGCCCATGGTCGACCGCGGTCGTCCAAAATGGCCCGCGACGACGCCCGTGGACGTACGTGGTCGGCCATGGTCGACCATCACGTCGACGAACGACGCCGATGGTCGTCCAAAGTGTCCAGGGACGTCGCCCATGGTCGACCAACGTCGCCCACGTCGACGAACGACGCACATGGTCGACCGGTGACGTCCAAAATGGCCCGCGACGACGCCCGTGGACGTACGTGGTCGGCCATGGTCGCCCAACGACGCCCATGGGCAGTCTGTGATAGACCCTTGGCCGTCCATCGGGCAGTCTATGTGGGATGTCAGTTGTGCCATTGGTCTGTCCGTGGGGCTGTCTTTGGGCGGCCATTTGCAGTCAATTGTGGCCCGCGACGGTCCCTGGTCGACCGTCGGGCCGTCCGTGGGCGCCCGTCGGGCCGATTTTGGCCGAAAACTTTTTTTCCCCAAATTTTTTCCCCGTGTTCTGGAAGGGAAAGAGGGGCTGTTTGGGGACTGTTTTGTGTTCGTTTTCGATGTGGGGACGCTTGGGTTGGGATCGAGACACGAGAATATGGAAATGACGCTCCAAAGTGTTTTGCACAAGTACTCGGGGGAAGTCTGGGGTCACTTGTCACCCATTGTTTCCCGTGTCTCTTGTGAGGCAACCAACCAGCAAGTATATATATATATATATATATATATATATATATATATATATATATTTCCTTCGTACGGGACACTTTGTTTGTTTTCGAGGCTGCTCACCGATGTCGCGAACACGGTTCAAGACTTATCGTCAAGTACGTTCGTGCTTGGGATATGCAATTGAGACATGTAGTTGGGATACACGTGTTTGTGTAGTTGGGACACTTGGGGGGGACACATCGACTTGTTCCTGCAGGGTGCTTGGTGCTTCGGGGCACCACATACACAGAGTTTGTGCGGTCTCACGCGCGCGCGGTTGGTCTGGGAACTCTTCCGGGGGGCGCCACACTTGTTCCGGTTCATCGCCTCGCCCCGGCACTCCCCCCAGCACATAAGAAAAAATACCCAGCCTCAGGGACCTAGGGGGGGACTTGGTAAATTTTTTGGGATTTTGAGGGGAGGGACGAATCGGAGCGACACAGGGCTGAATCTCAGTGGATCGTGGC
>CAWUCU010000004.1:7500-10000 GCA_963920655.1 Geranium rotundifolium | reverse complement strand
GACGTCGGTCGACCATGGACGTCCATGGGCGACGTCCTTGGACACTTTGGACGTGCTCGGTCGACCATGGGCGTCGTTCGTCGACGTGATGGTCGACCACGGTCGACTACGTACGTCCACGGGCGTCGTCGCGGGCCATTTTGGACAACCGCGGTCGACCATGGGCGTCGTTCGTCGACGTGGGCGACGTTGGTCGACCATGGACGTCCATGGGCGACGTCCCTGGACACTTTGGACGTGCTCGGTCGACCATGGGCGTCGTTCGTCGACGTGATGGTCGACCACGGTCGACCACGTACGTCCACGGGCGTCGTCGCGGGCCATTTTGGACGACCGCGGTCGACCATGGGCGTCGTTCGTCGACGTGGGCGACGTTGGTCGACCATGGACGTCCATGGGCGACGTCCCTGGACACTTTGGACGTGCTCGGTCGACCATGGGCGTCGTTCGTCGACGTGATGGTCGACCATGGTCGACCACGTACGTCCACGGGCGTCGTCGCGGGCCATTTTGGACGACCGCGGTCGACCATGGGCGTCGTTCGTCGACGTGGGCGACGTTGGTCGACCATGGACGTCCATGGGCGACGTCCCTGGACACTTTGGACGTGCTCGGTCGACCATGGGCGTCGCTCGTCGACGTGATGGTCGACCATGGTCGACCACGTACGTCCACGGGCGTCGTCGCGGGCCATTTTGGACGACCGCGGTCGACCATGGGCGTCGTTCGTCAACTTGGGCGACGTTGGTCGACCATGGACGTCCATGGGCGACGTCCCTGGACACTTTGGACGTCCTCGGTCGACCATGGGGCGTCGTTCGTCGACGTGATGGTCGACCACGTACGTCCACGGGCGTCGTTGCGGGCCATTTTGGACGACCCGCGGTCGACCATGGGCGTCGTTCGTCGACGTGGGCGACGTCGGTCGACCATGGACGTCCATGGGCGACGTCCCTGGACACTTTGGACGTCCTCGGTCGACCATGGGCGTCGTTGGTCGACGTCATGGGCGACCATGGGCGACCACGGACGTCCGTGGGCGACCGCGGGCGACCATGGGCGACCACGACTGGCTGTTTCGGTTTCGTCATCGTTTGTCGCCTTAACGATCTCCGATTGAGCTGAAATTTTGAGGGGAGCTGCAACTATACAATTCCATGCTTGTTGCAAATTTTCAGATTAAAATAATTTTTTTCTGAATTTTCTGATTTTTTTTACATTAAAAAATGTAAAAAATAAAAATAAATAATCGGGATGTCGGAAAATTATGAAATTTGGTTTGGGCATACCTTGGCACCAGCCAAGCAAGCCTGCAAAAAATCGTGGCCAACGGATAACCCTAGCTTCAAAAAAGGCCATTATGTCTGCTCAAACATTTGATGTTTCCTGGTGCCAGTGGGGGTTTCTCACTTAAGGCTCTATAGGGGGGGAGGGTATGCTGAAACCCAAAATGGCCCGCGGACGCTGTACGGGCGACCACGGGTGCACGCTGCGGTAGGTTGGGTCACATACCAAGTCGGTTTAGCGAGAATGCATGGAAACTCTAACCCCCCCGTGCGCCGTTGCTCCACCACCACCGCCTGCGGCGGTCGCCACCGTCGCCGGCGGCGGAGCTCCGGCGAAGGGGAAAAAATAGCAAAACCGTCTATTTTTTCCCCTCAGTGTCCCTCGGAAGACGGTTGGAGCCTTTTTTGTACTGGGAAATGGTTTGGTTGGCAATGTTGGGTTGACGGCAAGGATGTTGGTGGGTGATTTGACGCTGCCGAGTGCCGGAACAGGACAGGAATATATTTCTTCCACGACCTCGTTTCCGAGCCAGTGGTGGCGTTGGAGATCTTGACAGTGGAGCCAAGAGAGGGTTGGATGTCGGTGAGGACGTTGTTTTAGTGATTTGATGCTGCCGAGTGCCGGAACAGGACAGGAATATATTTCTTCCACGACCTCGTTTCCGAGCCAGTGGTGGCGTTGGAGATCTTGGCAACTGAATCAAAAAGAGTTTTTGCCAACCAAAACGTGCCCGTGTACACTAAAGGCTCAAGCAGGTGAGCATGTATTTTCTGGATAACCGAAAGACATGCGGCAACATCCCATTTGATTGCCCCTTCGGGTTGTCGTTTGTGGATGGTCTCGTGGGGAGGGGCGACAGAAGAGTTGGTTGAGTCCCAAAATGTCCCGTCGACCCATTTTGGCGACATGGGCGCTTGGGCTGCACGGGAAAAGCCCTCCCGCCCGTGCGCGTCGGAGCTCCACCACCGCCAATGGTGTAGCTCTGGCAAAGTGGAAAAAATATGGGACCGTCTATTTTTTCCACTAAAATGTCCCGCGGAAGACGGTTCGAGCCTTTCTTGTACTGGGCAATGGTTTGGTTGGCAATGTTGGGTTGACGGCGAGGATGTTGGTGGGTGATTTGACGCTGCCGAGTGCCGGAACAGGACAGGAATATATTTCTTCCACGACCTCGTTTCCGAGCCAGTGGCGGCGTTGGAGATCTTGACAATGG
>CAWUCU010000003.1:15000-16675 GCA_963920655.1 Geranium rotundifolium | reverse complement strand
AACCGACTTGGTATGTGACCCAACCTACCGCAGCGTGCACCCGTGGTCGCCCGTACAGCGTCCGCGGGCCATTTTGGGTTTCAGCATACCCTCCCCCCCTATAGAGCCTTAAGTGAGAAACCCCCACTGGCACCAGGAAACATCAAATGTTTGAGCAGACATAATGGCCTTTTTTGAAGCTAGGGTTATCCGTTGGCCACCATTTTTTGCAGGCTTGCTTGGCTGGTGCCAAGGTATGCCCAAACCAAATTTCATAATTTTCCGACATCCCGATTATTTATTTTTATTTTTTACATTTTTTAATGTAAAAAAAATCAGAAAATTCAGAAAAAAATTATTTTAATCTGAAATTTTGCAACAAGCATGGAATTGTATAGTTGCAGCTCCCCTCAAAATTTCAGCTCAATCAGAGATCGTTAAGGCGACAAACGATGACGAAACCGAAACAGCCAGTCGTGGTCGCCCATGGTCGCCCGCGGTCGACCACGGACGTCCGTGGTCGCCCATGACGTCGACCAACGACGCCCATGGTCGACCGAGGACGTCCAAAGTGTCCAGGGACGTCGCCCATGGACGTCCATGGTCGACCAACGTCGCCCACGTCGACGAACGACGCCCATGGTCGACCGCGGTCGTCCAAAATGGCCCGCGACGACGCCCGTGGACGTACGTGGTCGACCATGGTCGACCATCACGTCGACGAACGACGCCCATGGTCGACCGAGGACGTCCAAAGTGTCCAGGGACGTCGCCCATGGACGTCCATGGTCGACCGACGTCGCCCACGTCGACGAACGACGCCCATGGTCGACCGCGGTCGTCCAAAATGGCCCGCGACGACGCCCACGGACGTACGTGGTCGACCATGGTCGACCATCACGTCGACGAACGACGCCCATGGTCGACCGAGGACGTCCAAAGTGTCCAGGGACGTCGCCCATGGACGTCCATGGTCGACCGACGTCGCCCACGTCGACGAACGACGCCCATGGTCGACCGCGGTCGTCCAAAATGGCCCGCGACGACGCCCACGGACGTACGTGGTCGACCATGGTCGACCATCACGTCGACGAACGACGCCCATGGTCGACCGAGGACGTCCAAAGTGTCCAGGGACGTCGCCCATGGACGTCCATGGTCGACCGACGTCGCCCACGTCGACGAACGACGCCCATGGTCGACCGCGGTCGTCCAAAATGGCCCGCGACGACGTCCGTGGTCGCCCATGGTCGACCATCACGTCGACGAACGACGCCCATGGTCGACCGAGGACGTCCAAAGTGTCCAGGGACGTCGCCCATGGACGTCCATGGTCGACCAACGTCGCCCACGTCGACGAACGACGCCCATGGTCGACCGCGGTCGTCCAAAATGGCCCGCGACGACGCCCACGGACGTACGTGGTCGACCATGGTCGACCATCACGTCGACGAACGACGCCCATGGTCGACCGAGGACGTCCAAAGTGTCCAGGGACGTCGCCCATGGACGTCCATGGTCGACCGACGTCGCCCACGTCGACGAACGACGCCCATGGTCGACCGCGGTCGTCCAAAATGGCCCGCGACGACGCCCGTGGACGTACGTGGTCGACCATGGTCGACCATCACGTCGACGAACGACGCCCATGGTCGACCGAGGACGTCCAAAGTGTCCAGGGACGTCGCCCATGGAC
>CAWUCU010000002.1:0-15104 GCA_963920655.1 Geranium rotundifolium | reverse complement strand
AACGCTTCTGCTCATTCTTGGTCATTCCTCATGATACAAATATGTAGATTTAATTATTAAGACTACTGAAAAAAAGATTTATAGAATGAAAGCGAAAACTCACTAATGGAATATCCAACATGAAAAGTCCTGAGAGTGTTCCAGGATTCATAATCACGACCGTGTCGCCAAATCATCTAATATTTTGACCTCTTTAATTTTATCCATTTTTATTTTTGTGTTGTGTTATTTCCTCACTTTGAGAAGCCTAATAGGTTCTTTTAATTGTATTTAGGTTTAATAATGAAATAATTTGAGGATTAAATTAAACTATTTCTCATACTTTCGTTCGTTAGAATATTTTTAATGTATACTTATTGTTGTTGCATATGAGATGAATGAATGAATATATTGGAAGAAAAACATATGATGGATGGTTAAATTATACTTTATAAGAATAATTACAAATAATTATGTTTGAAAATAAACAATTAAATAAATTTTCATTAACAAAAAAACAAAATGAAAGATTAGTTATTTGTGGATGTTTTAGGGTTATTGTTGTAGTTTACTTTCTGAAGTTTTCATGAAAGTAATAAATGACTCATTTATGTAATTATTTTTTAAAAGTTTCAAAACAAATTCGGTAACCATCATTCGAAATCATGTAAATGCGATTGCTTTTTTTTTTTATCGAAGACTACTTTCGAAAATTAATTTCTCATTTGGAAGTATGACTATGACTTATCATTTTTCTCATATTAATGTAGTTTATGATTTATGATTTATAATGGAAGAAAATTATAGTATATATTCCATTCCACCGTCAACATAGATAGGAATTAATATAATGAAATATAAAGTTGACAAGTTTTAAAAAGGTGAGTTTATAAGAACATTGAAATGTAATGAGAATATTTGTTTTTGCGATATAGTGCACGATTACTGTTTTTGACATTGTTTCCAATTGTATTATTGCTCAATTGATTATAGTTTTGATTATAATAGTGCTGGAATATGTAAATGATTTAGAGCGTAAAGAACCGACGTTTGCATTACTTCATATAGGAATGATAAAGTAATGCCTGCATTACTCTATATAGGAATGTTACAATATTGATAGGCTAATTAACTATGCAAATGTTATTCATAAAAGGGGAATAAAATAACACAGTGAAGCAACACCTAAAATTTAATTTAAAAACGTTGACCTAAAAATATATGTGGCTTAACAAGTCAAGTTTAACAGTTTATATCAATATGCCAAAGAAAAGCACAACAATGAAGTACACATTGATTCATTTTCCCAAAAATGGATAAAAAAACAATTTTGTTCAGCGATTTGAAGATTTTATTGAGGATAACTTGTAAATGATCCCAAGTCAAGAGCAAGAACTAAATTTATATCAGGTAATAAATTACAAGTACAAGATTGAAAATGAACATGAAAATGAGAAACAGTGATGCTATTACTCGTAGCGGGCTTGGTTTGAGTTGATGAAAATGAGTCCATCAATTGAGGCCCATTAGGGAAAAGCCCACTACTAGAGAAGGTGGAGGCGTACAGCCACATGGAATCCAGTGCGCGCATGTAGAAGCGTGAATTAACAACCCCCGAGAAGGCTCTGAAAAACGAAGCTTCCGCCGCTTATAACAAATTTACAAAGTGACAACAAATCCTATGAAACTACAAGAGGTGATTAAATTACCATAGTATCAAAAAATCAATCAAGATGATCTAACTTGGAAAGAAAACATCATAAACAATAATAGTAGTCGCGAATCATTAAGTAAAAGAATCCACAAAAATTCGAATGCAACTATTAACGAAGTTACAACAATTTGACATCAATCCTACTTCTGAGATAAGCTTCAGCATCTCACAAAAAATAAACGGCAAAACAAAACCAAAACGTCTTTGAAGAACCAGCGGTTGAAGATTTTTACAATCTTGAAAATAAGATATAGCTAGATAATACTCATTGCTCGTCTATCCAAAAAATGTAAATACATATACTACATATGTAAATAAAAGATACAATAATATGTGTAAAATGCGAAGATTAAAAACAAAATAATCAACAATAAAAAACAAAGTACAAATTTTAAAGCATAAAATTAATACAAAGCTTAGTCACAACATAACATCTTCCATTTAATTTTTAAATGAAATGCACATTTTTTAAAATTGTTATTCTAACCCTTAAACAGAAAGAAATTATGGTTTTCCTTAATATGAGCTTAGTTTTTTTGTTTTTATTTTTAAAACTTCGTTCTCCCGATTTTCCTTAATATATAAGTTCTATTTATCATATAATTGACAACGATAAAAATTCAATTTGTGTGACTAAACAAGCATAAGGATACAGACACTAGCAAGAAGGAGGCGACGAGCGGGGGCGCGACAGGGTTGAGAGAAGAAGAGGTTGGCATGGCGCCATCAGTTGTACTGCACGATTGCATCAGCGCTCTCGCCGTCATTCTTCTTTCAATATTAGTAGTCGTTGTTACTGCTACCTTCATTCCTCCAAGCTCACAGTCACTCCTCAGAGTGCTGATGAAGTATCGAGTCCCGGGGCTGTCTAGACCGATTCTCGTGCCCCCAATCCTATCTTCCACCGCCATTACTTCCGCCCCCGTCATCTTGCATCTCTTGTATTCGCTCTTACTCACTTCCGCCACGCTATGGTTCTCCGCTTTGTACCCAAAAGCTACATTGTATATATAAGTAGCTTCATTACTTCAAATTTATCATGAAATAATAATTATCATCACAGATCATCAATTAAACTCCTATTTAATTAAATATACAAAAGAGCAATTCAGAACGAGATGTTAAACCGATTGTAACAAAGGAAGAGGTGTAATGAGGATTAAAGTTTCATACATAGCTTCAACTAGTTCAGATTTATAATGAAATAATTAATGATCGGGAACTATAAACATTTTAATCATATTTCTTGTGATATTCATGAATGGTTCAAAATATTCCAAAAATTTGAATCTTGGGCCTGTTAGGGATGGGGTCTTGACTAATAGGTAGGTCCGTCCTATACAAAAGGGGATGCACTACCCTATAAACCATGCTTCATATATATATATATACCTACAAATCATCTATTAAACCCATGTTTATCATACAAATAATTCAATTAAATCTACAAATAAAAGCAAATTATAATCAATAAATTGAATGATTCTAACTGAAATCATTGGTGTTTGAAACACTTTTATTGTTTTGATACATGTTTAATTTTTTCAACATGATAACAAAATGTTTAACCAGTTGTACCGAGAGGAGAAGTGTAATGAGAATCCATGTTTCATACTATAATCTATGGGTGAACTCTCTTGGCAGAGATGTAACGAGGGTCTTAACATATATATTAGTTCAGATTTATCATAGTGACGCTTCTTCTCATATTTGGTCATTCCTCATGATACATATATATATATATATATAGGACTATTGGAAAAAAAGATTTACAGAATGAAAGCGAAAACTTACTAATGGAATCTCCAACAGGAAACGTCCTGAGTGTGTTCCAGGATTGATAATCACGGCCATGTCGCCAAGCAAGATAGTGATGTTTGGCAAAGCAGCTTGGCACGGCTAAACACAAAAGCACTATTAGGGTTGTGAAACGCCACCTATTTTGCTTCAATAGAATACAGATTTAATGATATATAGGCTTCTGCAATTATTTTTTATGCTACCAACTAAATAGAGAGGTAGGGTTTCATTGACCCTACTTACTTTCCTCTTTCCAGATAATATTCTCAAAATCACTGTTTCCTTTTTTCCAATCCTTGTTCTTAAATATATATTGCCCCCAAGCTAATTCCTAGGTTTCAAGGAAAAAATATTTGAATTAAATTAAGAAGCCCAAGAATAGGAGTAGGAATTTATTTTTAACTGAACCGATCAGAACCGACCAATCAGCTTTTTTGGTCGGGTAACTGGCTAGTTCGGTTCGGTTGTTGTCCAAATATAATGAATGAATGCTTATTTTCACTTATACCACTTTAAGATTTGACCCTATAATGAGTAGACTTTTATGTATGATAAGTATGTGTGGTCCCTAACCCTCACGTTGCACAATTCCATTTAGTTGTTTCCAACTTCAAAAGTGGTCATCTAGTTACACTCAAAAATTTAAAATAGACATACGTTAAATATTTGGATGGAAACTGTTAATTTTTTAAAATGAGAAGACAAGAATTTCTTTAGTCAGACTTTAGGTTTTCAAATCATGTTATTTTTAGGTGTTTCTTCGACTTCTCTTTCAGTTTCCGACGAGTGTATTTTGCCAATATAGCTTATTGTAATTGTGTTAGAGTTGGGAGTATTCTAATGAGGGCCTAACTAGAATTGCCAAACTTCAATTCATTGCTACGACGGGAGGTTGATTGATCCACATCACTTTCGCAAATAATCGTTACTATTTTTTCGTCATGAAACACGGTAGATGGTATAAAATGTCTAACATCAACTTGATGAGTGGTGCGAATTTGAGTCTGTTCCGCGAACCCACTAGGTGCCGGCGAATTCCTTTCCAAAAATACACACAATTCATGGAGAAAAACAGTTGATCAATTCATTCCTTCCATTTATAGCATTTCCCTCTCGCTTCATATATATACATATCCACACACATTTCTATTCAAAGAGCACTTGAAACAAAATAATAAATAAAACACAACACAATTGATCCTCCCTCTTTGATCATTGTAATTTCCATCTTTGTACCATACACATAACACCATCTTCATTAGACTTGAGTATCTTGTTGAAATATCATTGTAATTAGTATTGATTAATATAGTTTTAAGGAGATCGATCGCATCTGATCATGACGATAATGGAAGAGAATGTTGAAGGGCATGGTATGAACCCTAGGCTAAGGAAGGCCCTTCTGTTGCTGAATTGCTTCCTTCTACTAGTGGGAAACAGCGGCGGGCCCTTGACGACCCGCCTCTACTACCTCCACGGCGGGGAGCGTATCTGGCTCGTCAGCTGCCTCCAGACGGCCGCATTCCCCCTCATATTCATCGTCCTCGCCATCACCTACTTGAACCGCAGCAACAAGAGGCAATTCTTCCTCATGAAGCCCCGCCTCTTGGTCGGGGGCGCGGTTACGGGAGTCCTGACCGGGTGCGACGACTACCTGTACACGTACGGGGTGAGCCGCATCCCGGTGTCCACGTCCGCGCTGATCATCGCGTCGCAGCTGGTGTTCACGGCGGGCTTCGCCTACCTGCTGGTGAAGCAGAGCTTCACGCCCTTCTCGGTGAACGCCATCGTGCTGCTGACGATCGGGGCGGGGGTGCTGGCCATGGACACCAGCACCGACCTGCCCGAGGGAGAGTCCAAGAGAGACTACTACATCGGCTTTGTAATGACGGTCTTCGCCGCGCTGCTCTACGGGTTCGTGCTCCCACTGGTGGAGCTCATTTACCAGAAGGCCGACCAGAAACTCACCTACTCCGTCGTCATGGAGTTCCAGATGGTCATGTGCGTCTTCGCCACCGCTTTCTGCGTAGTAGGCATGATCTTCGCCAATGACTTCAAGGTATATATATATAACCGACGAGACATCAACAATATATTATCAAAGTCGAAACAGTAATGTCTTGTCGGCTATGGTAATATAATGTTTACGAACTGCGTAGCAATATATTATCGAAGCAGTAATGTCTTGTCAGCTATGGTAATGTATTGTCGATGCGGTTGATCTTTATCAATTACGTCAACAGTATATCATCAAAGTTGAGGCATTATTGTTATATCAACTTTGGTAAAATACAGCAGATACAACTGATAATTAAGGATCAACAATATACACAATATATTATCTTAACTGACGGGATATTGCTGCGTCGGCTATAATAACATATTGTTGATGCAGATGATTTTTATCAAGTTTGTCATCACTATAACTGGGTCAACTTGAGCTGTGATTTTGAACGTTTAAACTCAACGTGCAGGCAATGATAAGAGAAGCAAAGGAGTCGGAAACAGGAGAAGGAGGATACTACGGGGTGCTAGCGTCGACGGCAATACTATGGCAGTGTTTCTACATGGGAGCGGTGGGAGTCATATTCTGCGCATCGTCTCTGCTGTCGGGAATCATCATCGCTCTCTCCCTCCCCATAACGGAGATCCTCGCCGTAATCTTCTTCAAGGAGAAGTTCCAGAACGCCAAGTGGATATCTCTGGCGCTCTCGCTCTGGGGCTTCGTTTCATACTTTTACGGAGAGTTGAAAGAGAGCAGGAGGAAACGACTAGCAGAGCTAGACATCCATGATCAACTCTATCCCTAGCTCACTGTTTCATTCATTTTGTATTACAAAAACATCTACTTTAATTTAGTTATGTTTGAGCTTGTTACCTCCATTGATCAAGAAGAAAGACAATGTAAGAGCTAGAGCAATATTTGTGAGAAACTGGATATCATGATTAGAAGTTGAATAATTTTCACTTCAATTTCTTTTTATAGATTCGTCAACTGATGCAAATCCATAATCATATTACAAAATATAGGAGGAGTGAAAAAGATAACAAACAGTGATATGAATTCTATATATGAGTTCCTAGACCATATTCCAATATGCATCGGCTATGTCAATTTAGTGTTTTTCCATTTCATTTATATATTGATTTTTGTTGCCAATTATGGATCGAAATTTGATGACTATACACAACAAGTTTGAACTCATATGTGGAAGGTTATAAAAATCTATACAATTTGCAATTAAAAATGCTACGCCATACTGTCGGGATCAATACTTACTGTTGCAATATGATTGCACAAAATACTGATAGACTTTTTTGACACTTAATGGATAATGACATATTAACAAGATAAAATGTGTAAAGCCTTCATGATGAAGTTGAGAACATGTCTTCTTATTATGATCACAGACGGTTAGGGAGACAGGATAGGGCTTTCAGTAGCCACAATGTCGATTCCGTTGTAAAGCCCATAAATGATTTGTGTCACATGCCTCATTACTAAGGTGAAGATCGAGGGTATGCGAAAGAAGAAACATCAGGGCTATTGCGTCGTTCTACAAAAGCAGCGACCGAAGCATTGACGAACTAATGTGTCTTTCGCAAACTTTGTTGTACGAGGAATTCAATGTAAATTATTTTTTATTGTTATTGAACTTAATGGCAATGAAGAAGCAAACAACTTCAAACATATCTTTGATAAAATGTGAGAATACAATAAGGATTTGTTGTCGTCGCTTAATTCGCATCCTAAATCTTATCCAACAATTAACAAACCATTGAAGAGGCTAGGGATGAATTGTATCAAATTTCATGCTTGCCAGTATGGTCGCATTTTATACTACAAAGAGTATCAAGATTGTAATAAATGTCCTATCTATGACATGGGACTGCAGAGCACATGCGGTGGCACGACCAAAGCGTATAATGCGATAAAATTGTTGCACATCCAACATATAGAGAGTAATAGAAGGAGATCGGTAAAACACACCCAAAATTTTCTTCTGGCTTCCAAAATGGGCATCTCGTTCTAGCAAGCAGTTGATTCAATGCTTACAGTGTGTGACTGATAGTACTGATGTCCCTTAATTCGCCTCCAACTTGATTCAAAGACTACCCTGAATGATTTATCTTTAGTCACTATTCTGAGATAAATATCTTATTCATGAAAACCCGAAATACTTAGCCAATGTGTCCCCATTGTATACCCTCATTCGTGTCCTTCACCCCAATCAATTCTTAGGAGGTACCAGCTCGTTGACATCTTTATTAAAGGACTAGCTCAAGACTGGTTCCAAAAAACTATTCGTGAATTGGGCATTGCTAATCTACATGCTCCAACTTGACATAGAATATTGAAAGAAACAATTATGCAATCAAATTATGCCTGATTCCATTGCATAATTACATATTATCAGATTATATTTTTTATTTGAGTACACTGTAATTATTAAGAAATTTTTTTATTTTTTATTTTGTTTCTCATTTTACGCCTTTGTAAATGTGTAAATATACAAGTTAATAAAACAATCTTTTCTTATGAGAGAGAAGAAATTAGAAATATTTTGTAGGGAGGAGGAAATAGTAAAGAAAATTGTAAATATTAGATAGGACAGAGGAGGGGAAAGAAAAAAGGAAGAGAAACAAGAAAATGGAAAACAACATTTAGTCTGTTACAAAAATATGTATGGAAAAAATATAAGTTATTTGTAATTATTCCTTTTTTATTCATAACACTTTTGATTCTCAAAATGCAATCCATGGTGAGTTATTGTTGTACAATATCATATTAGGTTCTGTTAGGCATGTTTGCTATAATATTGCTGAGTGCGTAAATGAAAAAAGGAAAAGAAATACATTAAAAATAATTTAAATTTGTATTTGGTGCAAAAGAAAATATGCATTCACCAACCAGCATGTCCTAACAAATTAATTTTGATTATGAGAATCTAATGCAATATTGAGCACAACCATTTTTAATCTTATTTTTTATATTTCTTGCAATAATTTTTGCTTCTATTATTTTGTAATTTCCTTTTCACTTTCTTATTACCATTATTAATAATAATATTGGAACTCTTAAATCATCTCGAGTATCAAATTGACTCTAAAGAAAAGTGTAGATTATTTTTGAGGTTTGGTGAGATGGCAGGAGATAATAGTGGGTGCAACAGTGTGGGTTGTTTGGTGTTCCGTTCGTTGGCGCTTGGTGCAATTGGTGCCACATTCATGGTTCTAGCTCTAATGCAAGGAGTTAAAAAGATAGGGAAAAGGGACTTTATTATCTACATAGTTGTTTCTGTTGTGATCTCTTCTGCTGCGGTTTATGGCATTGTCCCTATCGCCAGAGCTTGTAGAAATGCTGTGCCCAGAATTGTACCCCTTGCAATGGTGTAGCATTATTATACAATCATAGTCATGATTACTGATGATGCTTGTTCAATTTTACTTTAGAAAATAATAAAGTGTGTTTTTTTTTGTTATAAACACTCATTTTGTAAATTTGGACGTACTAAATTTTGAAAAAAACAGCAAACATTTTACCTTCGTTGTAATTTAATCAAATTCATGTCATTACTTGTCCAAATATTTAATAAGTACTATTGCTTCAAACGTTACGGTATTGTGTATTTATAACATGCTAAGATTTTAATTTAGAAAAGAATAAAGTGTGTTGATGTTGGTTTCAATGGTTATCCTTAATTCTGGTCACAAATATTCATTCTTTACATTTCAACACATAATTATTTAAATGAATTTGTTTTCGTTTATCGTTGTTACTCTGGCGAGTTTTTCCGAAGAAAAATGTGACATTATTAAATTATAAAACAAACTAACAACACCAGATGGTGAGGCATACATCATCCCTACAACTACTGCTACTGTTAGTTAAATCAAACATGACTAATTCATGAGTCATGAAATACAATACCAACGAGTAAAATAAAAAATAGTGTATCGACATGCCTCTTGCAATCTCGCGGCCTACACCTCGAATGGGTTGAGACTCTTCGCAAATCCATTACATGAACCACCCCGAGAACGACGAGCATAATAACTAATAGTGCAACGAAATACCTCTTGCAAACTTGCGGTCTCTACCTCGAATGAATTGAGACTATCCGCAAATCCGTTAAGAGAACAACCCCGAAAAAACTTAGAGCAAGTCCTTATTACACCACCCCAAATACACCTATGAATAAACGATCGCCTCTAATCTTCTTCCCAAATAAAGAACATCGTGCCATCTGGACGCCCAAATGACCCAATAGGACGCCACGCGGCCGTATTGAAGTCTAAGAAAATCAAGACCCTCTAGCTCGATATGCTTACATAAATCTGTGCATCGATGCCAAAGAACTTCTGATCCCTCCCAATACCGAGTCATCAACCAACCAAAGCCGCAACAATCAAATCGCCCGAATTTTCCTACCCTACCTCCGATGAGCCCCTCTTGGATCTGTCTTCCCTCGATCTCGCACCAAGCTAATCGCCGGATTTTCTCTGCCTAACCACCGCTGACCTCCTCCCAAACCCGTCTCCCCTCGTAGATGATATCGAAGTAACACCCCCTTAACTGTACCATCGAAAACCTCTGCCGACGATCCCAACCACTAGCCTCAAAAACTCGACCTCTCTCCCACACAACTACCACCTCCTAAATTCTAGCACCCTCCGAGTCCCAGACACGCAGAATCGCAAACGCTAGTTAGAAGCCACGCCACGTACCTCGCCAGTTTGGCGAGACAAATTCTAACTCTAATGGTTTTGAAAAGCAATGAGCATTTTATCGTTATTATAATTATATATTTTTAAATTCATGTCATTACTCACCCAAATATATATATTTTTAAATTCATGTCATTACTCACCCAAATATTTAATATGTATTTTTTGCTTCGTTCATTATTCATTCTTTTGGAAAAATTGTCACTGTTACATTTTGTGTTAAATTCTAATTTTAAAATTTGGTTGAAGGGACCAAAATAGCCTAAATTACCATTTTACTTTTCAAAATATGTCATTTTAATCTCTTTCTCTCTCTCTCTCTCTCTATATATATATATATATATATATATATATATATTAGTTATCAAATACAAACCATGGAAAAATTTCCAAACTGTATAACATGCAGTACAATGTTATATAACTATATAGAACATGTATTGTAATGTTGTATAACATGTTGGACATGTGCAAAATTGAAGCCATGTATACTAGGGGTGTTCACGGTTCATAAACCGAACCGAATCAACCGGAACCGAACCGAACCGACCAGTTCGGTTTTCTAAAAAATTGAACCGAAACGAACAAGTTCGGTCGGTTGTAAAAACCGAAACGACATGGTCGGTCGATTTTCGGTTTAAATCGATAGAACCGAAAGTCTTTAAATATTGTTTAAAAAAATTATTTTTCATTAAATGAACCCATAAATTAGGGTTTAAAAATTCCATTTATTAATCAAGTAACCATAAATTAGGGTTTAGATTTTCAATTTTAATCAAATTACATTTTTAATTAAAAGAAAGAATCTATAAATTAGGGTTCAAACATTCCATTTTAATTAAAATAACCCATAAATTAGGTACAGAAATTTCATTTTTAATTAAAGGAACCCATAAATTAGGGTTCAAAATTTATTTTTAATCAAAGGAATCCATAAATTAGGGTTCAGAAATTTCATTTTTAGTCAAAAAAAGCCATAAACTACTAATTTATGAACAACAAAAAACTAGGGTTCAGAAACTATAATTTAGAAACTCATAATTTAGAAACCCATAAATTAGGCACCTATAGATTCAAATCAAACTAGCGTTCATTAGTCCATAAACCCATAATTTAGAAACTCATAAACCCAGAATTTCAGAAGAAGAAGAAGAAGAAGAGGTTGAGTCGATACTTAGACGAATCGACGAGTTCTTTCAATAGAAGAGAACTATGCTCTCTTCTCGAATTGAAGAGAAGAATCGACCGAATCAGACCTTCAATCTGCTGTTCTCTTCTGAAATCGACTCGAACTCGTACTTTGACTCTCTTCTCTGTCTCTTCCTCTCTCTCTCTCTCTCTCTATCGACTTCCCGCAACCCCTGCAACGCCAACGGTTGGTCTCCGTCCATGGACCTTCCTTGCCGTCCTCCACAAAATGGCTACCCATGAAAACGAAGAGAAGAGAGGGTTTTGTGCGTGTTTTGCCGATTTAGGGTATTTTTTAAAATGAAAATATTCATTTTTCTTCTCAACATCTATTGACTATTGGGTTAAATTTAGAGCCATGGCCCAACATCTATATAAGCCCAAATATTTTTTTTATAAACAATTTTCATTTGTCGGTCGGTTCGGTTTTTGGCTGGTTTCGGATAATTGAACCGAAACCAAACCAACCAATATTAAAACCGACCAGAACCGAACCGATCAAAACCAACCATTTTTCGGTTCGGTTCGGTCGGTTTTGGTCGGTTCGGTTTTTTTTAACACCCCTAATGTATACTATGTAGTGCAACGTTGTATAACTGTCACGTGTCGCAATGTAAGATAACTCGCGTCTCTGATCCGATGGTTATACATTAGTTTGAACGTTTGAACATTTTGGGTGAGTTTGTATTGGACACAGCTGAACTTGGAATTCCTCGACTTCGGCTTCGATCCGAACTACTAGCTCCACAACTCGAAGGACATGGATGTTGGCTGTAAGAAGGCGGATATGTACTTTACGATGTATATGTACGAAGACATGGATGGGCTCAGCATGATGGAGAAGGACTTGAGAAAGGCACATCTTCACGACAACAGTGAAGGAACAAAAATTCATTGATCTCCAGTAGAAATTTTTTTGGCAGACATCGACATATCTCTCTGGGACTAGAGTTTAGACCATGTCAGTTGATGCTCGTGAGATTAATTTTCATCGTTATTGTACTCCCTTCTGATAAAACCACAAATACTCAAATTTCATTTTTGTGCAGTTAACACTAACATGTTACTCGATTGAAACAAAACATATGTCAATCAACATCTCCATCAACTTGTTTGTTGTTAATTCAAAGCTCTTAAAAGGATGCCCGAGACTTTGGGAAAATTTAGGATTTCCTTGTGTGAGACGTCAATCGCAAACAAACGGTTGAATGTGATTGTGTTGATGGTTTTTTTTTTACTTTCGTAAGTGATGAAAAATTATTGCTGAAATTTAGTATTGTGTTTCATTCTCATTGCTTTGTTTGAATGTGAACTATAAAGTAGGTGAGAAGGAGAGGGAGACGTAAGAAAAAGGTTAAATGAAATATTTTGAAAATAAAAAGGATATTCATGGGCATCTTAGCATTCTCAATCAAAAAAATTTAAAATCTAAAATCACTTGAAAGTGTATCTAGTATTTTCAATAAAAAAAAATAACGAAACCTAAGACTAAGAGAGAGAGAGAGAGAGAGAGAGAGAGAGAGAGTAATGGGCCGAAGAAAAGTGATATATCCCCTACGCAGTTAGGGTTTCTCGTTGAATTGACGAGGTAGCGCGGCAGCTCGGATGTCTGCGTTTCAGGAGGCTGTGGTGGTAAGGGGGTAGGGCTCTGCGACAATGTAATGCGTAGATCTATTGTTTGCAGTTCGTGGAGTTGATTTGATTTTGGGATTGGATAGTTTGCGATGGTAAAATTGGGGGTATTGTTTTGATATTATATGTGAGGGGAGACTGGTCTGGGAGGGGGGCAACGGTGAATGGGCATAGAAGTTTCGACGAACAGCTTGTTGCGGGAATGGTGGTGATCAGGGTAGTGAGAGTAGACCGATTAGGGCGGGGCTTATTGGAGGTAGGGTTAGGAAACTCTGGCGATTTGCTTTCTGTTGTTTTGGTTGGTTGATATATCGATACTGGGAGGGATCCGGAGTTCTCTTGCATTGGTGGGAAGATTTATGCGAGCATACCGAACTAAAGGGTCTTGGCTTTCTTAAGCTTCAATACATCACCTAGAAATCCCATTAGGATCGATACTGGGAGGAAACGGGGGGTCTCTGGCGTCGATGTGTTGATCCTGTTAAGCCCAATAAGCATAGATGACTTGAATTTTTAAAGATTCGTGATTCCCATATAGATTGCAGGGTTGATCGAGGAAGCTGGTTTAAGGCGGACTGCAACAAGATCACAAGGTTTCTCCATCGGTATGAGGTGGAGGTCATAGCTCTTCATGATGCTAACTGGTTCAAGTCGATTGGTCTCCAGGGTTATCATGGATGTCTATTTAAAGCATTTTGCAGCGGGATCATGAGGTTTCTTCATTCGTATGAGGTGGAGGTCGTGACTCTACATGATGCTAAACGGGTCGAGCTGAACAACTTTGGAGGAATCATTAGGGAAGGGTGTTGTGTACTATCCATTATCAAAATATGTGTATTTATTTATTTTGCTCGTAATCAAATGACTCACGAATTGACCAAGTTTGTTTCAACTAACAGTAGATGAAATTATGGTGAGTAGTCTGTCCCACCATCTGTGTAGATTATATTAAATATGTTAGTTGTCAATTGAAATTACAATTGTTTAAATAAAAGTTACATCAACTAAACTACGATGGTGGAGGTGGAGGACCAAAGTTGGTAAACATGTTCGGGTCTTAAGGGGGCATAGAAGGATTGGTTGCTCGCATCTGCTCGTACATCCATTAAAACCTTCTTCGTTGAGCTTCGTTGTTTCTTTCTTGAGCGGCGAGCCTCTCATTTTGCGCGGCAATCTACTTCGTCGCCAGACTGAGCTGAGTCTGGAACTCTTCGAACTGCTCTTAAGGGATATTTATGTAAAATACCGAAAATGCCACTAAGAGGCATTTTCTCATATTCAACCTAACATATTGAATCTAACTATCTAACATATTCAAACTAACAATTTCAAACATATTCAATTTCAACTAACAAATAACATATTTCAATTAATTACAACTAACATATTCAACTTCAATTAAAAACTAACATATTCAATATAATCTAACAATTTGAAACATATTCAATCGTACATATTCAAATTTCATTAACAACTAACAAATTTCAATTAACAACTAACACATTCAACTTGAATTAACAATTAACATATTCAATATAATCTAACAAATTCAATCCTACAATTTCATATTAACATATTCAACCTAACAAATATCTAACAATTTCATATAACATATTCAATCTAACAATTTTAAATCTAACAAATTTCAATTGACAACTAACATATTTAATATAATCTAACCAAATATTAACAATTTCGGTGCAGTTAAGGTAACAGATGTTAAATATAACAGAATTTATGTGCAAAATGTCTAAAATGCCCTCAATAGTTTTGATCTGTTAAACAGGTCTGATTGGTTCAATTGATATGATTATGAAATTACTATTTTACCCCTAATTGAATACCAATTTAACTAATAAATTAAGGGCAAATCTGACTTTTCACATACACAAATAATAATTATAATTCTTTAATATTTAAATATATATATATATATATATATTTTTCATTAATTAATTATTAGTCATTAATTATTAATTAATTATATTATTATTATTAATTATTAATTAATTAAAACTAAACCTAAACCTAAACCTAAACAGCCGCGCACCATCGTCTATGT
>CAWUCU010000001.1:0-19539 GCA_963920655.1 Geranium rotundifolium | reverse complement strand
TATTCGAAATTATTTTACTCAAAACTTCTCTACTTTCGTGATCCTGTTGCTCATCGTAGTTCGCGTATTCTAAGATTTTTAATTTGTTCGTGGTTTCTTTAATTTTATGTGACTTGGCGTTAGCTAAATTCGCCATCAATTAATGATTTTCATGAGACGACGCAGCATGACAGATCAACGACCATGACAATTATAATCACGAGAGTGTGAGAAAGAATTTGAGATGAAAAATGAAAAGGTTCCGTATGAAATCGTTCCGAAGCGTTGGAGGGAATCGAGGAAAATGGGAAAATGGAAAATGTGCGTGATGGAAGATAGGGAAAAAAGAGAAGATAAAAGATATTTGAATTAATCTTTCTCATGCTTGGCTTCATAGTTATTCTTGAAATGTTAATATCCCAATGCGAGAATTCCGGTTTAAATTCTCATCCTTTCTATCAACTAACTACACACCAAACCAATTCTATACATCTAAACGTTTTAAAGCTATTATTTCTACATATTGATCTTGTCTTTCTCTCATCTAACATACAAAGGAGTTTTTCTTTCGTGTTTGTATTTGAATTGTAAAGTTGAGCTTTGACAACTATTTAAAAGCGTCATGCAAATTGTGAGTAGACTTTGAATTTGAAAAAAACTTTATCATGCACTTCATATCAACTCAACTTCAACTTTTGTGCAGCAGCACACTCAGAAAAGTTTGAACGTTAAGTAAAGTATAATGTACAAACGTCATCGCAAACTTCATCTTTACAGCTCAACTCAAGTAACGGGAGTGAATTATAAAATCAGAATCTAGGTTCGTTTATTTTTCTATTCATCCATTCCAAACTCAAATAACTACAGTTTTTTTAATTCAAGAGTAAGGCACACATAATGTCTAAGTTTTCAATACCTTTGTTTCCTCTAATGTCTGCTGAAGTCACAACAACAATAAAAATTGTTGTCATGAGAAATATGAGACATTTAAAATTCATCTTCAACTTCCTTCTATTCAATGTCTCTCTTCAATATTCGTCCGTCTTCCTTGTTCTCAATGCGTCGTCTGTATTCTTGCTGAGTTCTTTTTTTTCTGCAGAGAAAAATGATGAAAGATTGTTATCAATAATTTTTTGTCATAAAACTCGGATTCTGCATGTACAAACGACATCTTTCACTTCCAACCTTCGACGCGACTCGACTCGAGAAGATAGATTTAACAAAAACAACGACTGGAGTTAAGCAAATTAACAAAATTTATCATTCGACTTTCACGTGAGTCATTTCAGTTCAACAGAGCAACTCATCTAAAACATTTTACGACTAAAATGTATAAACCCGTTGGTTGCTTTAGAAGAGGGTACTGTACTATCAATGAAATTAAAGTGCCACACGTTTCAAGCGATGGAAATTTCTAAAAGTAAAATGCTGGCTGGCATGTAAAGTGTGCAAATGACGAGAAGAGTAAAGTAAACAAACGAGTTACGAAACAGACGACTATGATGATGATGAGGGAGTTAATAACATTACAACTTTGTGAATGAGAGTGCAATCATCGCTTTGATGAATATGTAGAAGAAAAAAAAATACGAAAGTCCCAGTTGATGGATTTATTTTTGTCATTTTTGTTCTACGCCTCAGTGTGGTTGAAAAAAAAATTACGATTACAGACGCAAATATACGTAAAAAAGCTGATTCCATTCATTTGTGGCGGAGATATCACAAACGGCTTTTGATATGCTAATTTTTGGGAATTCCCAAAACCTCTCGCAAAGCAAAAATTTTTTCGAAAAACGTGCTCAATGTCCGAAAATATTCGTTCAAATTAAATTAAAATTTTGTAATTCTCTTAGGGTCTGCCATAATTTTTCATTTCACATGCAGTAACTACAAAAAATTAATATTGACTTGAACAAGAGTTCATGGTCTCGTACTCTCTTGACAACTATCTTCTTTGCGACAGCTTGAATCATCAAAAAATATATTAATTAAAGTTAAACTCACTTTACTCTTATTACGACGATGTTCATTAAATAAAAAAAGAATAGTAATTAGCTTTATCGTCACAAAAATTCCGCTTATCTTATGCGTATACTTTATAAGGCCTATAAATGAGTCCAAATCGTGATTTTAACACAAAAAAACAATGAAATATATCCATTCAATGCGCATCAACCAGCTGATCATTTAATCTTCATTCTTGAAGTAAATATTCTCTCATAGAGACGCTTGACTTCACTAAAATACCAAAACCAGTCGGCATAAATCTTTAAGTCGTGACACGGAGCGAGTCAAAGTTCCTCCTTGAATACACGAGTAATGTGCGACGAGAGATTTTAAACAATCATCAAGCCACAGAGAATTAAAATGTTGAGCCAGAGATCATGTTCATAGAATTTTGGAAAAGAGAATCACTCGTCAATTCAGAAAGCGTGAGTTCCACACTGCATTGTTTTTTTTTCTAAAATGTCTCGCTTCGCGGTTACTTTTCAAGGTCAACGTGAACATTATCTTCTCTCAATTTTGCCAAATTGCTTGCAAAGTTTGAGCTCTTCAATGTGACTGAACTGCGAACGTTGAAATAAATGTATGCCAATTTTTTTCTTCAATTTAGAACTCATGAAGCCCAATCAAAATTCGTAAATTGAAAGAAGTTGAAAAATAGAAACAATTTAATTGAGTCTTATTGATGAACTCTGCTGTGATGTATAAAAATATGTTTGGATGCTACGACGTTACTCATCTTTAGAATGAAATACAAAATAATATAAAGGAAATCTATCAACAATAAATTCTTAATTCGAAATACGGAATTTATGTTTTCTTACATTAAACAAACGTGACTGCTTTAAATCATTTAAATGATAATTTGCTCAAATGTTTGTTGTCGTATAGAACTTTGAAACTTTTATGACGAGTTCCTCAATGATGTCGTTTTTATGTATATAGAATGCTGCAATTTTGGCTGAACTGTCACAAAATAAAATTTTGCTTTCGAATGTTTTATTAATTCTTTGAATTAAATTGATAGCAAGTTGAAAACTCCACTCATGAGAAAACAACAAATATTCTACTTAAAATCAAGGAAAGTCAAATATTTTCACATCCAAGTTCTTTAAAATTAAAATCGACTGATGAGAGATTTATGTATGCATACTTTCAAATCAGAATTGAAAAATGATGTTGAATTCCACTTTTCTCATTCATTCAGATGAGAAAGTTTACCATGCCATGAAAATTCTCTTACATCTTTCATCAACTTTGTCTTGTGTTATTTTTAATTGGAGAAATATTTTCAAATATTTTTGATGATGAAAAAACTGGGAGTCTAAAATTTTCAACTCATGTTTTATTCTCATCAAATCAGAGATGTCTTAAAAAAATGGTTAGACAATTGCAAATTCTGAGCTATGCCATTTTTTCATTAGACAACTCTTATAAAGTCTAGTGAATTATTTTTAAAAATAGAAAATTGCGAAAAATGCGATTTTGTATGTATATCTTTCCGTAAAAATTAAATTAATCATTGACAATAAACAGCTGAAATTTTACGAATATTTTTCCATCTTATCTCAGCTCTCAGGTTATCTAGAGTAAATATTGTTTCAATATATTTTAAAGAGACGTTTTGAATATATTTTCAAGCGGAAAATCATATCTTGATATCTCTTTTCCCGACACTCGTATCTTTGTCATTGTTACAATTTACAGAGTTATGCCAACAGAGCGTGAAAGAGGAAATTTCTGTTGTGATATCGTAATTTTTATCATACGTGAAAATCGTGAAATTCGTTAAAAACCGGAAAATCAATTTGTTATTTTCTGCGATTTTTTTAAGATAAGAAAATATTTTAATATATCACCCGTTACCATAGCAGCATCTTTTGCTTCGTTATTTAATGCTTTTAGATGTTTCTTTGCAATTTCCTTGAAAATTTTAAGAGTTTTTTGATTTTCATTAATATTCACTTCGCAAAACCTCGACTTGTCGTAAGATTGAATCTAAGAAGCAAAAAATGGTTTTGAAGAAAAATTGAATACATGACGATTTGTCAGCGATATCAATTAGATAGATGTACCAATTAGATAGAGTGCTAATAAAAATCAAGCATTCTTTTCTAATTAGAGTTGTCAAATCATTATTAAAAATTAGCATACAATGAAAAATTGCCCTCATCGACGATAACACAGATAATGATCATCGACGAATTTATAAACTAAATAATTTAGGTTGATTTTTAAGATTTAATCCTTCGAACAAGAATATCCACATTCTTTGGAATTTCTGCAGTCTATAGACCTTATCAAATCTTTTTCAATAGGTTAAAGTTCTATCGAACACTAGGCGTGAGTACAATCTTGCACCTGTTTTATCAAACTTGTTATATTTAAAAAAAATAAATATAAAAAATCCAACAAGTTCTGCACTATCACAATTTAAGAGGTATAGCTAGTCTCTTGGCAATAAGGTTATTCATCACCACACAATGTGATGAATATACATCGAATACAGATGATGATCAATGTTGCCTTTTATGTATGTTGTGTCACTTTCTTATTGCTTATTACTATTATTATTATTGTCACTCACTTCTTTATAATTTTTTTCATGAACTTCTTGAATTGATTGAACAAGAATCAATATTTTCGTACCGAAATCGAGTATGAAATGATGTTTGAGTTGTTTTGCTTACTTATTTTTTCAATTCACGGTTTTGACAAACTGTCTGTGATCCGTTCGAGTGTCTGAAGCTTACTGCCTTCTTTCATGAGAATGAAGTTGAAAAAATATCGCAATATAAACAGTTCGAAAAAACATCCACACATAGCTAACTTTAACTTATTCGTATGTGTTGTTTTTTCATTTTAAAGTCTTCGCGCCTTTCAAATAAACAGAAATGAAAAAAAACAACAAACGATCAAAAATTCCTTCACAGTTACTTTACTTTAGAGAAGCGAAGAATAATTGTCACAATTTGAAAGTGAGCCTCGGAGATGAAGTATCACCAAAATAAACAATTACGATGAATCATCAATGTGTCAGTTAAGCGACGACTCATTTTCTGCTTGTTATGCTCATTTTTCTGATGACGGTGTGAAAAATTTCACTGCTAATTGTCTGGTACTTTGAGGAATGTTTTTTGTGAGGGAACAATAAAAATATTTAAGAGCAAAGCATAATAACATAAACATATCATCCCTCTTGACAACGACCTGAACTTCATATAATACATTGGAGATGTTTGTGGTTTGGCTTATGTTGGAAGAATGAAAGCACAAAAAGAAGAGAATGAATGAGTATCATGGGGTCAAGAGATGAATATAAATTGTTTTTAAATTTGCTCGTAGAACATAACAGACACGTTTGGGGGTTGGTTGTAGAATGAGAAGGACGAGCCGTTGAACGATGAGGGAATAATTCAACAATTGCGTCAAATATGGATTCCTTCAATAGCAAAGATGATGAAATTGAATTTTTATCTATCGATTGATATGGAAATTTTTGTGCTAATGGAGGAAATTGAACTTCAGAGTATCGTAATGAAAAGTTTGAAGAATCCTTGTGGCTTTTACTCGTTAAGCTTCAATAAACACATTTGGATTTGAAATTGGATAATTTCTAATTTTCTTCAATAAAAAAGTTTCAAGATAAGAAAAAAGTTCCTGAACGTTTTTTCTCAACTCTTGACGTTCAACGAAGGAGGCCTGATGATGTTGTTTTCCTTTTCTTTCATTTCTATGTACATCCCATCTGAAAGAAAATCAACAACGAGCATTAATTCATTTCTTGATTCTAAATATCTAACTCGCTTAGATCACGAGAAAAGAAAAGAGGCGGAATGAAGCGAACTTTTCTCGCCCATTTTCCCATTAAATATTGCACAATTTTCTTTTGAAGAAAATCATTAACAAAGCTTAAAGTAGAAGAGTTTGAGGATGTAGAAGAAAAAGGAAATGAGGAACATTAAGCGTTGAACTTTGATAAAATTCCAAAAATAAATTCTCTCACTCTAATGTTGTGTATTTTTCTAAGTAATCCATCAAACGAATCGACAAAGTTCTCAGTTTTTTGCAACAAATATCGAACTTTTTGTTCTGGAACAATTGATCATTGTTTAAAAGTTAATAACCACAAATTACTAAGGAATTATGTTGTTTAGAATGTAGAGAGAACTTACAAACTTTTAAAGTCACATTTTTTTTAGATATTTCATCATAATGAATCATTTTTTGAAAAAATTAATCAATCGTATAGTCATATTAGGCGATTATTGACTGTATAAACACATACGTTGCATTGAGTCGAAACGAGAAAAAAAACTTCATAGCTAATAATGCGATGATGCCAAACACAAGGCCATACACTCGATATTCGTACAGATTGAATGATGGATTAGTATAATTGTTTAAAGACGAGCATTGATCGTTGCGTGAATGAAAGATAATTCCATGGTGAAACGAATCCATTTTCGAGTATCAGGTGTTAGCAAATTATACTCCTTTCAACAAAAACTCAAAATAACTTGACGGCATTCACCTCATGCTATAAGACGAATAGAATTTGAATCATTTTTAATTGGATGGATACAAAAATTTGTGAGAACGTAACCAAAAATGTGGGTGGGTGAATTAAAAAAAACTCATTTTGCTTATTTTGGTTGGAAAATTGTCATGGTGATGACTTCATCTCGGTTTTCCTCAAGCAACCGAGAAAATTTTCATACAACACATCTCACATTCATTCACCTCATATTTGTCGAGAACTTTATGACAAAATGTCGTGTTTGAGACGTCAGAGAAGAGTAAAGCGATAAGCCCTCAAGCTATTCGCATTGTGACTACAACAAAAATTCACAAGAACATACACGGAATCATTCCTCTGAATGAAGCAACACTTTCGAAGAAAATATACAAAAAGCGGTGTTGTGAGACTCATGAGTTTGAGTGAGGCAACCGGAAAAGGTTATTTGCAAAATGATAAGACTCGAGAGTATAAGCTACGTGTTTGTGATTCATAAGTTTCATTGAATTTATCGATTCTTCACCACTTGAAGATGTCCTTAGCCTACAAAGTGAGTTGACGAGTCTAAGAAATGGGAATTGTTTGAATTACGAATGAATTTAGTTTTAAATTGCAATGAGAAATCACGGATTGCTTGGGTCTTTCCTGAGTCGTGAGTACCGTTAGTAAACATGATTAAAATGTTGTTGGAATAATGAAATGCTCAATGTTTCATTATCTTGATAATAAAAAATTTACGTCATGATTCATTCATCGTGTTCTGATATGACATTGACTCATGAAACTTTTCGCCAAGTAGATTTTTATTTTCGTGAAACTCATTTATCTCAATTTAATCTCATCCCACAAAATTTCTCGTTTTCATTTTCGATGAATCGACAGGAGGATCAACAAATTTAATGGGAAAATTCACTCAAAGTGTGCGTCGAATCGTTCAAGATGTGAAAGATGAAGGCACAATGAGTGGATTGAGTCGCGAAGAAGTTATCGATATCAATGAAAGACTGATTCTATTTCGATATCGTTTGGAGCTCTCTTACGAGACTGCGAAGCAAGCACTCAACTCTCTAATGGGGAAATATGGTGACTCGAAGAGCCAAAGGAACATTTTTCATCGTTATCCATTGTTGAAGATAATGATAAAGGTGAGCAAGCTTAACAAAATCCTCCTAATTTCTTCTTTATCGCATAGCAACTTTTTGACTTTTTTCCTTTTCAAAAATTCTCTCCATTCATCTCTTTATCCTTCGACTCACGTTTCTAGGAAGTCATTAAGCTTGAAACTCAATATTGGACCCTTGTCGAGATACCCAAACAAGAGAAACAAGAAACGGTGCCCGCTTTTGTCATGCGAGCCTGTTCGATCATGGAAAAGACTCAAAAATCAGAGAACAAAACACCACAAAAACTTTCTGATGAAGCTGCCGAGAAGAAAGAGAGGCTCGAGCGATTAGATCCAATGACAACGCAGCAAATCGAGCATGAAAACACTCAGATGATAAATGACTTGTATCGTTTACTCAAAAAATATCAAGGCTTAAGAAACTTAATCAGGGAATTAAAAGTGAGTTAGAGACATTGATTTTGATTGCTTTCAAAGTTTCCTTTTAATTTTCACTGGGAAAATGATGAGCTTGAATATAAGCACAACGAATTGTATGATTTTTTTCAAATTTCACTCTTTTTTTACAGTCAGAGTATGGAAGCTCGAAAATGTATCCAATTTTCCCTCGCTACACGATGCTCAAAGACATGATCAAAGATGTAATGCACGACCCAAGGTAAAAAAGATGTTTTTTTTAAATCCCTCAAGTAAATCACTTTCCTACCTCATGTTCAAAAGTAAATTTTCAATTAATTGCTTTAGAATCAGTGTAAACAATTAGACTCATGGCAAGAAACGATGAAGAGAAAGTTGAGGAATTGTAAAATAAAAAGTTGTCGATTTAAACTTCACAAGAGATTTGAAACTTTTTTTTGTTCCCTTTTCGAGAGATGTTTTTGTACCTTTCGAGGGAAAGTTTAAAAAACTTTTGCTCAAATGTGATTTTCTGTTATCGATTTTTTCTCTTTCTTTTCCCTTAAACTCTCCTCATATACTTTGACTGTGTCTCTTGCCTTTTTTTCTCGTTCATTGAATCTCACTCCTCGTCATTGAAAATAATACCGAAAATTTGATGGCAACGCACTTCACGTTCAGAAGAGCTTTGAGCTTTGAATAGACGTTTCAGAAACAAGTAAAAGGTGAAGACGACGATGAAGAGAGAGAGAGTGAGAGAAAATGTGATTTTTTGTAAGCTGTTGAAAAGAATTTTATTCCTAAATCGATTGAGATGAAAATGGAAAAATATTTTTCGAGCCTTTTTCTCTCATTCTTTTTTCGTCCTCATCGCTCTCACGCTGGATCGAGTGTTTTTGCTCCAGTTGCTATCCCAACAAAACCTAATTAAGATTCTCACTCAGGAGATCAAATCATATTTTTCAATCTCATTCCACTTTTTTTTAATTTAAAACTCCTTTCATTTCTACTTCTGAATCTTTTCGTCGTGACTTAGACTTGTCAAAGCAAAATAAAGAGAATTTCAATTTATTTTCAACATGTAAAGTGACATTATCGATAAAATGTAATCCGGATGAGATGTCTTTGAGAAATATTTAACATGCACGATTATCTAAAGAACCTTCTTCTCTCTATTTCTCATAACATTTGAATATATATGTTAAACTTTTCTTTTCCGCTTTTTTCCTACATTTTTTTTTATCATATGATATTTATTCTCCATTCTGTCTTTTATCAATGTAGTTACATGGATGTCCGGTATGAAGGTTCCAATGTTGAAGGAAATCGAAACGATGTCGACTAATTCTCACCCAAAGCACAACGATTAGACCCAAACAGAAGACAAATGATGATCGCAGTTTTCTAGTTAATGAATGCAATATGAAAATGGAAAACCTGAGAGAGAAACGGTGACGACGATGGTGGCAGTGGCCCAACCAAATACAACCAAACGAAGACAAAACGAAAGATTGTTTTGAATTTATGACCCCTTTTTAGATGTCGAGGAAGTCTCACATCAATTTTCTAATGTTTCATCATCAATGTTCAACAATGGAGAAGAGCAGAAGTCGACCTTTTTTTTCAATTTAAACAAAATGGAAAATTATTCGTTGAGTAAGATTAAAAAGCACACGCAAGAATTTTTCTTTTATGATTCTTGTTTTGTCAAACAACCGACCGAACAGTGAACAACAACCATAAACAAATTTAAATAATTTTTCAAATGTAAATTCTTCTCGACGGTCCTGATTTATTCTCTCTCATGACTAGATAGAAAATAGTAGAGAAGAATTTTGTTGATAAAAAATGATTTCTTGAAAAAGCCCCGAAGATGGAAGGAAGAAAAAAAAGGACGGCCAAGTAGCATTTTTACCAGGATCAATAGATATAAAATATCTTTGATAAGATAAATCGCTTTTGTGTTCACACGGCTATTTCTTACGTACATCTTACATATCTCAATGTCGTATGTCGATATATGATGAAGTGAAGTGAATAATTCTCAGCATAAGAACAGCTCATACACATGCTTTTGAATAGATGGTTAAAAAAAATGTTGATGTTACGCAATTTTGCTATCTGTGCAATTTTATTCACACCCTGAAAATATATTTATATATTTCTTGCCCTACCGTCCTTATACTTTCTACAATTCAAAGTCGTACAGAGCAAAGGAATAGCAAAAAAAGGGCAAATTCGAATCAAATGATCGTTATTTGAATGATGAAAATGAAAGTCTCTTAAAGCTCTTTCGTATGATGTTTTCATTGGTCTTTTGCCATTCGTTGTTGAATGTGTTTTTTCACTTGCTGCTCAAGCTGTTCATTTATCGTGAAGTAAATCGAAGGTGAGAGAAGAGATTTGAAAGTAGCGAAACATGCCAAAAGATTTACGCATAAATTGAGGTTTCGTAATTCCCATAGACACATTTATTTCACCCTTTTCTCTCAGCTCATACAAATCACATAAGAAGGAATCATCACATATGCTGATGATGATGATGATTATGATGATTATAACACAGGAAGGAAGGAAAGGAGAGAAACGATGAGAGTTATAAGAACTAACTGAGCTTATAAATTATTCGCTAGTTTAAATAACATGAATGTTTAATTGAAAGGAAAAGCATGTGACTGTTCTCAAAAATCAAATATTTAACTATTAGATAAGAAAAGGCGATGAGACGTCGTCTACCAAAAAACGAGGAACAACAAACAAAACCAATCTTATACACAAAAATATATCTATACAAAATGAATTCATAATTAACATAACAAATTGAGCGAAATTTTTGCTCGCAATTATTGATGTTAATCATCATTTTTTGCTCATTTCCATTGAATATTGCTATGTTGGAAGGAGATGGAAAATGAAGTTGACGATAAGAGATACAAGAGGAAATTAAGATTCGATCAAGAAACACAAAGTTTTCTTTCTTCTTTTTTGCATCAAGTCAAGTATCGTATCGAGAGGGATGTGCGATGTCGAAGGATGAAGGCAAAAGTTTTCCTTTTGATTATTATTCAATTCACTTCTTCTATCGCTGTGATTGGCGGAAGTGGAGATAGGGAAAAGAAAAAAAATCATTACCAAATCGAAAATCAAATTGAATTCTGATGGAATCGGAACTGTTGAATGCAAAAGTTTCTATGGAAATTCTCAGCACATTCTACTCGTATTCACGTGCTCGTTGAATAAATTTACTCAAGAATCCTAACAACTAAAACTCGACTCGTCATACCCGTATCTGTCTCTTTTTCTCATAGCGGCAAATATTTTTCCCACATAGAAAATTTCCTCAAGTTCACTCTTCCCTGAATTTTCGCATGACTGAAATCATTTTTCCACGCCACGACTCAAGTTTTGTATATCATCATCAGATATCACCTACTTTCTCTACCTAAAATTATGTCATGTCAAAATTTTCACTTTGATCGTTTTTAACTTTAGAGCAACGACCGAAGGTTCGCCTCAAATCAAAGTCAACTTCATATCTTTTCTCATCGACGAAGAACATGCGTATAAAACAAATTTCCAATCAAAGTGAATAATGATAATAAAAAATATCAATATTTTTGATATTCATGGAAGAGAGACACACATTTGAAATTATGAAATATGTTTGTTCTTCATTCTTCACTGTCAAAAAAAAAGTGTCCAATTTCACATCAAAGTTATAAAAATTGTATTATCATTCTTGTTGGAAAAATAATGTAACAACAAATTCAGATCAATGAAATTCATCTTGAAGTATTTACAACACACTTGTCTACACTAACGAACACATTACTTATATATACAACAACCACAGAGAGGACGAAGACATGATAGAAATCCTTTTTGACAATCTTTAATCTATTAATCCAATATTTTCTAAATCGAATTTCATTTCAATACATCAAGAAAAAAATTGAATCCACCCACCAAAAACCGGAAAGAAAAAATGTTTGGAAAAAAAAGAAAAGAAAGAAAGGTTCAAAATCCATATCGATCATTAAGTTAACATGTTAAAAAATCCTTTTCCCGAAGTCAGTGACATTTCATTTCTCGAGCTTAAGATAATTATGTATGGGATCACAACACACACAAGAAGAAAAGGAAAATGAGAGGAAAAGTTTGACATATTTTATTTCTCGGAAGGAAAAAGTTTATTTCATGAGAAAACACAAAAATGAAAACACAATTTACCCAAATTTTTAAGCCCACTCCATGACCCATCTCAAAAACATACACACTGAAGTTATAGTGAAATTTCACGGATTTAGAATGATGAAAAGGAAATGCATGGAACTTTCAAAGCCAAAAACCCTAAAAATATCCAAACCCAGATAAATGTCTATGAATTTATGTATCAAAAAAGAGAATGAGAAAGATTTTCGCTGTCTATAAAGTTTGAAAGTTATTCTCGTTGTTGTTTCTTTTATTATCCTGCTTGCATTCAACGTTAGATGTAGAGCAGCAAGAGCAGAAAAGCATGAGATGAAGGGAGAGTGAGAAAGTTGTAAACTTTTCTCGTTTGAAAGTTTTTAATTCAAACTTATTTTCTATATTGTTCTCTCTCACACTCTGTATTTCTATGTATACACGATACAGAGACTTTTCAAATAGCTCAAGACTCAACTTAAAGTGCTAGAGAATGTTTTCTCGCCTCAATTCACCCTTTCATCATTCATCACTCGAAAAGTTCAAATTTAAAATCGTGAAAATCTTTCATTTCTCCTCCCGTGCTTTCAAATTTTACAGACAGACTCAAGTGGAATGCTCTTTATAGGAATTAAATATTAATAAATGTTTATGTAGAGGAAAGATGTAATGATAGAATCGATGGCTCGCTGAGCTTTATGTGACACAGAGTGAAGAAATAAGTTCATAAAAATTCTGTTGAATTCGAAGAAAAAAAGCTTTAGACGTTATCAGATGATGAAGAGAAAATGAAAAATTCAGTAACAAATCTATACACAACAACACACACACGTTTGGTGAAAAGAATCCCTCGAATCTAACCAGTAACTCCTGGCATTTACTGGCATTTGCTTACGCTAATTAGGCACCTCAAAACTCTCTTGTTTAGCTATACTTTAGCTAGAAGAACTGTAAAACACACAAGGGAATAAAAGCGAGTGCTGTAGAGTGTTTGAAGCACAAAATAAAGTAAAGTCAAAGCAGCATCACAAGAACAATAGGCGAGAACAAGAGAATTATGGTCGGTTTGAGCGGATTATCACTGAATGCACTTAATTTATATACATAAAAGATGAGAGAAGATTTCATGATGTTTGTTGAAACAATATGTTGCATTTGAAGACACAAAGTGGAGAAACTTCTCCTATAAAGATGAAAGAGTTTATCGAATAAAGGAAAAAAATAATTAAAAAATGAAACTTTTGTTATATATGGGTGGTTATAAGATCAGAATAAAATTTAAAAGTTGTTGAGGTTTATGCTTCGAGGGATTTCAACTTTTTCATGAACATGTTTGATTTTAATTAAAATTGATTCACCCTTCAAGAAAAATAAACAAAAACTTTAATTAATTTTTCTCCAGACTTATCAATGCATTTTATTTCCGAAACAATATCGATTGAGTGAATCGACAAACTGCAAGTGACATATATCAGAATAGAATAGAAAAAATAAATTGAAAATTATAAGAAACACATTTTCCAGGTTTAAATGCTGTTTTTGTTGGAAATGTTGCAGGTTGAAGGATAAACACAAATTGATAAATGCATTAATAAGACATCCACTTCAATTGTTTTTCGACTAAATTTTAACAGCTTCAGCATTTTACTCCTTCTTGGGATAAGAGAGGGTGTAGAGAAGGTCACCAAATTGGAAAGTTGCGAGACCGATGAACGCAAGGGTTGCACCGAAAAGAACTTTGTCCTTCATGCCACCTTTTAAGTGAATTGGAAGTCCATCCTTTTTCTGAAAAATTAAATTGAAGCGCAATGAACTCTTAATTTGTCCTGTGTCATTTTTCCTCATTTTCACTCACTTGGAAACTTTCTTGGACTTGCTTAAGTTTGAAATATCCTGGATGGATCTCTCCCTTTGACTGTTTTGCTGCTGATGTTGAGAGTTGACGAACTCCTTGCAACAAACGCATTGTAGTCTAGAATTAAAAATAAATATAAATTTTAAAATTTTTTCACTCTGTTTTGGTTGAAAAATTATGCAACAAAATTTTCAGAATTTTTCATATAAGATAGGATTATAATAAAATAAAAATTGATCTTCAATACGTAGAATGTTTTCTTAATATCAATATTTAACTGTTAAGATTAATACTTACTTTGAAGCTTGCCATTTTTGATAGATTTAATATTTCTGTGGATTTTTTTCGGAAAATGATGTATTCGGACTGAAAATTTCGAATGAAACTATATTTCCGACCCCTTGATCATTTTTGTTGTTGTTGTAGCTCGAATTGTTGTTGATATTCGGCAGATGACTAAGTTTCTATAAATTTCCATAGTTAAACTAAATTGATTAAAGATTAAAAATGGGATTTCTTACAGTTCTTAAAAAAATGCGTCAGAAGGAAAAGGAGATGAGAATTTTACTGTTGTAAGTTGAGATTAAATACTGCAAATAAAATTAGACTAATTCTATTCATATTGAAACAGAGGATTGGATAATGCTGGAAAAACAACAATTCTTAAAAGATTCAACGGCGAACCGATTGACACAATCTCACCAACCTTAGGATTTAATATCAAAACTTTAGAGCATAAAGGTGAGGAAAAAAAAACTTCCAGACTGAAAATCTGAAAAATCAATTTTTAAATCTACTACATAGGATACACATTAAATCTATGGGATGTTGGAGGTCAAAAATCATTAAGATCTTATTGGAGAAATTACTTCGAGAGCACAGATGGTCTAGTATGGGTAGTGGATTCAGCAGACCGTATGAGAATGGAAGCATGCAGAGACGAATTGAACATTCTACTGGAAGAAGAAAGACTCGCAGGCGCCACATTACTTGTTTTGGCAAATAAACAAGATCTGCCAGGAGCAATGAGTGCTCAAGAAATCAAAGATGTTAGTTTATATGAATTCTAAATATTTGAGATTTTTTAATTATAATTTCTTTTACTCTGTGACAGATTCTTGAGTTGGACAATATTAAAACTCATCATTGGTCTGTTGTCGGCGTGTCTGCGGTCACTGGCGACAAATTACTCAACAGCGTCGATTGGTTAATTGGTGACATCGCCAAGAGAATCTTCACGTTAGATTAACATTTCAACGCTAATTTATTTTTAAAGCATCGAATAAATTTTTTTGGTCTCTAAATGAATTCTATGTCTTGTTGCATTTTGAATGAGTCACATACAAAATTTCGTCAGAGTTAGAGAGTTTACACAACTCAATACTTAACTTTAAATAGCATGAAAATGTTTCATATTTCATGTTCCCTTTTCTTCTCTCGGTCTCGATTTCTCTTGTTGAGCAGAGTTGAGATTGAGACAAAAAAATATTACGATGGAAAATCTGCACAAAAAACAGAAGAAATCTGTTTCTCGATATTTTCTCTTTGTCATTCCAGGAATTGATGGCAATAATGAATGACTTTTCTGTGTCTTTGTCGCTTGCCGAAAATTATATATTTTTTGCTACTCACGAGAGCTGAGTTTTTGCTGATTTCAAAGTCAGACTAATGATCATTTTGAACATGTGTCGAGAGGATTTGCTTAAATATTTGTCGATTTCTTGATCAAAATCCATTACCATTCGGTAGCTTCTGTGTGTTGTTTGTTTAAACATCTCATAACATCATATTATCTTGCAGAAGGCTAAGACATTGAACAGCAAACAAAATTCTCAATAAATCAACCCTTTCGCGGTGACGGATCACAACTCAAATTCCCATGAAACTGTCACATTAAGAAAATGAAATTAATTTTTTTATGAACAGAGTTTTATGACAAAAAGTTGCATGGTGGTGTAACTTAATTCAAATCACATGTTGATATTTTGGATTTTTCAAGATCGCGCAGTGGAGGGAAGCAAGGATGATTTGAAGTCACAATAATTTGTAATAACAAATATGTGTGTGCGAGAGATGTTGAAATATGAAATTTGAGATGCAATTCATGATGAAGGAAGTTGACAATCCTTTGAAAATTTAAAATTTTCGTTTCTTTCGAAAGGATTTAATTATCATCATCATCTCATCTTTCATTTTTGGTTATCTTGTCTGTGAGCGCATATACGCTTGCATCTGATGTGATGTTGATTAACGTTCACTTTGCTGCGATGCAGGATTCACGCTAGATTGCTAATTAAACGACTGGAGGAAGTCGATGTTTACTCAACAATGTTTTGCCGATGATGATCAAAGAGATTGTTCCCGAAATATCATTTAGAGTCGTTTGCGAATCATTTCTCGCTTATAGAAGTGAGAGGGAAAACGGCGATGAAAAATCCATTCAATTGAGCGTTTAAATCATAAAACGAAACATCGTCATTTCTAATGGAAGATGAAATCAACGATCACTGAATGCTAATTGATGTTTCATGTGATCTCGTGCGAGCCGTTGCGAAACCGACAGAAACACCTTTGTGTCTCATCTTTCTCGATATCTTCCATTTTCCACTCGTCAACGCCTCTCCTTAAAAAGATCTCTCTTTTATGCGAATAAACTGTGACGACTCGAGAATGGATTGAAATGTTCACTCGAGCCACAAGCCACTCCCACATACAAGACATGTGTCGAAAATAAGAGGAAAATGTGGATAAAACATACGAAGATCAACGGATCAGCATCCCTGACTTGTGTAATTTGAAGCTGTATGTGTTCATATATCGCTGCTGAGTGGCTCACGAAAAAGTCTATGTATATTTAAATTTTCAATATTTCTTCGTTTTCTTTTCATCTCTGTCGTTAATTACAAAGTCAAATCTCTCACAGTCTTCAATTCTGTGAGAAATGAACGTCAGTTGACGAAGTTTTAGTTTTGTTTGGTCGCTTTAACTGAGAGCAGAGCCTTCTCGATTTTTTATTCTCTTATTCGTTCGATCACCGGTTATCGCGCGAGAATTTAGCAGTAAAATTCCTAGAAATCAAAAGATTTAATGTTCCATGAAGATATAACACTCGTTTACATTTTTCAATTAGAAATATAATGAGAAGACATTCTATGAACGTGATTACAACACAGTGAACAACGATCGAAGTTGCTAATTTGATATTTAATCAGAGCAATTGAATTGTGACGAATTAAAAATAATTATTTTTTTATTTTTTCTTGAAACTGTATCGTTTGATGTTTGGTGAGAAGTTTTAGTGAATTTCGCCGAATACAAGAAAAAAAAAACTTTAAAAATTTCTGCATTCTCGATAATTGTACATGATCAAACTAAAACAGTCACGGAGCTGAAGAAATATATATAGAAAAGAAAGAGAGTGCGGAAAAATATTGTAAATTTGTGTGGTGATTACAAGCATGTTCGAGTCAATTTGAATGGAGCAAAAGAAAAAACACGAAGAAGGAGAGAATTGATAAAGAAAACAAATTCATTATTTTCCTGAGAAAAACTCAACCAAGCGAATCACTCACAAAATCATTTGAAAATCACGAAGGATTGCACAATAATCAACACAATGGATCCGTCAGGTAATCAAATGACTTTATTTTCATAATAATTATTCATTTTCTGTTCAGTCTACCCCACTCGTCTATTCAACAACTAATTAAGATAAGCAAGCATGAGCATGATCATTAAAATTTTATGGATCAGTTGAAAGAAGACTGAGCGCATCGTGAAATTATCAGTGTTGTTTGTTGCATCGATCGTTTAATTCTGATGATCGTGAACGAAAACAAAAATTCAGCTAAAAAAATTTGCACAAAATTCCATCATGTTATCAATAACATATAAACAGACAAATATTCTTTGGTGGTCACTTGACACTTTCACATTAACGTCGAAATTCCACATTCAAATCGACTCTTTGAAACAATCGATTGAAAGTTAAAGATCTCTTTCAAAATAAATGTATGAATGACCACCAGAAAAGATCTTTTATTGCTGTTTGTCTAATTATTTAAGCACGAGTCAACACTGAATACAGTGGTCACAACACAAAAAAAATCGACTAATGATCAAACAAAGTGCCTTCATGTGATAATTTTCTTGCTCCAAGACATTCCATCATTTTTTTTGGACGAACATTATAGATTTCTCAACTTCTTGACTATAGCAAATATTTGATAAAATGTGATGAGGAGATTATTTTTGCGTTGACTGTTGATTGTTGAACTAGAAGAGTACGCTTGACTTACCATTAAGATCTTCTTCTCTCGTTAATGGAAATATTTTAACTCATTCACTCAACTCCCTCCACTGCTGATCACATCCAGTCTCAACCGGTAGATGTATGTGCAAATAAATTTAACATGGAAATATGTGAATGATTATCCAAACTAAAATATTTGATATTTAAAGTCTGTTTACACCATTATCATTGTTTGACTCGCTCTCTCACTCTCAGCCTCTTGGCCGATTCATTAAGAAACTCTGAATTGAAATTGCCGGGAAGTGGGAGCAAGAAATTTCTCTCGACGACTTCTTTATCTTGTGAAATGTAGTGCCGCCGATGCCGATCGAACCGACACACAATACACACTGTGTTTTTAAAGATTTTTTTTCTTCTTTAAGTGAGTTTTATATGCCTCATCTTAAGAGTAATGTGTGCACAAATATTTTCTTACTTCTCACTCTCACTCGAGACACAAAAAGAAATTTTAAAAAGAATTTTCCATCCACATATTCGTGGAAAAGATTTGGAGTTCTTTTCGTTAATGTTCTGATGATAATTGTTTATGACGAAGAAAATAGTAGCGGAGAGAGCGAGCTACGGCGATGAGCAAAGATTAGAAACCGGTAGCGAAGCTGAAGCACATCAACCAAAAATTTAAAACAAACAAATTTATTTAATCAATCGTTTACCATTTACACTTTACACACTGGAGAACATATCCAAGCGAACGAGAGGAGTCGTGAAGTGGATAAATAAGCTTTTTGAGCAATTTGATGTCCATTAGCCATGATGCGAGAGAGGATCAAATTCTGCTTAAAAACTACTGCTTCTGCTCCGCCTCCTTTTGCAGATCTTCAATGTCTCTTCAGCTGTTCTCCACCCTCAAAAAAATAATTCGAGATCTCTTAAAAAATATTCATCATTCATTTGTCAATTCGTTCCCTGTATCATACACGAGATGATAGAGAGAACTCTGAACATATGACAATGTGCGCTTTTAAATCATCATCGAGACAAGATTTTGTGTTCTTTGAGCGGATGAAAAAATATCAGAATTTTTTTTTAAATGTAGCGATAAATGGGTTACGGGTCAAATTTGATGATCGGAAGCCTCCAAAAACGACGAGTGTCTGTGTGAAGATGTGCTCGACTTATCGTTATCATTTCATGGTTTCATGGCTATTCAATGAATTAAATCGACT
>OY987323.1:27270217-27652717 GCA_963920655.1 Geranium rotundifolium | reverse complement strand
TATCAACTCACTTTCATCTTACATCCATGTTTATGGCACCACTGTTTTCCAGTTTCTTTTACTTATCTCCTCAAGCAACCATTGTTTCCTCTGTCCGCTTCACTATCACACCACAGTTGTTATACACATACACTTAAGTTCGGTGGATAATTGCATGCTTCTCCCAAAGTTTCTGAATTTTTCCTACTAGTTCACACCAATTTCCTGCACATTTACTATGTCACGATTCTCATTTTCTCGTATTTTTTATACCTTGTAAATTATCCTCCTGGGGTTTTCACCAATGGCAGTACTTCATTTCATACATTCATGCCTTCTACATGTCTATTTCTATAACTAAGTCTTCAGTTCACCAAGTGAGGGAATCTATACCCGTGCTGTAAGCTCTTCTTAATCAATAGGTAAACGACTCCGGTCTTAGTAGTTGGATCATCAATATACTTCCATTCTTCAATCCTCACAATTTTTTCTACTGATATCACTTCTGTTTGAGGAGATTATGTCTTCACTCCATGCTTGTCATCTCGGTTGGGAAAGTTTCTTTTTCTTTGGGGAATGAATGTTGTTCCTTTTTTCTATCGCATACAAGTTTAGTTTTACCATGATTAATCTCCTCTACAATGAGGTGCGGAGCTCGCCTTTTCATTTCTAGCCGTTCGTCTCGTATACAACAGTAGTTCACGTCAACCCCTGTCTAAGCTGTCATCACTGTTACCTGTGGGTGAACGTTAAATGAAGAATTCCACAATTTTAAATTTTGTTTATCAATCTTCAGCCATATCCTTTGTTACTTACAGATATGACTCACTGAAACCTTCACTTTTAACACAAATGTAGCTCCATTGCCAATATTTGTTTCCTTCTAATCAATGACCGTATAGGGGTCCACCTATGCTTCCCGCAGATACGATCTACAGTACCATATTCTTGTTCTCCAAATTGATTTAATCATTCCACTGCTTTCGCCCCTTCAAGCACCGTTATACAAGGAGATCCTAACCTACATGTTCACTGCCTATGCCATCACATTTTTCTCACTCCAACGCCTACACTACAACACGTTTTTCTTCTACTCTACTTTTCATTTTAGGCTTCACCGTGTGGTAACATCTCCCAACAAGATTACTCACTAACGTCGACACAGTAACTACACTGCTCGTTAAGTAATAAAGGGAATGCAGCTTACGACCCTCATATATCAACCCCACGGACGACGAGATGTAAGCCTACTGGTTCAAATGCTTAGGTTTATGAAATTCAAATCAAGTTCACACTTGGTAAGTACTAATCTATTTGGGTCACATTCATATCGATTTTCTTACCTGACTAAATATGTCCCTCTTATATGAAGTCATCAGCGCATTCTGTTCTTCATGTTTGGATGATTGTTTTTCCTTTGTTATCTTCATTTGGGTTACCTAATTATTATTACATTTCTGCTGAGTGACTGACATGCAATTCATATTCATCTCCATCTTTTTCAATATTTACCCTCATTATTAGAAGCATTTTTGTCTCTAATTCCATAATGCATTACCTTCTTTCAGTTCATACTGCTGTCTATTGTTTTCATTTTTACAGTCCTTCGTAACTGATCTTTGTGACAAGTTCACAAGCATCATTCTCTATGACCATTGTTTTCTGTCCCCTAACTATGACCCCACAGTTGTTATACACATACACTCCTATCAATACTGAAGTTCTGTGCATAATTGCATGCTTCTCATCTCGGTTGGGAACGTTTCTTTTTCTTTTGGGAATGAATGTTGTTCCTTTTTTCTATCGCATACACTCATTCACTATTACCTGTGGGTGAACATTAAATCAAGCCGAATTCCACTATTTTTTATTTTATTTATCAATCTTCAGCCACATCCTTTCTTACTTACAAATATGACACGAATGTACCTCCATCGTGAATATTTGTTTCCTTCTAATCAATGAACGTATAGGGGTGAACCTAATCTTCCCGCGGATACGACCTACAGGACCATATTCTTGTTCTCTCCCAATTGGGTTAATCATTCCACTGATTTTCCCCCTTCAAGCACCGTTTATTGAAGGAGGTCCTAACCTACATGTTCACAGCCTATACCATCACATTTTTCTCACTCCAACGCCTACCATACAACACGTTTTTCTTTTCTTATCTCTTCTTATGGATTCTTCTTCTCTTCCAAAGATTCTAGATTTCTTTCTCCCACTCTTCTACTTTTCATTTTAGGCTTGGGGATAGTACTCTCGACCGTTTGGTAAGATCTCGCAACAAGATTACTCACTCACGTGCACACAGTAACTACACTGGTCGTTCATTACTAAAGGGAATGCAGCTTACGATCCTCATACATCAACACCACGACGCGATGTAAGCCTACTGGTTCAAAAGCTAAGGTTTATGAAATTCAAATCAGGTTCACACATGCTAAGGTACTAATCTATTTGGGTCACAATGATAACGATGATTCTAGATTACAATTGTTTTTCTGTGTTGAATAGATAGTCCCACCAACCTGGTTTTCTCCTAGCCAAAACCAACGAATTAGTTCGTACGATGCTGAATAAACTATTCTTCAATACGACCATGTTGGTTGATTCTTTCGCTTCATGTCTTTATTTCTTTCCTCCGCTATGTGCCCAGGAAACTGATCGATTGATGTACTCAATCCCTGTCATTGCCATCACAAGCCCCTCAACCAACTACAATGACGTGGACATCCATTGGTCAATATGAGTCTGCAGACCATAGAATATCACCACTGCACCCCCCTTCTACTACTGTTTCAAATCAGCGACGACCCCATTTCTAGTTTTCGGTCTTACTCCAGAAAATTGTCCATTGCTGCCTTCTTCCTCAACAATAGCTCAGTGGTTGAGTTGTCGACTGTTCATCGACGAGACGTACGTTCAATTCCTACTTGGGGAGATTGGGTACTCTTCACTTATTTCACATCTGTTTCCCGCCTCTAGTTTGTCTCCCTTCATAAACTGGGCATATTCGTGGAACAAGTGGGAAGTCGATTACATCGTCGCTCATCCATAGTTCGTCATGTCCCAACTTAATTCGTCATGTCTTCTCCAATTCACACTTCGTCTTTCTTAAAACCCATTTACTGTTTAATCAACACGATCAATAAAGAGTCACTAAGTCGTCAAAATAGAAATCACGCTTCTTCATCAGTGCCTTCTCCAGGTCGCCGTTCGCCATGCCTACCTCACTAGAAAAGGGGAATCTCTTATCAATTTCAGGTGGACCTCAAGATGTGGCCGAGACGCTAGCCATTTTCTATGAGTTTTTCAGCGCGGCCAAGTAAGGGCAATGTAGACCATCGACAAACATGTGGAGGTAAGGATCGCAACTCGAGGCCCCCGTGCAAATCTTTGCTTTCTAGATTTGGAGCTGCAAAAGTCAAATTTCGAGCCCGTGTATACTAATTTTTTAGTCTTTCCCCTATACACAGGTGCGAGGTAGTTCAATTTTCATGTTTCTCTTCTTATCTTTTTCAGGAACCATTAGCCTTTTGGAGCGTTTCTAGGGTTCTAGTGAAGGTACATATATATAGACTGATAAGTGTCTTCATTGATGAACAAGGAGGTTATTCAGGAAGATTAAGGTCACAGGTTAGAGATTGATATTTTCATTCACATTTCCATTCATATAAACGTACTTCCAGCTTATTTTCTGATTTTGATTTGTGCTTTGCAGTTATAGTGGTCAATAACAGTTTCATTTGGAGATTCTGCTTGACATTGTTGATCGCTGCGAAATTGTTATTCTATTTACATTGATAAAATTGAGCTCTACATGTGCACTTATTCAATTGCTGCTTCCTCTAATATTGTTGCTTCAATTACACATTCACAATATTATTTCCATGATATTTATATTTTTTGTTTTCATGTCATGCTCATGACTGTGTGATCATATGTTTCAGGGAATTGCATTAACGAGACTGCAGTGATTGTGTATCAAAGTTGTGATCTACATGCGTATGGAGTTTAATACAGGCCTGAGGTGTAAACATTTCACTTCGATGATCGGGCTTCCACCTTTGTAATGATTGCGGACACGATTTATGACTACACGGTACCAACTCCAATGTTATCAACTCATACACTACCTTTACGAAGCATCCCCGTCCGTTGTTTGGCTTAATATTGACGACACAAGGTTCAATTTAGAGAGATGACACCTTCCATTGCCTCTATAAGGCATGTTATGGAGGGTTTGGATGAGCACTACTTACATAAATTCTTAATAATCTCTTGGATCGCTAACCCAATCACGGTTCTATATCACCTTTGATTTAGTGTACTTTGTATCTTACTTTAAAGTTTGGATCTTCTACTTTTATATCATTTTAATAATGTTTTATTGTTTACAACAGAAATGGCCATACACCCTCAACCTGTACAACACCAAGGGTCAGATCGAGTGTTAGACTGTCAAAACATAACTCAGCCAAAACATAACTGAGTGTCAGACTGTCAAAACATAATTGCAAACGCTGCACCAGTAAGCTGAGGAAGTGGAACAACCTTTTAACTTCACAAACTGCGCGCTGCTAGAACTTCCAAGAATCGAATAGCACAATAGACAAGGGAGTTGTGGCAGAGCTTATGCAACATGATAATCACTTACCATTCCATACTAAAGCTCTGGGTCCGCATAATGATAGCTAATAACAGCCATGATTATGATATGGCTGTAAAATTTGGAGGTCTTACTTACAGGTGTGACCGTCTGCAATCCGTATAGATCAACAGAGCTTCATGCATCTTCTGTGCCAGAAACGGGTAACATCATTCCAAAATAAATGGGCGACAAGGATCCCTTGCAAACCGACGACAAAAAGTCACGACACTCCATCGTTATTAGGCTTAGAGAAAAGGAATGTTTGGGCAGTGCTGACGACCAATGCAGTGAAGTCGTCATCCAGATTCTAAATGGAGCAAAGTTATACATTATGGTGAAGAGCGTCGAAAGTTCTACAAATTGATCGGAAGGAACCTTGGTCAATGGACTTACATATTGCAATATATTGTTTGGTCGAACAGGCTAACCAACAACCCACCACTCCCTTCCTGAACCACCAACTAGACTTGGGAGTGTAATATATGTAGCATCCGAACTTCAAAACGAGATAACAAGGACGGAAAGAACTACAATTCTTAGGAAGGAGGTTTTTTGCATCGGAAGTCCGAAACAGGGTGACAAACGTGTCACAACAGTGGTTTGTCCGATCAAATGCAGCAAGTCATGCCAGGTCAACCCATGATGTGGCTTTATTACAGCAACACATAATCTCAGAATTTCAGCTGGCAAATGCCCAAATTGCCCCCTTTTCGACATAGGGTATAAACAGACCCTCAATCTCATATTCGGGAGAGAACTAGAGACTTTTGATTAGATTTTATAGAATCGGGAGAGGTTTTCGAAACCTTGAAGACCCCTTTGGGATGGTATCTTAGGGTTTCAAGGAATAGAAATGAATCGTGGATGAAGACGAGGAGATACAGATGACAAAATTGGTTTTTGGGTACTAAGGTTCACTTTCTCTTAATTTTTTAGTTTTCTTTTGTGTACATTTCTATGAGTTTTGATGTGGAGATTTGATATTTTTGGTAATGAATAGAGATTTTATGTTTTCTTGATGGACCTTTGTTCTTGATAGTTCTTTTGTGGACAGATTTTGATTGGTCGAGTAAGGGACTTACTTAGCCAGGGTGAAGTCCCTTAATCGGTACACATAGTAAGTCTCTTGCGCTTACTTCCGAATGTGCTATCTCCTCTCACATATCTCGGGGTTTCACCTTGTGGCTTAAGATCTTGTGGGCTTAACACGCCCCTGTGACGATCGATCGATCTGAAGCCTTGGCATAAGAAGAAGAAATAAAGGATTGGCTGAACAATCCGAGTATGCAACATCAGATAGGTAGGCCCACTCATCTTAATTAGGAAAAAAGGTGCTCACAGCTTTCCTCTCCGTCTCAGGATCTATACTTTATAGCATAGTATTAGCCCTCGCAAAAAGAAGCTAATAGTATCATTCTATAAGTGGAAAGCCCAATCCTTTCCAGTGCGCAGTCTTTCCGTGGGGAACTATAGGTATAGGGCATTCTAATGAGTAGGTGGGGAGCTAAGCCCTCTTGAAGGTAGGTCGCCATTTCACGATGAGCCTTTCGTGAGCCTCTATATGCTGGGCTGGTCATCAGTCATTTTTTACTTGACCGAGGCTGAGTGTTAACGATGGCAAAGCAATCACAAAGTTATTAGATTAAGGGGGGAAATGCATCAAAGATAACTGGCTTTTTTTTCATCTCATCTTCATTGAAGACGACTGAGGCAGTGGAACTCCTTTTCAAAGTTAGAGCTTTTAGGGACTTTCGTTGAATCAATCTTGGTATGTCACGAATGAAATCGGAAGTTCAAGAATAGAGAGTATCTTCCTTTCAGTAGCCTCTGGTCTTGCAGTTGGGTTTTCAAGCAAGTTTGGTTTTCAAGCTAGGGTGTTTTTGCAGCTAGCTTGATATTTGGTAAAGCTAGGTTCTTATTTGTTAATGATGCTACTTGGGTTGATCGGTTCTTGTTGTTTTCTTGCTACCCGGAATTGATATTCATAGGAAACAGTAGGGACAAAGGGACTCGTAAGAGGTATTTATTTCAATGAAGAGGAATTGGGTGTTTGCTTAAATGAAAGGAAGGGATTGATTTCTCGCCCGACCAATCAAATGGGGACTTCACACGGGGACTATAGGGTAGTATTCTTTCCTACGGACAAAAGAGAAATAAGACTTATCTTTTCAATCAAGCCAAGCACCTTTTCCAACTAGCCAAGGGGAACGACTAGCTGGTAACTCCTAACTAGCGCGACTTACTGTATTTGTTGATAAACCAACATTCAAGACAGAAGAAGGGGTTACTGTCTCTTCTAGTATAAATAACCTCTTCATGAGCGATTTAAGGGGTTTACTTCCTCAGTTTAGGCAAGGAAAGAAGCATTACGGTATGAGGTGATCAGTATCCGGGGAAGTCCCCTATAAGGCTAGTCTCCCGTTCCACTCTTCTCTCAGTGTCAGTGATTGGGGATCGGGTACATCGAGATCACTTTTCAGCTTGTTAGTCTGCTATGCATGAAAGCAAGGAGGAGAGATCTTTCTTCCTCGGGAAATCTGGTATGTGATAAATTTGTATACAAGGTCTCACATGTAGAGATGCCCTACCCATAGAGGAAGAAGTTGGTAGCGGACAAGTCATTCAGCAATGAAACTTCCATGGCATAGATTGACCTTTCACGAATCCGTCTTGAAGAGTGAGATCGTTATTGCATAGATAAGGTGCCTACATCTACACGGTACTTCCACAATGAGATCATCAAAGCAAAGAAGGAGCTTTGTATCTTCCTCGGTATGGTCCACTCGATGAGTATCCCTGGAATTTGCGTTCAAAATTGTAAACAGAAGGTCTTACTCCCTAACATTGAATGCATGTGGTCAATTATGTAATCGAGGAAGCCAACATTGGCTGACTTTCATGGTTAAGGTTTGAAAGAAGAAGAACCAACAAGATAGGGCGGTCTTTGCTCCTCTCTTTCCTGGCCATTGGGCATCTTAGCTATATGCTATTATTCTTCTTCTAGTAGCTAGGTATCTAGATCGAGTATCATATCATTTCCAAAGAAAGAGAGTATGCTAAAATGTATGCTCTTCTAGGGATAGAGCACTCTGTAAGAAGGTAGTCTGCCCTCCATACTGAGCTAAGTCTGCCCTTTCTATTAGCTATAGTAGCTATATGGGAATGTAGCCTAGCTGCTAGTAGCTCTCCTCGAACCATTTCTGATGATTGAGCCTTTCCTGAGTCAGTGAGAAAGCTCTGCTTGAAGCCTTTCTTCAGAGTTCTAGCAAGGTTTAAAGTGGTAAGGCATTACGATGTGGTCAATCTTCCTTCTTCTTTGGCATATCGCCTGGGGAGCATGAAAACAAGACTGGAAGAGGGAGAAGCAGACAACGACGCGTAAGCACCACAGGAAAAACGGAGCACCGGTTTTGGCCCATGGCGATTCCCCAAGGTATTTCCAAATTTTTTAAATTTTAGACCCGGTCCGGTTTCGATAAACCAGATTTTTCCCACTTTTAAAAAAGATAAAATTTGGAATTAATGTTGTTGTCTGATAACTTGATGTGTGATAACATGATGTTTGGCAACATGTTGGTTTCAATATGAAGCATAGCCAAGCCAGGTTTAGATTTCGGTTTATTTTGCAACCTAGGAGTTGCTAGATTTTGGTTGTATTAATTGCAGCATGCGTGTCGTTAATTTTCTAATTTAATTTAGTTATTTAAATTTTAATTACTAAGACCGACGCAAGAAGAAATCAAGATGGAGTTCCTAAGGAGGCTCGGAGCCAGTGGGAGTCCTAGAGGAGGAGACCGGTTCAAATCCTGAAGACTTTAGAATTTGCATTTCGATTTCCTTAAGTTTTAAGACGAGCTAGGCTATGCTTTCGACTTTACATTTATTTCAATAGATTTGAATGTATGTATAGTTTTATATGCATGAGTTGATGTATGTTTAACTATCACCCACATGCTAAGATTAAAACCGGATTCAATCAGACTTGCATGTAATCGGTTAAGGAATCATCTTTGCATGGATTTGTGATTGATGATTCCAGTTAAGATTGTATCGATATACAATCAGGAAGTGATAAAACAGTTATTCGCCGGTAGGGCCCTAAAGGATGCTTACCAATAATTCCTTAGCGACCAGATCGACGTGCAGTGCATCATGAAAGGCAGTATAGTGCCTGATTTGCAGAAACAGTTCTTTGACATTTCAAGAGATCCCAATGCCTTGATGGCAAATATCGAAAAAATGTTCAAAGAAAAAACGCGTGTCGAAAGATATGACACTTTTAGTGAACTGATGTCCTGGAAGGTTAAGGCTGGAGCTCATGTCAGTCCCCATGTCCATAAGATGAAACGTCTATAATGGATAAGACAGTGATAGAGCTCTATGGGATGCTCGTGACCGCAGAGAAGAATCTCAAGGGCAAGACCAAGGAGGTTCTTATGGTCAACAAGCAAGTAAGCTTAAATAAAGCTGGGATGGGTGAGGGTAAGGCTCTTATGCATTTGGCGGGGAAGATCAGACATCCTAAGGGTCCGAAGAATCAAGCAGTTCCAAGGCTACTGTAAATCCAAGGGACAAGGAGGTTGTTTTCTTCTATTGCCAAGAGCAGGGGCACATGAAAAAGGATTGTAGGAAGAATAAGAAGTATCTGAAGAAGAGTGGACATTCCACGCTTTAAGGAACAAGTATTTATGTTATTCAGCTTAATCTCAGTTTATCTACTTCTGATTCTTTTGTACTTGATACCGGTGATGAGTCTCACATTTGTATTAATGTGCAGGTTCAGGAAAGTAGAAGAGATGGCTGTACAGGCGAAGCAGACCTACGAGTTGGTGATGGCAATCGAGTCTCAACAATTGCAGTAGGAAAAATTAGTCTCATTTTGCCCACAGGGCTTGTTTTATATTTAAACAATGTTCATTACGTACCTGCATTTCATAGAAATATTAATTCTATTTCCTTGCTTGACAAGGAAGGATATTTTTTTTCTATTTATAATGGATTATTCAATATTTATAATTTAAATGTTTATTTTGGCAATGCTTAATTGGTTGGTGGTTTGTATATTCTTAATACTCAAATCACCGACACAAGTTCCATATATAACATAAACAATAAAAGGCTTAAATTCGATGATTTAAACCACACTGTGATATGGCATTGTCGTTTAGGACACATAGGCGAGAAACGCATCTCAACACTTCACAAGTGTGGACTTTAAAGTTCGTTTGAATTCACTTCAATCGAGAGCTGCGAATCATGCCTAATGGGTAAAATGACAAAGGCACCTTTCACCGGTTTAGGTGAAAGGGCGAGTGACTTATTAGGTCTCATACATTCTGATGGGGTTTTAATTACTCACCTATGAGTACTCAGGCCAGAAGCGGTTTTAATTACTTTGTAACATTTATTGATGATTTCAATAGATATGAATACATGTATCGAATGAGACATAAGTCGAAAACCTTTGACAAGTTCAAAGAGATCTAGAATTAAGTAAAAAACTAGCTTGGGAAAAGTATAAAGACGCTTCGGTCTGAACGGGGCGGTGAGTACTTAGATCAAGAGTTTCATAGTCACCTAAAGGAGTGTGGGATCCTTTCTAAATTGAATCCGCCTGGAACACCTCATATGAATGGTGTGTCTGAGCGGAGAAACCGGACATTGCTTGACATGGTTCGGTCAATGATGAGTCAGGCTGAGCTCCCTATCTCCTTCTGGGGTTATGCCCTGGAAACAACTGCATTCATTCTGAATCGGGATCCGACAAAGGCAATGGAAATCACTCCATACGAAGTGTGGAATGGGAAGAAACCCTTATTAGCTTTCCTTACGATCTGGGGATGCAAAGCTTATGTCAAGCACTTGCTAGGTTCCATAGGATGAGAATGCTTACAAATGTGGCAGAAGTGATGAATGTACGGGGAATGGAAAAAGCAGTCAGTGTCATGAGTGTGAAGGCTATGGGCATATTCGGAAGGAGTGTCCCAACTTCCAAAAGAAGCACAAGAAGGGATTCAATGCCAATCTAACCGATGAGGAAGAAGAAGACAACAATTCTGAATAGATAAGCAATCTCGTTGCACTTACAACCCCCTCTTTGTATAATATCGATCATGTCAACAAAACTGTTGAACCCTGATGAAATATGAGTCCGACGATGAACTGTCTGATGATACTTTGAACAAACCTTATAATGAGTTATATGTCAAATCCATTGAAGAGTCTCAGGTTCTTGAGAAACATAATGCTCTCATTCTCTCTCTTACTGAAGATAAGAAAAGACTTCTTGAAACCGTTGTGGATCTCAACCGAGAAGTCACCCGTTTGAATGGGGAACTAGAGCACATGACTAAGTCTGTTAAGATGATGAACTCTAGCACCAATACTCTGGACGAGATCCTATCCATTGGAAAACCATCCAATAACAAAAAGGGAATGGGTTACACTCACGAGACTTCCACGTCTCAGACTATTTTTGTTCCTCAAAAGGCTATGAACCAGATGTCTATCAAGATGTCGTAGGCTTCCATCATTAACCAAGTTCAGAGAAATTGTCAACAACATCTTTCTGAATCCCCCAACAGACCACGATGGGTTTGTCATTACTGCGGACAAAAGGGCCACATACGACCGTTTCGCTATCACCTTTACGGGAAGAAACACACTCGACATCAACCATCACATAAGCATATGCCAGCTCGCCAAAAGGCCACACCTCAGAAACAATGGCGAGTAAAAGAAGGTTGACAATCCTCTTCTTGGAATGAATGACGAGTGAAATAGGTAAACTATCGGACTAACATTGCATATACTTCTCTAAAAGGTTCTACCAGCAACGATTGACTTTGACTTTTGAAGTACCCTCGTAAGCAACAACAAGAGTGTCCCAAGCAATTTTGGCACTTGTGCACGTGTTGATGAGTCGAAACACATTCTTGTCTACTCCATTAAAAATATCATTGAGTGCACGAGAATTACCTAGGGCGTCTTCATCTTCTTCCGCGCTCCACTCTTTTTCTGGTTTGATGCTAGTTTGATTTCCATGAGCATCAGCATATAGAGGTTCCTCCCATCCATTGATGACAGACTTCCAGGTTTTGCAGTCGAGGGACTTCAAGAAGGCACACATCCGTGCTTTCCAGTACCCATAGTTTGTTCCGTCGAGTACTGGTGGTCGATTTACTGAAACTCCTTCCTTTGAGTCCACATTGGCTATTCAGAAATTTTGCAAGAAAATCACCTAAAAGAAAAAGGTGCCTCCTCTGATACCAATTGAAATTCTGAATTGTAGCCGAGTCAGGAAGTCGAGTACAAAGTCGTAACTTGTGTATCGACTACTTGCCTAAAACATAAATCGTAAGTTCAAACAGTAAACAGATAATTATAACGGCACCAGAGATGATTACCCAGTTCGGTGACTCCGCACCTACGTCTGGGGGCACTTTGCCAGTGGAAAGGTTTTCACTATTAGGTAGTCAATAGTACAACTTCAAGCACCAACTAGCTATCACACACGCTATTGTCCTAAGCTATTATAGATCTCACCGTGAACAACCTCGACCAAGGGCCTCTCCCCCTGTCTTTGAGATCCCCTCAATTCCACCCTTCGAGCAAGCCTATGCTCGGTGTCGTTGTCTTCTTTGACGGAGTTTGTGAATCTTCAATCACAAACAAAAAACCTAACCGATCCAAACACTCAATCTTCACGACTTGATGTTTGATCGGAGCAAAGACCGTTCTAGCAAATATAATCAGCCTCTCAACTCGCCAATGGTGTACGGTTAAGAGCTCTGAGAAATCTTGCAGTTTAGAACAAGAACGGATGACTGCTAATGGGAAGCCCAAGGCTTTTTATAGCAGCTCACATTCCTAATCCTTCTTGGATCAGGAACAGGAAGTTTCAGACTTCCTGAATAAATCAGGCAAGTCGTTGCCGCCTTCACTGACAGCTGGAAGTCGTCTTGCCTGTTCTGACTTCCTGAATAAATCAGGCAAGTAGAGCTGCCGCCTATTGCTGACGTGTTACTGACAGCTGGAAGTCGCCTAGCTTGTTGACGTCACTCTCTTGCGCTCCAAGTCTTCGTCGCGTCTTTCTTCTTTCGCTCCAAGCGTCGTCGAAATAGGAAAGCTTCAGACTTTCCTAATCTAGATTGTAACAAGTCGCTCCACATGTCATGTAACTTGTTGTACTGACTTCTTACTTTTGCGCTAAAAAATTATGCCAACACTTAAACGTAGCAACATATTGATCTACCTCACATCTATTGTGCGCCCCACCAATGTACCAGGAAAGCGCCCTAGTGCTTTCTCCATGAGCACCAAGCTGTTTAAAAGCAAAACATGCTAAAGATATTATCAAACCATCTGAGGAGACATCAGGAGATTGCATGAAGCTTAGTGACTAGAAAGTCAGTCCATGGGAAGGTGCTGACTAAACCCAAGAAGTAGATATCATTAAGGCAACCAGGGGAGAGGTATCATGGTAACATGTCTCGAGACTTCTGTTCAGAAATGACATCTTTCTGCGTTTATGTTACTCTGTCGTAGAGCCGGTAAGTATGTGACTTCTGATGCGACGTCTTGTGCGGGTTCTGGTTTATCTTCTGGAGCGGCGACTTCTGTGCGTAACTTCTGTGCGCAACTTCTGGCGTATCCTATCTATCTCCCCCTGTTTGTCTAACAATATTGCCAAAGGCAAAGAAATTTGACTAACAGCAGAGTATAAACCAGCTCATACCATGAGCAAAATAAGCCAGCTCAAACATGAGCAAAATATCCAGCTCAAACATGAGCAAATAAAACAAGTCTCATAGTGTGCAAAAAAGTAACTCGGACATACCCCGAGGATTTAAGAGTGTGTTTGGAACAAGATTTTCAGAGTGAATCAGAGAAATACTTAAAACGAGTTGGAGTCATCAACATTATCTTCAGCAGCAGGTGCTGAGCGGAGGTCATTGAGAAGAGCTTCACATGCGACTTTGTGGGTTGATAGCATAGCAATTGACTTCTCCAGATCATTGATCATCTCCACCAACTCTTCCTCCATCCTAGTGCCAAGTGGTCCTGAAGGTCGGGAGCTTGAACCAGCTTCTGATGCTTTGGTCATAGGAGGTGCGAGGTCCCTCATATGCTTGCCTTCGAAGTTCTTGAGGCTGATAGCAAGGGGCAGTGGCTTCTTACCCGGAACATCCGTCTCTCGAACAATGTGAGGACATTGTTGGAGAAGGAGACCGATGATCAATGAAGGAAACCCGATAGGAAGCTTGACAACGCATGATTTGGCATGCTTAACTAGATGTTCAATGACATATGAGCCAAAATCAAGAGAAGATTGCGTACCTATTTGGTATATGATTTTAGCCAATTCGATTTTGATGCTCGACCCGTGTGTAGAAGGCGCCCAATTTGTCAAGCCAATGCGGTAGAGAAATGAGTATTTCGCAGTAAGCTCAGTAGCCGCAATGGTGTCTTTGACGGGCCAGACCTTCTTCCGTCCTCCAGTGATCTCAACCGCTACTTTGTTCAAGTGCGGGACTTCTGGGTCTTCTCTGCCAAGATAAGCATTGATAGTTGCGGCAGATATTTCGAAGCATTCTCCCCGAACAAATACTTTCCTGTACTCTGCATCTTCCGGGTCATCAAACTCACTTGAGAGGTTGACAATAAACTCTTTGACTAATGCTGGGTAGAATGGCCCGATGTTTATGACCGTACTGGTCAGACCTGCTCTGCGGAGAAGTTCCACGATTGAGTTTATCCCCCGCGCTTCTGTGGAGAGCTCTCTTTCTGGATAGATATTGCGCTGGTATACATACTGCCATTTAACCGCATTGTCTACAGAGTGGAAGGAGACATTGTCTGTAGGAGCTTTAGGAACTTTTTTGGGAAGTTTCTGCCCTCCCATTGCCTTTTTGACCCGAGGTAGTATAACACGGGTGTCTCCTTCTTCAGACTCCCCTTCTTCTGGAGCAGAGGTTGCTACAGAAGTTAGTGACTTCCTTCTAGACTTCTTCGGTTGTTTCGAAGCAGATGCTCCTCCTTTCTCTGTGGTTTTTCTCTTTGGGGTCAATCTCCTTGGTATTTGAGGTTCTTCTTCTTCATCGACCAACCTTCTTGTTGGTAGCTTCCTTCTCTCAAGCCTTTTCGGCACAACTTCTTCTTCCATGGTCTCTGCTGTATCTCCTTCTTCTATACTGATAATTTTCTCTACAGGTTGAGCAACTTCTGTGATGACTTCAGTTTCTTCATTTATCCTAGGTTCACTGTCCTGGACTACAGGTGGGCTGTCGGCTTTTTGCAAGACTTCTGTTGGTGGGGATTTCTCTAGTGTAGGTGCAGATTTTTGGGGGCTAGATTTATCTCCACAGACGGCTTCATGGACCTCAGGGGCGAGAGTTCCTTGAGCCTCTTCAGACACCTATTTGTCTATGGTGTTTACTACAGAAGGGGTAGTAGAAGTACCTTGTGGGGGCATCTGCGAAGTGCGAGAGCCTTCCTCTTCTAGGTTGGCAGCTTTGTCCTTCTCTACAGTGGAGGTAATTGCCTCCATTGGTCCATCCTGTGGTTTCGCCGATCCTTCTCCCGGGAGATTTCTCCCACGAATCTTCACTCCATATTTGTTTGTTGTTGATTTGGAGGCCGAAAACTTCTTGGCAATTACTTTTGCCCTCATTTTTGCTCGCAGCGTCTTGGAGGTAGATGGTATTCGTCCACTTCGAGTACCAACCATTTGGCAGAAAACTTGATCGGATTTGCTCTTGAGAGGAGAAGAGAAAAAACTTACAGTTGCAGATTGCTGATTGGTTGATCGTTAGAATGCAATCATTCTTTTTCTCTTTTGAATTTCAAATAAATTTCATCTGGGCCTTTTGACAAAGGAATTTGGGCCCGCTTGATTTTGTGGACCCTTGTTGGTCCTGATAGAGAGAGAGTAAAATCACTTAAAAGCTCTCCCTCTTCTTTCTTGACTTCTGGTATTCCAGACAACAAAGTCCTCACTCAAGTAAAGAAAATGTGGACCCTTGTTGGTCCTGGATTCAAGTAAAGAAAATGTTACCTATCATCTCTTTGTATTCTAGAGATGCCTTTTGTCGAGTCCGCACTCCCTCATTTATGTCTCCTATCACATCTTGGGGTGGATGATTCTTCTGAATTCTTCTTGACGGAGCTCTCTGTACTATAGGAGATGTCACTTTGTCTGGGATGATTGAGCTTTCGTCTTCAGACTCTTTATTGCACTCATCGCCACTGACTTGTGGTCTGACTTCTGGTCTGACATCTCCTGAGAGATTTAGGACTTCTTCGTCCTCGTCACTGGGTTTCTCGTTACTGTCATCGATCACGACATTGATGGATTTCATGATAGTCCGGGTGCGTTTGTTGAATACACGAAAAGCCCGACTAATTCTGGAGTATCCGAGGAAGATGCCTTCGTCACTTTTAGGATCAAGTTTGCGTCGAGGTTCCCTATCTGCAAGTATGTAGCAGATCGATCCAAAGACATGGAAATATTTGACATTCGGCTTCCTCCCCCTCCATATTTCATAAAGAGTGAGCGAAGTTCCAGGGCGGAGGGTCACTCTATTATAAATATGGCACGCCGTATTCAAAGCTTCAGCCCAGAAGTGCTGCGGGATGTCTTTGGCTAACATCATGACTCTTGCCATTTCTTGAAGAGTGCGATTTTTTCTTTCAACGATCCCGTTTTAAAGTCTACCCAGGTGTACCTCGAGAAGTCGTCTACACAGACAAATATGTACTTCTTCCCTCCTAGACTTTCTACTTGCATAGGTCCCATAAGGTCAACATGAAGAAGTTCTAGAACACGAGAAGTAGTATGATGTTGTACCTTCTTGTGTGACGTCTTGACTTGTTTCCCAATCTGACATTCTCCAAAGATTTTTCCTTCAATGATCTTGAGGTTGGGAACTCCAATGATTGCCTTTTCAGAGAGAATCTTTTGCATGCTCCTCAAATTGATGTGACCAAGTTTTTGATGCCATAGCTTTGTCTCTTGAATTTTGGATAAAAGGCACTTGGTTGGCAAGGTTGTGACTGTTGGAGACCATAGATAACAGTTATCAAGGGACTTGTGGCCTGTCATGATTTCCTTCTGCTGTTCATCTTTGACCGAGCACTTGTCACGAGTGAAGTTGACATCCAGATTTAAATCGCATATTTGACTTATGCTGATGAGATTGGCTGTAAGACCTTCTATTAGTAGAGCCTCTTTAGACATGGTGAGTTAGGAAGGTTGAGTTTTCCTTTCCCGAGTACTCTAGCTTTTACTCCATCTCCAAAAGTGACGAAGCTATTTGTGCAAGGTATTAAAGTGACCAAGAATGAGCTATTACCAGTTATATGTCGAGAGGATCCACTATCAAAGTACCAATCGTTGCTGGTTGAAGCCTTTAGAGCGGTGTACGCGATATTAGCTCGATAGTTTACCTCCTTAACTCGTCATTCCTTACGTGGTTGTGCTTTCTTGATGGTGGTCCTTTTCTTGACAAAGCTCCTCCCATATAGCTGATAGAAGAAAGGTCGAATATGTCCTCTTCGTCCACAGTGGTGACATACCCAGTTATGTCTTTTGTTCTGCGTCTTTGAAGTGGCCAAGGTAAGAGGCTGTTTGGTTGCTTGGTCAGCCGTGAAGTTAGGAGACTTCTGACGCGGCTTCTGGGGCACAACCTTCTGAGGGACGAAGACGGTGTGCGATGATGAGGCTTCTTTTGAATATCCAAGACCTTCCATATTTCTGGCTGGTTTTCCGATCGAGAGAATTTGGTCTAGGGTGTCAGTGCTTGGATTCATCATCTTTACAGACTTGGTGACCTGTTCTAACTCTCCTTTTAATCGAGCAAATTCCTGAGAGTCTCAAGCCACTTGACATACCATTCGTTGTATGCATTGTTGAGAGTCTCATCGGATAGCTCATCATCAGAGTCATACTTCTTTGAATTCTCGGAAGGTTGCTCTATTGTGGTCACTGTTTTCCTCATCTTCATCGTCAGTTAGAGAGGCATTGAATCCCTTCTTCTGTTTCTTTACGAAGTTAGGACATTCTTTTTGCATGTGTCCATACCCTTCACATTCAAAGCACTGGACTCCTTTTCCTGATCGTTCTCCTCGTCTTCCATCACTATTTGTGTTTTCGAGCTTCTGGAACTTGTGTTGCGGCTTGTCTCTGACTTCTCGGGTGACATTCCTTCCTGTCATCTGGCTAAATCTTTTCATGACTTTATTGTAGTTTTTGGCCAGCATAGCGATAGTTTCCTCAATGTCACTATCCGAATCAGAGTGCGTCAAGTTCTTCTGCTTTTGGGTAGAACTTTTGAAAGCCACACCTTTATGTTTCTTCTCGATGAGAGCTAAGGAGAGCTCGAAGGTCATTAAAGATCCCATGAGTTCATCAAACTTTAGTGTCTTCAAGTCATGGACTTCTTCTATGGCGGTAATCTTCATCTTGAATCCGGGACTTAGTGTTCTCAGCGTTTTTCTGACCAAATCTTCATCGGTCATAGGCTTGCCAAGTGAATATGATTCATTGGCCAGATCCTTGATGCGCACATTAAACTCCGCAATAGTTTCCTCTTCATTCATGGTAAGGGCCTCAAAGTTGGTCGTGAGGTACTGTAACTTCTGTTCTTTGACTTTTGAAGTACCCTCGTAAGCATCAACAAGAGTGTCCCAAGCAATTTTGGCACTTGTACACGTGTTGATGAGTCGAAACACATTCTTGTCTACTCCATTAAAAATAGCATTGAGTGCACGAGAATTACCTAGGGCGTCTTCATCTTCTTCCGCGCTCCACTATTTTTCTGGTTTGATGCTAGTTTGATTTCCATGAGCATCATCATAGTGAGGTTCCTCCTATCCATTGATGACAGACATCCAGGTTCTGCAGTCGAGGGACTTCAAGAAGGCACACATCCGTGCTTTCCAGTACCCATAGTTTGTTCCGTCGAGTATTGGTGGTCGATTTACTGAACCTCCTTCCTTTGAGTCCATATTGGCTATTCAGAAATTTTGCAAGAAAATCACCTAAAAGAAAAAGGTGACTTCTCTAATCCCAATTGAAATTCTGAATCGTAGCCGAGTCAAGAAGTCGAGTACAAAGTCGTAACTTGTGTATCGACTACTTGCCTAAAACGTAAACCGTAAGTTTAAACAGTAAACAGATAATTATAACGACAACAGATAATTTTTTTTGGTGTTTCGGGTTAGCCATGGCTGAGCCATGGCCGACCAGGTCGAGACCCTTGGTGGACCATGGAATGCCTAGGGCAGAACATTATCAGCACCAAGGGCCGACGAAGGTCGCCTACGGGCGACCATGGCAGCCCTCGCGGGCGACCATGGTCGCTGCCGCGGGCGACCACGGTCTGCCCATGCGGGCGACCATGGCAGCCCGTGAGGGCCACCACGGTTGCCTCGCGGGCGACCAGGGTCTGCCCTAGGGGCGACCATGGCTGCCCTCGCGGGCTACCATGGTCGTTCCCGTGGCCGACCACGGTCAGCCCCGCGGGCGACCTCGGCAGCCCTCACGGGCCACCGTGGTTGCCTCTGCGGGCGACCTCGGCAGCCCTCACGGGCCACCGTGGTTGCCTCTGCGGGCGACCTCTGTTGAGCCGGTTCGGCTCGACCAGATTCGAGCTGAACTGGATGGTTCGCGAGAATATTTGGAAACCCTAAAAATTTAATTTTCAGATTTGGTTCGGTTTCGATAAACCTGAGAGAACCGGTCCAAAATTCAATTAATCGATTAAAACGTCCGGTTTCGATAAACCGGAATTTTCCACACTTAAGAAAGATAAAATTTGGAAAATTTATTTGTTTGATAAGCATGTTGATTGTATACATGATATTTGATAACATGATGTTTTCCACATGATGCTAGCTAAGCCCATTAGATTTGCATTTTAATTTCGGTTTTGCAACCTGCGTGTTGCTTAATTTTGGGTTGTAGTAAATACAGCATGCGTGTCGTGATTTGTATTTCATTTTATTTATTTTAATTTTTAATCACGAAGACCGACACAAGAATCAAGTCAATAGGAAGACTCGGATTGGAGGAGACTCGAAGCTAGTGGGAGTTCACAAGAATGGAGCAAGTTTGGATCTTGAAGACCATGTCTTTAGGATCAGTATTGCTAGATTCTTAGGAACTTAAGATGGACTTAGCTATGCATATTTTATCGTTACATTTATATGTTTGAATGTGTGAATGTATGGTAGTTTAAATATACAAGGTTATGTATGATTTGCTATCACCCACATGCAAAGATTAAAATCGGAATTTAATCAGACTCGCATGTAACCGGCTAAGGGATCATCTTTGCATGAATTTGCAATTGATGATTCCAGATTAAGATTGTATCGATATACAATCAGACTTTTATAATTCACTTAAACGCAAATAATTACAAGTCAAGCGTGATACCATCCAAGTTTGGGCACTCAAAAGGGCTTTGACCTTATGGATGTCGGTACGCCTCCGCGTAACATTCATAGAGAAAAGGTCTGGATGAGATGGGTAGTTCTGTGTGAGTGCGTGCGCCTCCGCGTAGTAGCCACATTAGTTCTATCCATAGTTCAAGCTTGGTAGACTTGTCTACGATTGTCAGCTAGGGCTGACCTAGGGTATCAGTATAGGGTATGCCGTGTACTTTTAGTACAGACCCTAGCCAGGAATTACATGGTTTTGTAAATGGATGTATTCCTACCTTGATGCTCTCAATTGGAGCAGTGAGCCTCCGTTCACTTCAATTGAGGGTATGATAGGATCCTGGTTCAGATTCTAATGCTAGAATCAGACAAGTGTTTTGTAACTTAATCTCCAACTTGAATTTTAATTAATTTTACCATGTAGAACTAAAAGGCAAACACAACACAAAGGAGTAATAGTGCACGAGAGTCCAGATTGAGGACAGACTCAAGGGCGTGAATTACTCAGATTGGAATAGAAACTTGAGGCTTGTACTCAAGCATGAACGCAAGTAGTATATCCTTACCAAGGAACGTCCTGCCGAACCACCGCTGAACGCCGCTAGGGCACTAAGGATAGTTATCAAAGTTTCTTAGTAACCAAATCGACGAGTCATGCATTATGGCGGGCAGTAGGATGCCAGAGTTGCAGAAGCAGTTCAGGAACGTTTCAGATGACCCTCATACCTGTAAGGCAGAGGTCAAGGAAATGCTCAAGGAGAAAGCTCGTGTCGAAAGATATGATACTTTCATAGAACTTAATTCTTGCAAACTTAAGGCTGGAGCCCTGTTAGTCCCCATGTCACAAAGATTTAATGTCTTCAGGAACATCTAATCATACTCGGTTTTGATGATCAGGTGGAAATGGCTGCGGATTTTATGTTCAAGCCACTTCTAGATACATATAGTGATTTCATAGTAAATTACAATATGCATGACATGGACAAGTCCTTAACAGAGCTTCATGGGATGCTTATGACCGCTGAAAAGAACCTTAAGGGCAAGACCAAGGAGGTCCTTATGGTCAACAAGAAGGTCAGCTTCAAGAAAGCCGATCAGGGTAAGGGTAAGGTTCCTAGGCACCTTGCAGGGCAGATCAGATACTCCAAACGTCCCAAAGTTCAAGCGGCTCCCAAAGCTGCTGTGAAAACTAAGGACAAAATGGAGAAGGTCTGCTATCACTGCAATGAGCCAAGACACAAGAATAAGGGATTGTAAACAAATACAAGGATCACGTGAAGAAGAGTGGGTATCCACGTCTTCAGGATCAGAAATTTACGTTGGTAATCTTAATCGGTATAACGTAAATAAGAAAAGGCTTAAATCTGATGATTTAAACCAAATTTTAATCTGGCAATGTCATTTGAGGCACATAGGCGAGAAACGCATTTCCACACTTCACAAGTGTGGACTTTAAGTCCGTTTGAATTCACTCAAACCGAAAGATGCAAGTCTTGCCTAATGAGCGAGAAATGCATTTCTATATTTCACAAGTGTGGACTTTTAAGTCCGTTTGAATTCACTCAAACTGAAAGACGCAAGTTTCGCCTAATGGGCAAAATGACAAAGGCACTTTTCACAGGTTTATGTGAAAGGCGAGTGACTTGTTAAGTCTAATACATTCCGACGTATGTGGACCAATGAGTACTCAGGCCAGAAGAGAGCACAACTTATACTTGACTCTGGAAAGGGCCGCATTCATTTTGAATCGGGCTCCGATCAAGACAACGATAGTACACCCTGTGACAGTCATTCTGTCTCCCATTACTGTGGATGCGTGCGCCTCCGCGTAGTATTCATTGGGATGCGAGCTGAATAAGGTAATCAGTTCTATTTGGATACGTGCGCCTCCGCGTAGTAGCCTAATAAGAGCTGGACCAGAGTCACAGAATGTACACCACATGACACTCATTACGTCTCCCGTTACTGTGGATGCGTGCGCCTCCGCGTAGTATTAATTGGGATGGGAGCGGGATGAGATGGTCAGTTCTATTTGGATGCGTGCGCCTTCGCGTAGTAGCCAAATAAGAAATGGGCCATATTCATATATGGTGTGGAAAACATCCTAGTATGTTTTTCCTAAAAGATTTGGGTAGCAGAGATGCAGGCATCCAAATCAGACAAATGTGTCTTCGTAAGGTATCCTTAGGAAACTAAGAGATACAACTTCTACATACCCAGCGAGTACAAAGGTCTTTGTTGCTCGAAGAGGGGTATTTTTGGAGAAATGTTTTATTTCCAAAATAGCTAGTGGGAGTCCCGTGCCGTTCGAAGAAATTCGAGAGGATACGGAACATCCTGAAGCAATTCAGGAGCCTGCTATACAAGATGTAGAAGTACTGGAGCCTCAGATGGTCGCAGATGAAGAATCATTCCATACAGAAATTCCAGATGGTCTAAAGAGGTCTGAAAGATCTTGTCATGTTCCAGACATATATGGCTTCACAACCACTGATGGAAATGACTTGATATTGGTGGATCAGGATGATCCAGAAACCTTCAGACAAGTTTTGACCAGTCGAGACTCCGAAAAAGGCAGAACGCCATGAGTAAAGAAATGAAATCCATGTATGAAAACCAAGTCGGGTGCTTGGTGGATCAAACCCCTGGGATAAAACCCATCGGTTCTGAGTGGGTCTATACGATCAAGACCGACATGGATGGAAGTCCTCAGACCAATATGGCTAGGATGGTTGTAAAAGGTTATCGTCAGATTCAATACATGGATTATGATGACACCTTTTCACCAGTAGCAATGGTCAGTTTAATCCGGATTATTCTTAGCCATAACTATGGCAGATGGATGTCAAAACCCCTTCCTTAGCAGGAACTTACTAGATGGCCTGTATATCACACGACCTGTGGGTTTTGTAGATCCAAAGAATCCCGGAAAGATATGTAAGCTGCAAAGATCCATTTATGGATTGAAGCAAGCTTCAGGGAGTTGGAACCTTCATTTTGATAAAGCTGTAAGGGAACTCGGCTTCATCAAAAGCAAAAGTGAGCCTTGCGTACATGAGAAAGCGAGTGGGAGTAATATTGTATTCTTGGTATTTATTCATCGGAAATGACATCCCGACCTTGCCACCAAAGCTTGGTTAGGGAAGTACTTATCGATGAAGGACTTAGGTGATGCTACATTTAATGTAGGCATCAGGATTTCTACAGAACATTCCAAAAGGATTTTGGGCCTAAGTCAGGACATGTTGCTAAGTCAGAACATGTACATAGGTAAAGTGTTGAGAAGATCTCAATGTTTGATTCTAAGAAAGGATACATACCTATGCATCATGGCATTAAGCTCAGCAAGCTACAGAGTCCTAGAACTCCTGATAAGCTGAGCAGGATGAGTAAGATCACTTATGCTTCGGCAGTGGGATCCATCATGTATGCCAGGATGTGCACAAGACTGGAAGTCTCGTTTGCACTAAGCTGTACCAGCAAATTCCAATCTAACCCCGGCCAATTACACTGGATTGCTATCAAAGGTCATCCTCAAATATTTAGGGAGAACCAAGGATACATTCCCAGTGTGTGGGGATATAGATACAGAACTAGCAGTCAAAGGACAAGTCGATGCTAGTTTTCAGACATATCCAGATGACTTCCAAATTCTGTCAAGATATATTTTGTGTTGAGTTCTGGCGCTTTCAGCTGGATAAGCTTTAAGCAAGCCAAAATTGCCAACTCTACAACGGAGGCTGAGTATATAGCTGCAACAAAAGCAGCTAAAGAGGCCGTATGGATTACAAGCTTTCTAATCGGATTAGATACAACGCCGCGAGCGTCTGATCCGATAAGCTTATTGTTGGACAACACAGGTGCCGTAGCTATTGCTCAAGAGCCCAGATTCCACAATAGATCCAAACATATACTCAGCAGGCTTCACCTCGTGAGAGTTATCAAATATAGAGGTGATGTGGAGATTAAACACTATTCGACTGATGATAATATGGCCGATCCCTTGACAAAGGCTGAGCCGCAGCCTAGGCATGAGAAACATGCAGGGTCTATGGGAGTAGATCAGAACTTAAATTGGAACCAGGGGCAAGTGGGAGATTGTTAGAGTTATGCCTCAGTCCAATATAAAAATGATCTACAGATGTAATGTTTTGTCATCTTTCCAAATAAATAAATCGACATATATTACTAATGTGTTGTAGTAATATATCGAATGTAATTTGATCTATGTCATTATGTGTGTAACCACTAATAGTAGAACTATAGATCAGAAAGAATTACATTTGATGAGTCCCTGATCAGCTAAGCTTCTTTAAAAAGCGATCAGTATGAGACCAACTCCTTGTGATCACGCTCTACTGATCATGGCAAAGTATGTGCCGGAGTTATATCATAGATTTCATCAGGTCGATGATATTGGACAACCCGATTGTGAGTATGCTGCATAGATCCAGTCATGAGATACTCACATATCGTAGCTTGTCATTATATCCTAAGACCAAGGAGTCTTTGTGTACACTATGTAACGAATACCTAAGTTTGACCTAGCCTAACGTTATCTGTAAAAGGGTAACTATAACGGCTTTGATTGGCTTTGATATTGATTACACTAGTGAACTCGAAAGACGCCTAAGGGATTTATCACTCATACTTTGGTATGAGTAAGATATCCGTTTAGGCCACTTGATGAGTATGACTGAAGAAAGAGCACGGCCGTGCAGGTGATACCTTAGTATCAGTTTTCAGTCATCTCAGATATCAAGAAACAGGGATTGATAAATTAGGATGACCATTCTATGCCTATTGATCGATCTGGATATCGGTTTGATAAAAGGACAGTGACATGTACGATAACAAGTTAAGTCGAATAATCGATAATCACGAACATTGGATAATCATAATGTCTTGCTAGAGGCCACTTATGATGGAAAGGGTAAAATAGTAATTTTACCAGTCTGCCAATTGCTCGTGAGCCTAGAGGGTCACACGCATTAAGAACGATACATGACAATTAATTATGGATGAAAACTGAGAACGATTCGATAGATTTCTGGCCTAAGGTTTTAACCAGACGGTTGAAGAAACCAATTCGAGGAAAATGAACCGTTTCGTCTAAACCGAAATTAGAACTCAATTTAATGGGTTTGATTTGGGTTTTGGTTAAACGGGCTTAAAGCACATTAAGGGATTTAAGTGATGAATGAGAACAAATGAAAATAGAGGGTTTATGGAGGATGGATATGCAATTTTGATTTGAAAAATTCAATTTGATTTTTTCAAATTAAAATTCCAATATTTTCATAACTTCCTTTAATTTTCAGCAACCACTCCCATCTTCCTCCCCCCTTCTAGGCCGACTTCTCTCTCTCTCTCATCCTCCATTGTTGTCAAGTTTCTCTCAAAAATTAATAGCAAAATTATTGAGTGAAAACCTCTTCGGTTGTGGTGCTTGTGTGGACTTGATAGAGAAACACTATACTTGTGTTTTCATCGATTAGAAGAGGTAACTTTCAGATTTTTATTTATATATATAACATGTCGAATTTGCATTAAGATCAAAGCTTGCATCGATCACCACGGTTACATAACGTCCGTTGCATGATATTTATCGATTGGAACCCGTGGTGATCTCTTTCACATTGGGGAACTCGAAAGACGTCTGAGGGATTTATCACCCATACTCCGGTATGAGAAAGATATCCGTTTAGGCCACTTGATGAGTATGACTGAAGGAATAGCACGGTCGTGCATGTTATACCTTAGTATCAGTTTTCAGTCATCTCAGATATCAAGAAACAATGATTGATAAATTAAGATGATGATTCTATGCCTATTAATCAATCTAGATATCGGCTTGATAAAAGGACAGTGACCACTACGATAACAGGTTAAGTCGAATAATCGATAATCACGAACGTTGGGTAATCATAATGTCTTGCTAGAGACCACTTATGATGGAAGGGGTAAAATAGTAATTTTACCAGTCTGCCAACTGTTCGTGAGCCTAGAGGGTTACACGTATTAAGCACAATACATGACAAATAAGCATGGATGGAAATTGGGAGAATCCAGTTTTCAGTTTAGTCAAATTGAAAACGATTCGGTTGATTTCTGGCCTAGGGTTTTAACCAGACGGTTGAAGAAATCAAGTTGAGGAAATTGAACCTGTTAGGATTATGCCATAGTCCAATGTAATTCCTTAATCTATATTGTAATGGACATCAGTCTTCTACATAATAAAAGGCATAATATTACTAATGTGTTGTAGTAATATATCTAATGTGATTTGATCTATGTCATAATGTGTGTAACCACTTATAGTAGAACTATAAGTCATAATGTGTATTAGCAAGTGTATTAGCAAGTCATAACGTTATAAGTCATAATTTGATCTATGTCATAATGTGTGTAACCACTTATATATCTAATGTGATTTGATCTATGTCATAATGTGTGTCTATAACCTTTTGCAACCAGTCTTGCTTTGTAGGTTTAAGGTTTGCCATCCATGTCGGTTTTTATCTTAAAAACCCATTTGCAACCAATGGCTTTTACACCAGCGGTTGGATCAACCAAGCTCCAGACTTGGTTATCTTAAATGGACTGCATTTCCTCTTTCTTGGCTTTCAGCCATTTCTGGGAGTCACGCCCGGCCATGGCTTCCTGAAAGGTTGATGGATCATCCGAATCCACAATTACCAAATAATTATCGTTAGACACGAGAACCCCATATCTAACGGGTGGCTGACTTGGTCTTCCAGATCGTCGTAGACCATCCGGAATATTAGCAAGTGTTGGTTCTGTCTCTACAACCAGCTCAGGCTCCATAACTTCTATACCATCATTATTCTGATCCTGAATTACTTTAGGTTGTACTACATCATCCCAAATTTCTTCGGGATGTATAGTACTCCCAGTGACCTTCTTGGGCAATAACATGTTTTATGGAAATGCTCACACTGTTGGAGGTTTATACATATTAAATATGCAAAACTCGAGATCCAACATGCTCTATAATGTTAATGCTAAGAGGTTTAAAGCTAATGATTTAGACCAAAATATAATCTGGCATTGTCGTCTAGGTCACATAAATGAGAAACACATCTCAGCGCTTCATAAGCGCGGACTTCTAAGTCAATTCGAATTCCAAACGATTGATAGATACGAGGCTTGTTTAATGCGCAAGATGACTAAACCGCTCTGTAATCTTTTATCTTCTGTTAAGCAATAAAAGAGGCATTAACATTATTATTGTGTTGTAATAATGTATCAAGCAATAACTTCATCTAAAGTCGTTAGTGTTTACACAAGGACATCGGAACCTTTAGATATCATGAAGTTATGCTTGATAGATCCCTAGTCGAATACTGATACATAAGTGACTAGCGTGAGGATGACTTACGTTCATGTTCTGCTGATCGAGATGTAGAGTCATATCACGGTTATCGTCTGGGAGATGATATTGGATGACCCGCGGTGGAGTATGGCGCATATATTAAGTCACCAACGCATACTCCGTCTTCGTGTGATCACTGATAGCGTTTGTGCCCTAGGTTCCAATTGGAATAGTCTGTAAATGTCTGTAATAGTTTATCATCGTCTGAAATGATTAAAATTGGCTTTATATTACTTATGTGTTGAAGTAATATGTTAAAATATGATATGATCTATCACCACGAAGGTAGTAGAACGATAGATCTGTACGAATCAAACTTAACGGGTCCCTAGTCAAATATGCTTCAATAGAAGCGACCAGTATGAGGATGATTCTTTATGATATAGTTCTACTCGTCATTGGGATGCGGGATCCCAGAATCATATCATAGATTTCATCAGGGGTTTGATATTAGACGACCCGACCTGAATAGTGTTGCATAGATACATTCATGAACATATTCAGTGTCGTAGCTTGTCATTGTATCCTTAGACCGAGGAGTCTTTATGATCGCTATGCAATTGACGTCCGACTTTGACTTGCGCCTAACACTAACCATAACAGGATAGCAATAACGGGCATGATTGGGTGGGGGACGAATTGCATGAGTGACACGAAAGACGGCTAAGGGATTTATCCCTCATTCTATGGTATGAGAATGATAACCGTTTAGGCCACTTGATCGAGAGTGACTGAAAGAAAGTGCATGGCCATGCTAGTGATACGGGTTATCAGTTTTCAGTCATCTCACATATCAAGAAACATGATTGATCAAAATAAGGATGACGACTCTATGCTTTATGTGATAACATTTTTGTGCCATAGTCCAATTGCTAGTAGTCTATAAATGTCTATGTATATTTATCATCGTTTGTAATAAATAAAACGTCTTTGTATTACATATGCGTTGAAGTAATATGTTAAGCATGATCTGATTTATAACCACTAAAGTAGTAGAACCATAAATCTGTACGGATGACACTTAACGAGTCCCTGGTCAATATACGCTTCAAATAGAAGCGACCAGTATGAGGATGGTTCTCAATGACGTAATTCTGCTTGTCATAGGGATGAGGGATCCCGGAATCATATCATAGATATCATGAGGTGATTGATATCGGACGACCCAATTTGAATAGTGTTTCGTAGATTAAGCTATGAACATATTCAAATGCGATAGCTTGACACAATATCCTTAGACCAAGGAATCTTTGTGGTCGCTATGCAGTGTACGTGCGACTTTAACTTGCGCCTAACGCTTTCCGTAACAGGATTGCAATAACGGGCATGATTGGGTGGCGGAACGAATTGCATGAGTGACACGAAAGACGGCTAAGGGATTTATCACTCGTACTACGGTATGTGAAAGATATCCGTTAAAGGCCTCTTGATCGAGAGTGACTGAGAGAAAGAGCATGGCCATTCCAGTGATACGAGTTATCAGTTCTCAGCCATCTCACATATCAAGTAACAATGATTGATTAAACAAGGATGGCGACTCTATGCGTTGTGATCAATTGGGATGTCTAGAGATAATAGGATAGTGACTTGTACGCACAAGGTTAAATCGAATCATCGATCATCATGCACCTTGGGTAATCATAACGTCCTACTAGAGACCACTTATGATGGATCGGACAAGAGAGATCTTTTGCGCCGATCTGCCAACGGTGGCATGAGCCTGGAGGGTCACACACATACAAGACGGATAACTTGAGACAAGGAAACCTTAACGTTTCTTGAGGAGCAATACATGGAGAAAACTGAAGATTTTGGGCCATGGGTTCGGTTTGAGAGAATAATTAGCGAATCGAGAAAATTGAGATTTTTCGTCGATGTCGCGTCGGACTTTGTTTGATAAGTAACGACAAATAGGGTCGGGCAACTTTTGGACACGACACAAAACCACATGGGCAAGCCCATTGGGCTCGGCCCATGAGGTCACGTGACCGGCCCAACAAGGGCCCATTTTGGGCCCAATAAGCCCAACATGGCCGGCCACCTTGGTGGGTTCAAGGGTGGGGCCACACACACTATGCTTAGTTGGTGATTGTTGATTAAGAGGTGAGTGATTTAAGGGGTATGGGTAATGACACCTTTAAACCCATGCTTTCACCTTTTAGACCCATGCTTATGAGTTGATGAAGTAGAGAAATATCTTGGGAATTAATTCACTCACTCACTAGCACTCTCTCTTTCCTTTGGGTGGCCACTCCCATCTCTACTCTCTTCTTGCTCTCTTGTTCTTCATTTAATTGTTCAAGTAGGCATTAAGTGAAGGATCTTGAAGATCATTCCCTTGGTGTGGACTTGCTCTAGAGAAGAAAACCTCATAGTTCTTCTTTATTGATTCAACAAAGACCTAAAGGTAAATATCTTGTGGAATAGATTTTGCTTTCAGATTTAATGGTTCATGTTCTTGGACAAGGTTTGGAGTTGGTTTTGTTAAATGCTTCTGCTATCTCGATGATCTAGAACGGCCAAAACCCAACATTATGATCAATTGGATATCTAGCGATAAAAGAATAATGACTTGGAAGATAGACAGGTTAAGCCGATTAGTTCGACTATAATGCACATTGGGTAATCATAATGGTATACTAGAGGTCATTAATGATGGATCGGGTAAAATGGGGTTTTATGCCGATCTGCCAACGTGGCATGAGCCTAAAAGGGTCACACACCAAGGATATGAGTTTCGGGAGATAAGGAAATTCCGGCATTTATTGAGACACGAGACATGGCCAAAACTGGCGTTTTGGGCCGTGGGCCCGTTTAAGTGAGAATGGTTTGCGAATCGAGAAAAACGGGTTTTTTCGTCGATTTCGCATCGGACTTTGTTTGATAAGTTCAGAAAAGGGATCGGATAATATTTGGACTCGTCAAGGGACCACATGGCCGAAGCAATTGGGTTTCGACCCATGAGGCCCAAATATGATCGGCCCATTTAGGCCCAATTGTGGCATGGCCCATGGTGGGCCCATGGCCATGCTTGGTGGATATGGATGATGAGCATGGAAGCCCATACCTCCCATACCTCTCATCATTTCACATCACCATCACTTAATAACATATTATTTTTCCCACAACAAACCAATTCATTTTGACTTCACTTTTCATGAAATGTTGGAGAGAGAGAGAACGTTAGCAACTCAAGAACACAAGAGGGTATTCATTATTCTTCTCCAACATAGCCATGGCCGGCTATCTCCTCTCTATTCCTCCTTCCATCTCTTTTGTTCTTCACACCATTTTTCTTGTAGATTGTGGTTGTGATGAATCTCTAGCAAGAACTACGTGGCTTTGATTCTTCGGGGAGGATACGTAGGCGCCTTTGAAGAGGTTCAAGCTCATTCATGGTGTTCTTGGTGGTTTCTTGTTGATCCAAGTAAGAATGGAGAAACTGTCTAGATTTTCCAGCTCTAGCGACCGACATTGCGTGAGCCATAGCCGCTTCGTCCGAGCTCCGATTGACCTGAAACGACGGCGTTGGAAAGATAAGTCGAAGGGCTATAAATTTTGTGAAATACTGATTTTCCAAAAGAGCGCTGGCTTGGGAGTTACAAGGCCGAGAAGAGGACGGTTCTGCAGAATCTATTTTTGGACAGATTCGAGGTATAACCCGAAAACACGATTTCCTAAAGATCTAACATGGTAGTCGATCTTGAGTAGGTTCGGGGATGTTTATAGTTTTCTTCCACTTCTATGAACATGATTTGGGTGCCCCGGAACCCAACAATCACTGCCTTAATACCCTGGAGCGAGTGGCTCACATGCACGTCACTCCATTAGTTTGACATGTCCTAACACTGCCTGTAATAGGCCAGCAATAACGGACATCGTTGGCTATTAGACGGACTATAGTGGGAGCGCACATTGCGCCCGAAGGGATTTGTTTCCCCACGATTAAACGCGGTGAAGGGTATGGTTCAGGGCCCCTTGATGAGCTTGAATGAGAAAGTGTGCAGCTGCACCAACTATGCATCAGTCATCTCAAAATTCAAGGAACTAGATCGAAAACATGAGTATGACGATTCGATGCCTCATTTGATCTCATACGCCTTAAACCAAATAAAGGGTTAGTGATACAGATTAACAGAAAGGAGATATCGAACCGATTGATATACTTGTGGACATTGGGTAATCATTACGTTTTACTAGAGTCCACTAGTGATGGATCGGGTGAGATGGGATTACCAATAGGTCACGGGCCTATAGGGTCGCACGCCATGCGCGATAACCGAAGCCTACTCGATGGGACTCAAGAGGTCCAAATGGAGAGAATTGGAATATTCTCCACGAAGTGTGGTGCCGATCGCCACCGACACTTCTGGAGGGTGGCGATTGTCACCTTGTGTGTGGCGATCGCCACATCAGCGTGACGGGAAAAGACCTAAGGCACTCATCCATGCCTATATATAGAGGCTAAGGGTGCGTGCCTCCACAATGCATCTTGCAATATTAGCTATTCCTCCTATAGTGTGTGAGAGGGTTCTTTGGTGGTCTAGTAGCCACTAGTTGAATTCTAGCTTTGTGTTGGTCGAGCTCCGGTGTGTACGAGACGTAGAGGACGAGCTCCAGAGCACGTCTTTGATCGGGAGATTTCACGCTACAAGAGGTAAAAGATCGGATCTTTCCTCATTAATATGATTCATCTATTGTTTGAAACCGTTCCTGTGGCGGGTTCTCAGTTAATTATCGTTGCTTCCGATGTGCTTGAGATCCCGGGAACCCCAACACATCTGTAATGCGATCTAATATATAATTTTGGGTAAATTCTCTTTTATCGGGGAATGACATTTTACCATAAATAAGTATATTCAGATTTAATAAACTATCTAGAATACTCTAACAATTTATTTGTTACATTTTTACTAACTCTGTTAAATTTTTGGATGTTATGTTATTACTAACTCGGTTAATTCTGATTCCGAATCTACCACTATTTATTTGTTACAATATCTACACAACCGAATTAACAACTCAAACCTAGTTGGTGTTGGGATTTTGGGCTCACCAAAACGTTATGGCAGCGGAAGCAACAATAATTATAACCCAAAATCTGTCAAAGATCGTGAAACCATTAAATCCAAAGGCAAAATTGAAATCACAAGATTTTACCGTTCGGTTTGATCGTGAATCTGCCCAGCAGAAAAACGTGATTTTGAAGCCCCATATCTCAAGCTACATATTTCCAAATGCTTCGATTCTTTCTAGAGAGGGAATCCCACCCAATTCTCTACAACTTTCATGTTTTGCTCTTCACCCAGTTCAGATGGCATGATCTCCGTTTGGAGCAAAACAGTTTGGTCGACGGTGCTGGACAGTGCTGACCGGGTTCTTCGATTGTCGGCCTTGTAGCTCCCAAACCAGTGTTCTAATGCGAAATTTCCATTTCCCAAAACTTGTAGAACTTGAGTCTTCTTTAATCCACCGCTGATTTCGGGTCCAATGAACTTCGGATCAGAGAGCTACACCTCACGCAATATCCGTCGCCGGAACTGGACAGAGCTCGACAGTTTCTTCGGTTGATCGAATCAAACAAGAAGAACACGTTTGAATCTTCTCTCTAATGGTATCCACACGGATAGGATGATCAAAGATCCATACACACACAACCTACTAGAGTTGTGTGTGAAGATTGAGAGAAAATGATGGAGGAGACAACAATTTGTGGTGTTCGGCCGAGACTACCAAGAGGGAGGGAGAGAGAGTTTTTTCTTTGTGTTTTGTGTGTTATGCCATAATGCCCTCTCTATCTTGGTCTTAGATGGATGATTTGGTGATGGGAGCATGGCATAAAGTGTCCTTGCAAACCAAATCCCACTTGCCCATGCCTAGCCCATGCCTTGCCCATACCTAGCCCATACCTTGGCAAATCACCATCTTGTCAAGAATGTTGGATGATTGTTTGGACCCACAAGTGGGCCACCTATTGGCTCGGCCACCATGGGCCTCATGGGCCGAAGCCCAACTGCTTCGGCCATGTGGGCCCGTGTCGGGTCCAATTATTATCCGACATTTCTTGCCTCGCGTCGAACGAATTATTGATCTTTCGTTGTTTCTCTCAAAATCCATATCCTATGTGTGTGACTCTTTAGGCTCATGCCATCGTCGATGGCATAAAATTCCATTTTACCCGATCCATCATAAGTGGTCTCCAGTAAGACATTATGATTACCTGACGCGCATGATGATCGATGATTCGATTTAACCTCATGTAGTACATGTCGCAATCCCTTTAATCTCCCGGTATTTAGATTGATCATAAGGGATAGAGACATCACCCTTATTTAATCAATCTCTGTTTCTCGATCTGTGAGATTCCTAAATACTGATAACCCGTATCGTTGGCATGGCCATGCTCTCCCTTCAGTTAATCACTATCCAGTGGCCTAAACAGATACCTATCTCATACCGTAGTATGAGGGATAAATCCCTTAGTCGCCTTTCGTATCACTCATACAATCTGTCCCCGTGCCAATCTTGTCCGTTATGGTAGTCTTGTTACGGAAAACGTTAGGAGTAAGTCAAACACGGTTCTTTACTGTATAGCGATCATAAAGACTCCTTAGTCTAAGGATACGACGACAATCTACTACAATTGAAAATGTTCATAACTGTATCTATGCAACACCATTCAGTGCGGTTCGTCCAATACCACTCACCCGAGTGATATCTATGATCTGATTCTGGGAACCCTCCCAATGATAAATAGAACTATACCATAAATAATCATCCTCATATTTGGTCGCTTCATTGAAGCATATTTTACCAGGGACTCGTTAAGTGTGATCCGTACAGATATATGGTCCTACTACTTTGGTGGTCATATATCATATCAGACTTAACCTATTACTTCAACACATAAGTAATATAATGCCGATTTTATATATTGCAAACGATGATTAATATATACAGACATTTACAGACTAATACAATTGGACTAGGGCACAAAAAAGCTTACAATCTCCCACTTGCCCCTAGTTCCAATCTAAGCCCCAGTGTATACCCATTGACCTCACATGCTTTTGGTGCTTAGGTTGAGGAAGAGCCTTTTGTCAAAGGGTCGGTTGTGTTATCATCTGATGCAACGTAAGTGATCTTCACATCACCCCTCTCAACGATTTCTCGTATCAGGTGATATTTTCTGGGTACATGTTTGGATCTGTTATGTGCTCTAGGCCATTAGCATATGCAATAGCCCCCGTGTTGTCACAAAATAAGCCTACTGGATTAGACGTGTTTGGCGTTATGCCTAACCCAATTATGAAGCTCCTGATCCATACAGCCTTCCTTGCTGCTTCTGAGGCAGCGATGTACTCAGCCTTCTCTGTAGAATCGACAATGGTGTCTTGCTTCATGCTTTACTAGCTGAAAGCTTCACCATTCAACACGAACACATATCCTGACTGACTCTGATAGTCATCAGGATCCGTTTGGAAACTAGCATCAATAAAACCTTCCATGACTAGCTCATCATCATTCCTTCCCCGTATACAAGAAAAGCGTCCTTAGTTCTCCTCAAAATTTTGAGGACTACCCTGACAGCAGTCCATTGTTCCTAACCGGGGTTGGATTGATGCCTACTGGTACAACTTAAGGAAAATAAGACGTCTGGTCTCGTACATGTCATGGCATACCTGATGGATCCAATAGCCGAAGCACATTGAATTCCATTCATCCTTTTCCCGCTCATCAGCTGTCACCTGACACTGAGTCTTGCTAAGTTTTATGCCATGACGGATGGGTAAGAATCTTTTCTTGGATTCAAGCATTGAGAACCTCCCAACACTTTGTCTACGTAGGTGCTTTGACTCAATCCTAAGACCCGCTTAGTGTAGGGTTTTGGAGCGTTCAAGATCATCAAAATGATAGCATTTTTGTGCCCTACTCCAATTGCTAGTAGTCTATAAATGTCTATGTATATTAATCTTTGTTTGCAATAAATAAAACGGCTTTGTATTACTTATGTGTTGAAGTATTATGTTAAGCATGATCTGATTTATGACCACTAAAGTAGTAGAACCATAAATCTGTACGGATCACACTTAACGAGTCCTTGGTCAATATACGCTTCAATAGAAGCGACCAGTTTGAGGATGGTTCTTAATGATGTAGTTCTGCTTATCATAGGGATGTGGGATCCTAGAATCATATCATAGATATCATGAGGTGATTGATATCGGATGACCCGCTTTGAATAGTGTTTCATAGATTAAGCCATGAACATATTCAAATGCGATAGCTTGTCACGATATCCTTAGACCAAGGAGTCTTTGTGATCGCTATGCAGTCGACGTACGACTTTAATTTGCGCCTAACGCTTTCCGTAACAGGATTGCAATAACGGGCATGATTGGGTGGCAGAACGGATTGCATGAGTGACATGAAGGACGGTTAAGGGATTTATCCCTCGTACTACGGTATGGGAAAGATATCCGTTAAGGCCGCTTGATCGAGAGTGACTAAGAGAAAGAGCATGGCCATGCCAGAGATACGGGTTATCAGTTCTCTTTTGTCTCACATATCAAGTAACAATGATTGATTAAACACAAGGTTAAATCGAATCATCTATCATCATGCACCTTGGGTAATCATAATGTGTTACTAGAGACCACTTATGATGGATCGGGGAAGAGAGATCTCTTGCTCTGATCTGCCAACGGTGGCATGAGCTAAGAGGGTCACACACATACAATATGGATAACTTGAGACAAGGAAACATTAACGTTTCTTGAGGAGCAAGATATGGCCAAAACTGAGGGTTTTAGGCCATGGGTTCGGTTTGTGAGAATAATTAGCGAATCGAGAAAACTGAGTTTTTTCGTCGATGTCGTGTCGGACTTTGTTTGATAAGTAACGACAAATGGGTCGGGAAATTTGGAACACGGCACGCGACCGCATGGGCGAGCCCATTGGGCTCGGCCCATGAGGTCACCAAGCCGGCCCAACAAGGCCCAAGAGCCTCTTATGGCCGGCAACAATGGTGGGTTCAATTGTGGGGGCCACACACCATGCTTAGTTGGTGTTGTTGATTAAGAGGAGAGTGATTTAAGGGAATTAGATGATGACTTGCCTTTAACCCATGCTTTCATCATTTGTTGCTTTAATCAACCATGCCTTATGAGTTGATGAAGTAGTAAAATATCATAACAATTCACTCACTCTCTCTTCTCACCAAAGCTTGGCCGGCCACTCCTATCCCTACTCTCTCTTTGCTCTCTTGTTCTTCACATATTAGTTCTAGTAGGCTAATTGTGAATGATCTTAAGGATCATCCTTTTGGTGTGGACTTGATCTAGAGAAGAAGATCATCTAGTTCTTCTTTCTTGATTCAACAAAGACTAAAATGTAAATTCTTGTGGAATAGATTTTTCCTTGAGATTTAATGGTTCAAGTTCTTGGACAGTTTTTGGAGTTCCTTTTGTTTATGCTTCCGCTATCTCGATGATCTTGAACACTCCAAAACCCTACAGTGGTATCAGAGGGTGGTTAACCCTCTTAATCTTCGTCTTGTTGAACTTGTTTCGGTTTTATAATGATTTGCATGCCATTGATACTATGTTTTAATGCTTTTTGAGTAAATTGCATAAAATATATTATTTTTGGAAAATATATTGAATTTGGAATTTTTCGGATTTTTATTGGATTTGTCGGGTCTGAGACGGGACTCTTGGGGAGCCGAATTGGATGTACCGGATGGAGGTCACTAGAGGCCGAGGAAGGCCGGCGGTAACCGGGGCCGTCCCCCTTTTTGGCCGAGGCCGAAAGGGGAGGCAAGCCCGGGTTTGGGCTTTTCAAAGCCCAAACCGGGCCGTGAGCTTGGGCTCGGCCCAATGGGCTTCGGCCCGACTTAGTTCGTGCACGGTGATTTTTGATCCGTGGCACGAACCCGCGATCCAATATTTCGAAAACTTCCAAATTTGATCGGTTTCGATAAACCGTTTTTCGAAAAGGTCTAGTTTCGATAAACCCGACCAAGCGACTAGGCAAAATAAAAACTGGAGTATTGCATATTATTTGATGACATGTTTGTGTGATAACATGTTGGATGATGTGATGAGATGTATAATGCATTAATAGCCCATTAGAATTTTATCGCTTTCACGGTTTGCACATCATTAGTGTTAGCGTGTAATTATTCTTTCATTCGACCCCTTAAAGTGTAATTATTTTTGTCCGGTCTACGAAAACCGAGTATTAATTGTAATTTCTACTCAAAGTCGAGAAGGATGGAAAATCGAGCACAATGACGGTCTTGGAGGAAGTCCAAGAGCTAGTGGGAGCCCGAATGAGAAAGACGAGAAGCTATTGATGCATATTTAAACGCTTTATGATGCTTGCTTGAATTATTAGATAATAATGATGGGTTCTGGGGCATCCTAATTACGTTAATGGCAGCGGAAGCAACCTATAAACCGCCCCTAACCTACGCAAGATCGACTACCAAGTTAGATCCTTAGGAAATCGAGTTTTCGGATTTTACCAGAATCTGCCCGGTCAGAAAACCGAGACTTTGAAGCTCAATATCTCGAGCTACAGATCTTCAATTACTTCGGTTATTTTTGGAGATTAAACCTCAGCCAGTTCTCTACATCTTTTTTGTTTTTCTCCGAACCCAGTTCGGACGAGAAGACCTCCGTCTGGAGCAAAACATTTTTCCCATCTCGCTGGACAGACTCTGCGGACCAGTCTGCTTCTCGGCCTTGTACCTCCTAAACCAGCGATCTTTTGGAAAATCAGTATTTCACAAAGGCTGTAGCACTTTGACTTATATTTCTAACGCCGCCAGTTTCAGGTCGATCGAAGCTCGGACGAATCGGCTATGGCTCACGCAATGTCGGTCGCCGGAACTGGACAATCTGGACAGTTTCTCCATTTTGCTTTTGGCTTATTGGGCCCTTAATGGGCCCTTTTTTGGGCCGACCATGAGACCTCATGGGCCGAGCCCAATGGGCTCGCCCGTGTGGTCTCGTGTCGTGTCTAAAAGTCGCCCGACCCTTTTTTGTCGTTACTTATCAAACAAAGTCCGACGCGACATCGACGAAAAAAGTCAGTTTTCTTGATTCGCTAATTATTCTCTCAAACCGAACCCATGGCACAAAACCTCCAGTTTTGTCCATGTATTGCTCCTCAAGAAACTTTAAGGTTTCCTTGTCTCAAGTTATCCGTCTTGAATGTGTGTGACCCTCTAGGCTCATGCCACCGTTGGCAGATCGGCGCAAAAGATCGCTCTTGTCGAATCCATCATAAGTGGTCTTTAGTAAGACGTTATGATTACCCAAGGTGCATGATGATCGATGATTCGACTTAACCTTGTGCGTACAAGTCACTATCCTATTATCTCTAGATATCCCGATTGATCACAAGGCATAGAGTCGTCACCCTTGTTTAATCAATCATTGTTACTTGATATGTGAGATGGCTGAGAACTGATAACCCGTATCACCGGCATGGCCATGCTCTTACTCTCAGTCATTCTCGATCAAGAGGTCTTTTAACGGATATCTTTCCCATACCGTAGTATGAGGGATAAATCCCTTAGCCGTCTTTCGTGTCACTCATGCAACCCGTTCCGCCACCCAATCATGCCCGTTATTGCAATCCTGTCATAGAAAGCGTTAGGCGCAAGTTAAAGCCGCACGTTCATTGAATAGTGATCACAAAGATTTGAATATGTTCATGGCTTAATCTATGAAAACACTATTCGAAGCGGGTCGTCCGATATCAATCACCTCATGATATCTATGATATGATTCCGGGATCCCTCATCCCTATGACAAGTAGAACTACGTCATTAAGAACCATCCTCATACTGGTCGCTTCTAAGGAAGCATATTTTGACCAGGGACTCGTTAAGTGTGATCCGTACAGATTTATGGTTCTACTACTTTAGTGGTCATAAATCAGATCATGCTTAACATATTATTTCAACACATAAGTAATACAAAGCCGTTATATATATATATGTTACAAACGATGATAATGTACATAGACGTTTATAGGCTTATAGCAATTGGACTAGGGCACAAATGCTATCAATCTCCCACTTGCCCTAGTTCCAATCTAAACATATAACCCAACTTAAACATATAACCCAACTGACTTTTAAAGTCATCGGGGTCTGTCTGGAAAAACTAGCGTCGACATATCCTTGGAGGACTAGATCATCATTTCTTCCCCCGTATACAAGAAAAGCGTCTTTGGTTTTTCTAAAAAATTGAGAATCGCCTTGACGGCAATCCAATGTTCCTTACCGGGTTTGGACTGATGTCTACTGGTACAGCTTAGGGCAAACGAGACATCCGGTCTCGTATATATCATGGCATACATTATGGACCCTATAGCCGAAGCATATGGGATCTCATTCATTCTTGCTAGCTCTGCAGGTGTCTCAGCACACTACTTCTTGCTTAGCTTCATGCCATGACGCATGGGCAGCAGTCCTTTCTTTGAATCTTGCATCGAGAATCTTCTCAACACTTTGTCTATTTAGGTGCTTTGACTTAAGTCCAAGACTCGCTTGGCACGGCCTCTATATATCTTGATCCCCAAGATGCAAGAGGCCTCGCCTAAGGCCTTCATTGCGAAACACTCACCTAACCAAGTTTTTGTCAAGAGCAAGGTAGGGACGTTGTTTCCAATGAGCAGTATGTCATCAACATAAAGCACCAAGAAGACTACTTTGCTCCCATCTGCCTTTTTATATACGCAAGGTTCATCATTGTTTTTGATGAAGCCAAACTGTTTCACAACTTCATCAAAACGTTGATTCCAACTCCGAGATGCTTGCTTCAAACCATAAATTGATTTGAGCAACTTGCAAATCTTTCCTTTATTCTTAGGATCCTCAAAACCCTCAGGCTGGGACATTTAAATGTCCTCAGCTAACCTCCTGTTGAAGAAGGCGGTTTTGACGTCCATTTTCCATATCGCATAGTTGCTACGGCAAGTAGAATGCGAATAGATTTGACCATAGCTACTAGAGAAAAAAGTCTCTTCATAGTCAATTCCGTGGACTTGCCTATAACCTTTTGCTACCAGTCTTGGTTTATTGGTCTGAGGTTTTCCATCCATGTCCTTCTTTATTTTAAAGATCCATTTACACCCGATGACTTTTAGGTCAGGGGTTTGATCCATTAAGTTCCACACTTGATTATCTGACATGGATTGCATTTCTTCCCTCATGGTTTCTAGCCATTTCTCAGAGTCGATTCCGTCCTTATTAACTGTAGTTATTGGTTCTTGCTCAACGACTACTTCTGGTGGGTAGTCCAGTGGTTCCCGAGTGACCATCTCATCTAGAACTCCATAAGATGAACAACCCTCCCACTGACTGTCTTGGAAATAAATTACTTCTCCAAGATTGTCCCACCTCGATTATGAATGCGGCCGTTTGCAGAGCGTAACCCCAGAAGGAGATCGGGAGATCAGTGAGACTTAACATCAATCAAACCATATCCAACAATGTCCGATTCCTTCGCTCGGACACACCATTGAGTTGCGGTGTTCCTGGCGGAGTCCACTGAGATAGTATTCCACTTTTAGTAAGATGACTAATAAACTCTTCGGATAAGTATTCTCCACCCCGATCAGAACGGAGTGCCTTGATACTTTTTCCGAGTTGGTTTTCTGCTTCAGTCCTAGACTCCTTGAATTTATCAAAGGCTTCGGACTTATGTCTTATGAGATAGACATAACCATATCTACTGAAATCATCAGTAAACGTGATAAAGTAACCTAAACCACCTCTGGCTGGTGTTTTATTTGGTCCACATACGTTTGAATGTATTAGACCCAATAGATCACCTGCCCTCTCACCTAAACCAGTGAAGGGCGCTTTAGTCATCTTGCCCATTAAACAAGTTTCGCATCTATCAATCGTTTGGTATTCGAACTGACTTAGAAGTCTGCGCTTGTGAAGCGCTGAGATGCGTTTATTATTTATGTGACCTAGACGATAATGCCAGATTAGAGTTTGGTCTAAATCATTAGCTTTAAACCTCTTAGCATTTATATTATAGAGCTTGTTGGATCTTGAGTTTTGCATATTCAGTATGTATAAACCTCCAACAGTGTGAGCATTGCCATAAAACATGTTGTTGCGCATAATATTAAAAAACCCATTCTTAATTTTAAAATAATAACCTTCCTTTTCAAGAAGAGATATTGATATAATATTCCTGATGAAAACCGGTACGCAAAACACATCAAAAGGTTCAATTACAAGCCCACTGGGCAAAACAAGGTTAACAGAACCCACGACAGTTGCGGTAACTCTCACGTTGTTCCCAACTCTTAGGTCCACCTCGCTTTTCCCATTATCTCTTCTACTATTCAACACCTGCATATCCGCACAGACATGAGACTCAACTCCAGTGTCTAGTACCCCAAGCATTTATAGTAGAAAGATTTAGCTCTAATGGAATACCTGACGAAGTAGCGGCCCCACCGCCCTTCCTCTGATCATCCTTTAGCTGCTGACAGTCTTTCTTCCAGTGACCAGGCTTTTGGTAGTAGAAACAAATTGACTCCTTTGCCTTCCCCTTGCCTTTTACGGGCATGGAAGGTTTAGGAACAAATGGTCTGATCTTTCTTGCCAGGTGCATTGGGCCTTTACCCTTGCCACCACCAGCTTTGAAGCTGGATCCCGTGCTGACCATAAGAACACTTTTGGGCGAACTGCCCCTTATGCTCTTCTCGGCAGTTACCAACATGCTGTGCAACTCCGATGCGGGTTTTGTCCATGTCATGCATGTGATAGTTCATGACGAATCCACCATATGCACGAGGAAGGGATTGCAGAATAAAATCCGCAGCCATTTCCTTTTCCATAGACATACCGATACTAGTCATATGGTCAAAATGTCCCTTCATACGTAGGACGTGTGGACCTACGGAGCTGCCTGCTGACATCTTGCAGGCAATGAGTTCTCGGAGAACAGTGTATTTTTCAATACGTACTTTCTCTTTGAACATATCCTTGATCTGTGCAAACATTGCAAACGGATCATGGGATAGCTCCATAAACTACTTCTGGAGGTCCGCCTCCATGCAGCCCAGCATGACACACGCAACGTCGATAGAGTCGCTAAGGTGTTTCTGGTACGCATCCTTAACGACCCTCGTTGCGTTGGCAGCTGGCTCCACCGGGATAGCCTTATCAAGGACGTACTCCATGCGTTCCAACTTTAACACAAGTCGTAAATTTCTGTCCCAGTTCAGATAATTTGTCCCGTTGAGTTTACACTTTTCGAGTATAGTCCTCAACGAAAAATTAGACGAGTTTGTTGAATTACCAGCCATTTATACACGAAGAAAGTAAATTTAATCAGAAAAGTTGAATAAATTTACGAAGATCCGAATTAAACATCAACCATACGATTCTAAGGTTTAGAATCTTAAACCAATATCCCTTATTCGTCATTTGAAGTACGCTAAGGCGCACCGCTCCAATTGACTTATTTAGGTAGAACGTCCGTCCAATTACAACCCGTGTAACTCTTGGTCAGGGTATGTGCAAAAACACACGGCTTACCCTTCCGATGCCCCAGCTCGACCTCAGGCCAAGAATCGTGGTTGAGTCAACCATCCTTCACTAACGAGTTAACTTTGTGCAGATGCTCCGCTAAGGCGCACGACATCCCACAAAGTTTACCATTCCCATCTAGAACCCATTCGATCGATACTCCGCTAAGGCGCACGACACCGATAAAATGTTTCTACATGGGTGTGAATTTGGGTGGCATCTCACTTGACTCAAATTATCTTGTAAATTGGTTGTGCTTAATAATTCAAAAGTATTTGGCACAATTACGAACCCGTCATCAACAACCCGTGTTGTCACGTTTCTAATTGTATCACATACTATCTTCATTTGAAACCGTCATTTGCAACCCGTGCAAACACGTTTCAAATTTGAACTCACCCATCACAACCCGTGCGATAATAGTTCACAACGCTTTAAACATGAAAACAATTAAAGTCGATTTTAATCTTTGCATGTGAGGTGATTGCTTATAAACTTATAAGCTAATCATGCAAGCATGTTATTAATTAAACAATTCAAGCAAGCATTCATAAAGCGTTAAATATGCATTTTATAGCCCATCCTAATCTTAGGATTCTACGAGTCTTCACATCTTCTCGTCTTTCTCATTCGGGCTCCCACTAGCTCTTGGACTTCCTCCAAGACCGTCATTGTGCTCGATTTTCCATCCTTCTCGTCTTTGAGTAATAATTACAATTAATACTCGGTTCGTAGACCAGATACAAAATAATTACACTTTATAGGCTCGAATAAAAGAATAATTACACGCTAACACTAACGGTATGCAAACCGTGAAAGCGATAAAATCTAATGGGCTACTAATGCATCATACATCTCATCACATCATCCAACACGTTATCACACAAACATGTTATCAAATAATATGCAATAATTCCGGTTTTACTTGCCCAAACCGAGCTTGCCTCTCCTCTCGGCCTCGGCCAAGAGGAGGGATGGCCCCGGTCACCGCCGGCCTCTCCTGGCCTCCGGTGACCTCCGTCCGGTACCTCCGATCCGGCTCCCCGAGAGTCTCTTCTCGGACCCGACTAATCCAATAATTTTCGAAAAATTAAAAATTTAATATATTTTCAAAAATAACATATTTCATGCAATTATCCGAAAAAGCATTAAAATCATGTTATCAACAATTATGACATTTATATCATTACAAAACCGAAATAACAAACAAGGATCTCGGAGTGGTAGACCGCCTCTGATACCACTGTTGGGTTCTGGGGCATCCTAATTACGTTCATGGCAGCGGAAGCAACCTATAAACCGCCCCTAACCTGCGCAAGATCGACTACCAAGTTATATCCTTAGGAATCTGCCCGGTCAGAAAACCGAGACTTTGAAGCTCCATATCTCGAGCTACAAATCTTCAATTACTTCGCTTATTTTTGGAGATTAAACCTAAGCCCGTTCTCTACATCTTTTGTGTTTTGCTCCGAACCCAGTTCGGACGAGAAGACCTCCGTCTGGAGCAAAATATTTTTCCCATCTCGCTGGACAGACTCTGCGGACCAGTCTGCTTCTCGGCCTTGTACCTCCCAAACCAGCGCTCTTTTGGAAAATCAGTATTTCACAAAAGTTGTAGCCCTTTGACTTATCTTTCTAACACTGCCAGTTTCAGGTCGATCGGAGCTCGGACGAATCGGCTATGGCTCACGCAATGTCGGTCGCCAAAACTGGACAATCTGGACAGTTTCTCCATTTTGCTTTTGGTCTTTGTTGAATCAAGAAAGAAGAACTTTCAGATCTTCTTCTCTAGAGCAAGTCCACACCAAGGGGATGATCTTGATGATCCTTCACTTAATTGCCTATTAGAACAATTAAATGAAGAACAAGAGAGCAAAGAGAGGAGAGAGAGCTTGTGAGAGTTGTAGGATTGATGAGAGTGTGTTGTGTCTTGAATCCCATTTGATATTTCTCTACTTCATCAATCTCATGAGCATGGGTCAAAAGGTGATTTGTATGGGCTTAAATGTGCTTTAACTCATACCCCTTAAATCACTCACCTCTTAATCCACAATCACCAACTAAGCATGGTGTTGTGTGGCCCCCACACATGGACCCACCATGTGGGCCGGCCAAGAGGGCTTATTGGGCCCTTGTTTGGGCTGGCCATGAGACCTCATGGGCCGAGCCCAATGGGCTCGCCCGTGTGGTCTCGTGCCGTGTCCAAAAGTCGCCCGACCCTTTTTGTCGTTACTTATCCAACAAAGTCCGACGCGACATCAACGAAAAAACTCAGTTTTCTCGATTCGCTAATTATTCTCTCAAACCGAACCCATGGCACAAAACCTCCAGTTTTGTCCATGTATTGCTCCTCAAGAAACGTTAAGGTTTCCTTGTCTCAAGTTATCCGTCTTGAATGTGTGTGACCCTCTACGCTCATGCCACCGTTGGCAGATCGGCGCAAAAGATCGCTCTTGCCCGATCCATCATAACGGGTATCTTTCCTATGCCGTAGTATGAGGGATAAATCCCTTAGCCGTCTTTCGTGTCACTCATGCAACCCGTTCCGCCACCCAATCATGCCCGTTATTGCAATCCTGTCACAGAAAGCGTTAGGCGCAAGTTAAAGCCGCACGTTCATTGCATAGTGATCACAAAGACTCCTCGGTCTAAGGATGTCGTGACAAGCTATCGCATTTGAATATGTTCATGGCTTAATCTATAAAAACACTATTCGAAGCGGGTCGTCCGATATCAATCACATCATGATATCTATGATATGATTTCGGGATCCCTCATCCCTATGACAAGTAGAACTACGTCATTAAGAACCATCCTCATACTGGTCGCTTCTAAGGAATCATATTTTGACCATTCAAACGGACTTTAAAAGTCCACACTTGTGAAGTGTTGAAATGCGTTTCTTGCCTATGTGCCTTAAACGATAATGTCATATTATAATTTGGTTTAAATCATCAGATTTAAACCTTTTCTTATTTATGTTATTGCGATTAAGCTTGGCAACGTAAATATTGGATCCTGAAGACGTGGATACCCACTATTCTTCACATGATCCTTGTATTGCTTACAATCCCTTATTCCTGTGTCCTGGCTCATTGTAGTGGTAGCAGACCTCCTCCATTATTTCCTTAGCCTTCACAGTAGCTTCAGAAGCTGCTTGAACCTTTGGACGCTTGGGGTGTCTGATCTGCCCCTGCAAGGTGCTCATGAGCCTTACCCTTACCCTGTTCAACTTTCTTGAAGCTGACCTTCTTGTTGACCATAAGGACCTCTTTGGTCTTGCCCTTGAGGTTCTTTTCCGCGGTCACAAGCATCCAATGAAGCTCTGTTAAGAACTTGTCCATGCCATGCACATTGTAATTTCCTACGAAATCACTATATGTATCTGGAAGTGACTGCAACATAAAATCCCCAGCCAGTTCAACCTGAGCATCAAAATCAAGTCTAGTTAGATGTTCCTGAAGACATTTTATCTTCGTGACATGGGGACTAACAGGGCAACAGCCTTAAGCTTGCAGGCGTTAAGTTCTCTAAAAGTATCATATCTTTTGACACGAGCTTTCTCCTTGAACATTTCCTTGACCTCTGCCTTCCAGGTATGAGGGTCATCTGAAACGTTCCTGAACTGCTTCTGCAACTCGGGCATCCTACAGCCCACTATAATGCATGACACGTCGATTTGGTCAATAAGGAATGTTAATAAGTATCCTTAGTGCCCTAGGGGCGTTCAGTGGTGGCTCAGCAGGTGGTTCCTTAGTAAGGATATACTACTTGCATTCATGCTTGAGTACAAGACTCATGTTTCTATTCCAATCTGAGTAATTCACGCCCTGGAGTCTGTCCTCAATCTGGACTCTCAGTGTGCTATTACTCATTTGTGTTGCGTTTTCCTTTTAGTTCTACATGGTAAAATTAATTAACATTCAAGCTGGAGATTCAGTTATAAAACACTTGTCTAATTCTTATATGAACCAGGATCCTATCATACCCTCAATTGAAGTGAACGGAGGCTCACTGCTCCAATTTGAGAGCATCAAGGTAGGAATACATCCATTTACAAAACCATGTAATTCCTGGCTAGGGTATGTACTAAAAATACACGGCATACCCTATACTGATACCCTAGGTAAGCCCTAGCTGACAATCGTAGACAAGTCAACCAAGCTTGAACTATGGACAGAACTAATGTGGCTACTACGCGGAGGCGCACACACCCACATAGAACTGCCCATCTCATCTAGACTTTTCCTCTATGAATGTTACGCGGTTACCGACATCCATAGCCTCAAAGCCCTTTTGAGTCCCCAAACTTGGATGGTATCACGCTTGACTTGTAATTATTTATGTTTAAGTGAATTATTATTGTCTGATTGTATATCGATACAATCTTAATCTGGAATCATCAATTGCAAATCCATGCAAAGATGATCCTTTATCCAGTTACATGCAAGTCTGATTAAATAACGGTTTTAATCTTTGCATGTGGGTGATAGCTAAACATACATAATCTTGTATATAAAAACTAGGGGAAATAGCAGGTCACTACCCTGTACTATACAACTTTTGCATGTCACTACCCTCTACTTTTTTTAGTTGCATGTCACCACTGTAAGGTTTCATTTAGTTGCACCGTCCATCACAGAGTTAAGTGTGATGTAAAAAGTCCATAATACCCCTATATTAAAAATATTCAAAAAAAATATCTTTTGAACATTTTTTTAAAAAAAAAATAGGTTATTCAAAAAAAAATATTAAAAATAAAAAACCACTTTTAACAACGTTTTTTATTTTTAATATATTTTTTAAAAAATTATTATTTTCTTAAAAAATAATATTCAAATCAGATTTTTATTATTTATTCCATAAAAAAATGGGATAATTCCAGATGACTACACCTGGATATGTCACATTATCAGATGACTACACCTAGAGTTTTTCGTGTCAGGTGAATACCCAAGAACTTCATTTGTCTCACTTTACTCATTCCGTCCAACTCCGTTAGTTTTTAACATTTTTTTACATGTGAAAAGACTAAAATACCCTTCAGATGTAAATAATTGTTTTCAAATTGAATGAAAAGACTAAAATACCCTTCACTATTCATTTAATTTTCAAAAAAAATACCACTCATACTCTCTCTCTCTCTCTCTCTCTCTCTCTCTCTCTCTCTCTCTCCCTCTCTCTCCTCCACCACCACCGCCACTACCTCCATCACCACCGCCACTACCTCCATCACCACCACCACCTCAATTCCCTCCACCACCACCACCACCATCATCTCCTCCCCCTCCGTCGCCACCTCCTCCACCACCGCCACCGCCACCACCTCCATCTCCTCCACCTCCTCAATCATCACCACCACCACATCCATCTCATCTACGCCCTTCCACCGCCACCACCACCATCTCCTCCCCTTCCGTCCCCACCTCATCCATCTCATCCACCACCACCACCGCTACCACCTTCATCCCCTCCACGCCCCTCCACCACCACCACCATCTCTTCCACCACCGTTGGAGCCATGTCGGAAGTCGGTCGGAGCCTTGCCGGAAGTCGGTCGGAGCTTCGCCGGAAGTCGGCCAGAGGTGGTGATAGAGGGAGAGGAGATGGAGGTGGTAGTGGAGGAGGTGACGACGGAGAGGAAGGAGATGGTGGTGGAGGAGATGGATGTGGTGGCGGTGGAGATGGAGGTGGTGGTGGTGGTGGTGGAGGAGGTGGCAACGGAGAGGGAGGAGATGGTGGAGGAGATGGAGGTGGTGGTGGTGATGGAGGCGGTGGCAATGGTGGTGGAGGACATGGAGGAGAGAGAGAGAGAGAGAGAGAGAGAGAGAGAGAGAGAGAGAGAGAGTATGAGTGGTATTTTTTTGAAAATTAAATAAATAGTGAAGGGTATTTTAGTCTTTTCATTCAATTTGAAAACAATTATTTACATCTGAAGGGTATTTTAGTCTTTTCACATGAAAAAAAATGTTAAAAACTAACGGAGTTGGACGGAATGAGTAAAGTGAGACAAATGAAATTCTTGGGTATTCACCCTGACACGAAAAATTCTAGGTGTAGTCATCTGATAATGTGACATATCCAGGTGTAGTCATCTGGAATTATCCCTAAAAAAATTTAAAAATAAATAAGTTAACCAAATTTTTATTTTTTATTTTTTCATTTTTTAAGTAGAAGGGTATTTTAGTCATTTAAATATTTCAGTTTCAAATTTTATTAAATGACTAAAATACCCTTATATTTAAAAAATAAAAAAATGAAAAACAATTCATTTGTTTAACTTATTTATTGAAAAATTTTTTTATCGAATAAATAATAAAAAAATAATTTGAATATTATTTTTTAGGGTAAATTCCACATGACCCCCCTTAACTATATGCGTGTCTCACATGCCCCCCCTAACTACAAAATCAATCTGTGAGGTGCCTTAACTATCCAAAAATCCCACTTTACCTTTTTTTGTTGACTTTTTTCAAAATTCTATTAAGTTTTTTGTGAAATGACGAAAATACCCTTGTATCTGAAAAATTAAAATAAATAAATAAAAATGATTTTGAACTTTTTTTTTCTATTTTCTCGTTGTACAAAATAAAGAATAAAAATAATATTTTATTATTAATTTTTTTTAAAAAGAAATTATTTATAAAAATTAATAAAAATAAAAAACGATGTTTATAAGTAAATTTTTATTTTTTAATTTTTTTATAAAAAAACTTTTTAAAAATTATTTTTACTATTAACAAAATTTTATTCTTTATTTTGTAGAACGAGAAAATTAGAAAAAAAAAGTTCAAAATCATTTTTATTTATTTATTTTAATTTTTCAGATACAAGGGTATTTTCGTCATTTCACAAAAACTTAACAGAATTTTGAAAAAAGTTAGCAAAAAAAGGTAAAGTGAGATTTTTGGATAGTTAAGGCACCTCACAGATTGATTTTGTAGTTAAGGGGGGGCATGTGAGACACGCTTATAGTTAAGGGGGGTCATGTGGAATTTACCCTATTTTTTAAGAAAATAATAATTTTTAGCAATATATATTAAAAATAAAAAACGTTGTTAAAAATGGTTTTTCGTTTTTAATATTTTTTCTAAGAAAACCATTTTTTTTTTAAAATAATTTTGAAATCAGTATTTTATTATTTATCTGATAAAAAATATTTTTAAAAAAATGTTCAAATGATATTTTTTTGAATTTTTAAATTTTTTTTAATATAGGGGTATTATGGACTTTTTACATCAAACTTAACTCTGTGATGGACGGTGCAACTCAATGAAATTTTACAGTGGTGACATGCAACTAAAAAAAGTAGAGGGTAGTGACATGCAAAAGTTGTATAGTACAGGGTAGTGACCTGCTATTTCCCCTAAAAATAGCAGGTCACTACTTAACTTTTATCAGATAAATAATAAAACACTGATTTCAAACTTAACTTTTAATATAGGGGTATTATGGACTTTTTACATCAAACTTAACTCTGTGATGGACGGTGCAACTAAATGAAACCTTACAGTGGTGACATGCAACTAAAAAAAGTAGAGGGCAGTGACATGCAAAAGTTGTATAGTACAGGGTAGTGACCTGCTATTTCCCCTAAAAACTATCATACATTCATACTTATTAAACATACAAATGTAAGAATAAAATATGAATAGCTAAGCCCATCTTAAGTTCTTGGGATTCTAGTAAAACTGATCCTTAAGACTTGGTCTTCAAGATCTACACTTGCTCCATCCTTGTGGACTTCCATTGGCTTCGAGTCTCCTCCAGACTTCGAGTCTCCCTCTTGACTTGTATCTTGCATCGGTCTTCGTAATTACAAATTTAATAAAATAAAATAAATACAAATCACGACACGCATGTCGTATTTACTACAACCCAAAACTTAGAAACACGCAGGTTGCAAAACTGAAATTTGAAAACATACAAGTCTAGAGGGCTTAGCTATACATCATGTGGAAAACAACATGTTGTCAAAGATCATGTGATCACTTATCATGCTTATCAAACAACAAATTTTTCCAAATTTTATCTTTCTTAAGTGTTGAAAAATTTCGGTTTATCGAAACCGGACGGTTTAAATTAATTAATTGAATTTGAACTGGTTCACGCTGGTTTATCGAAACCGAATCGAATCTGAAAATTACCAAATTTAAGGACTTCAAAATACTCTCGCGAACCGTCCGGTTCAGCTCGAATCTGGTCGAGCCGAACCAGCCCAACCGAGGTGGCCCGCGGAGGCAACCATGGTGGCCTGCGAGGGCTGCCATGGTCGCCCACGGGACTGACCGTGGTCGCCCACAGGAGCAACCATGGTGGCCCGCGAGGGCTGCCAAGGTCGCCCCTTGGGCAGACCCTGGTTGCCCGCGAGGCAACCACGGTGTCCTGGGAAGCTGCCATGGTCGCCCGCGTGGGCAGACCTTGGTCGCTCGCGGCAGCCACCATGGTGGCCCGCGAGGGCTGCTATGGCCGCCCGCAAGCCACCTTGTCGGCCCTTGGTGCCGACCATGGTCGACCCTAGGGCTTTCCATGGTCCACCAATGGTCTCGACCCTGGTTAACCATGGCTCGGCCATGGCTAACCCAAAACAGCCCCCAAATATGTTTTTTCAATTTTTCAAATCAATGAAAAATCTAATTTTTTTCAACTTTCATGCATATTCAAAACCGATGATTATATGAACAATTAAAGCAAAAAATCATATCATACATGCTTAAATTCAACACAAAAGTAATCATTGCTCTCATACCATTGAAGGATTCCCATGAATTCCATAGAATTTAATTTCAGGCATCGGAATTGAAATAACCATGGGAATCAAAATAAAATAAGATCTTATTGTTAAAATTTCATCATGCAAAATTAATTTCTAGATCTGAAATTATACCTTTTCGAATCACAAACACAAAGAAGCTTTAGTGAATCTTCCTGCAGAAAAAACGTAACTTCTAAAAGTCATAAATTGAGCTAAAGATCTCCAAATGACTCAGTTCTTTTTGATGAGTAAATTTCATCCAGTTCTCTACGACTTTCATGTTTTTCACAAAACCCAGTTCGGAATGCAAGATCATCGTCTGAAGAAAAACATCTTACTCGTCAGTGCTGGACAGATTTTCCTGTTTGTCCCGATTTGTTCCATCTTCGAGGATTTCGAAATTGACAAAGAAAAACCAAAATATTGTGCCCTCTATATCGTCCACACAAGAAAAACACCTTGGGAAAGGTTTCTATACACACCCTTGCTAGCGCTGTTTGTAGAATCGAACAAAACCAACAACGGAGGTGTAGAGAGAGGGAGGGTCGGCCAAAAAGGAGAGAGAGAGGAGGGATTTCGAAATTATTTAGAGTTTTTACGAAAATATAATTGTGTAATTAATAAAAAAAAATATGACTTTTAATCTTCTTTATAATAACATAATAATCCCCTTAAAACCCTTAATTGCACTTAAGCCACATTCTTAATTAAAACCAAGAATGGGCTTCAAGCCCACTTAGCTAAAACCTAATTAAAACCCATTTAATTGAGTTCTAATTATATGGTTTAGCTAAACCGGTCCAATCTCTCTAACTTGATTTCTTCAACCATCTAGTTAATAAACCTAGGCCAGAAATCAACCGAATCGTTTTCAATTTGACTAAATTGAAAACCGGATTCTCCCAATTACTATCCAAACTTGTTTTTTCACATATTGTACTTAAAGTGTGTGACTCTCTAGGCTCACGACCCGTTGGCAGACTGGTAAAATTACAATTTTACCATTTCCATCATAAGTGCCCTCTAGCAAGACATTATGATTACCCAACTTCCGTGATTATCGATTATTAGACTTAACCTGTTATCATACATGTCACTGTCCTTTTATCAAACCGATATCCAGATTTAGCAATAGGCATAGAACCGTCATCCTAATTTATCAATCACTGTTTCTTGATATCTTAGATGACTGAAAACTGATACAAAAGTATCACCTGCATGGCCATGCTATTCCTTCAGTCATTGTCATCAAGTGGCCTAAACGGATATCTTTGTCATACCAGAGTATGAGTGATAAATCCCTTAGACGTCTTTTAAGTTCACTAATGTAATTCATACACAAGCCAGTCACAGCCGTTATGGCAACCCTTTTACATGTAACGTTAGACTATGTCAAAATTAGAGATTCATTACACGGTGCACATAGAGACTCCTTGGTCTTAGAGTATAATGACAAGCTACGATCTGTGAGTATCTCATGACAGTATATGTGTTGCATACTCACCATCGGGTCGTCCGATATCATCGACCTGATGATATCTATGATATAACTCCGGCACATAGTTTTCCATGATTAGTAGAGCGTGATCACAAGGAATTGGTCTCATACTGATCGCTTTTTTAGAAGCTTAGCTGATCAGGGACTCATCAAATATAATTCTTTCTGATCTACAGTTCTACTATTAGTGGTTACAGACATAATGAGGTAGATCAAATTAGATCCGATATATTACTGCAATACATTAGTACTATATGCCGATTTATTTATTCGGAAAGATGAAAAAACATTACATATGTGGATCACTTTTATATTGAACTAGGGCATAACTCTAACAAGTTTTGCCCATGCCTCCCTCTCGAGTATCGTCGACCTTTCCTTGTCTCTCATAATCCATATCCTATGTGTGTGACCCTCTAGGCTCATGTCATCGTCGGGTAATTAAAACGACTTACTAGAGGCCTCTAATAAGACGTTATGAGTACTCGGCGTGCATGATGATCGATGATTCAATTTAATCTCATGTATTACATGTCGTTGTCCCTTTATTGCCCGGTATCTTGATTGATCATAAGGCATAGAGACGTCACCCTTATTTAATCAATCTATGATTCTCGATCTGTGAGATTACTTAATACTGATAACCCGTATCAATGGCATGGCCATGCACTCCCTTCAATCTATCTCTATCCAGTGGCCTAAATAGTTCACGACGCTAGGTTCACGATGCTTCTAACCTGCATGACGATGGTTCACGACGCTTTTAACATGCAAACAAGTAATCCGGTTTTAATCTTTGCATGTTGGTTATAGCTTAAACTAAAATTAAGCCAAGCATGCTCGCAAATAAATTTATCATTCAAATAAATTCTAGCATGCATCAAAGCGTTAAAAATGCATAAATAGCCCAAGCTAAGGTCCAAAGTATTCTATGAGACGAAGACTCCTTGAGCTCTTCTCGTCATCACCACTTAGGTCGCTCCCATTAGCTCGTGGACGTCCTCCAAGATTGTCACCGATCTAGGTTTCCATCATTCTTGACTTGAGAAATTAATTACAATTAATACTCGGTTCGTAGACCGGATGAAAGAATAATTACACTTTATCACTAGCGGTTCACATCTCGCATAAAAGAATAATTACACGTTGCAATTTAACGGTTCACAGACCGTATTAAAGCGATAAAGAATTAAACGCTCTATTGGGCTATCTATGTACTATGCATTTCATCATATCACACAACATGTTATCACACAAGCATGTTTTCAAACAAGATACATTTCCTGTTTTAATTTTCATGCCCAAGTTGCTTGGTCGGATTTATCGAAACTAGACCTTTTCGAAAAATCGGTTTATCGAAACCGTTTAAATCTAAAAAATTTCAAAACATTGGATTGCGGGTTTGTGTCACGGATCAAAAACCGTGCAACAAACCACTAGGCCCAAACCAAATGGGCCGAAACCCATTTGGGTTGAGCACCTACACACCGACGCACTAGGGTTTGGGAACCCTAGACGTCGGGCCTCCACCGCCGGCCACGTCCAAGAACCGACCGCCGTCGGGGTAGGAAAGGGTTGGACACATGACCGTGGCCATCCAATGGCCACGGCCCAGTCCAGCTCCGGCAAGCTGGAGCCCCCGCCCGATCCCCTTTTCCGACTCCCCGAGAGTCCCGTTTCGGGCGACCCGACATATCCAATTTATCATCAAAAAATTCCACATTTCATTATATGTTTAAAAATTCATTTTCATGGAATATAAACCTATAAATTAAAAATAAACATGTTATAGCAACAAGGCAAGCAAAAGAACACCTATATAGAAACAAACGAAGATTTAAGAGGGGGACCGTCCTCCGATACCACTGTAGGAACTCTGGGGCCATCAAGAACACCATGGAAACGGAAAAAACAATATATATAAACCCAAAAATCTGTCCAAGATAATGTAACCATTAAATCCCAAGGAAAAAGCAAAATCACAAGTTTTACCTTCGGTTTGTTCGAATCGATATCTATGATCTGATTCTGGGATCCCATCCCAATGGCAAATAGAACTATACCATAAAGAATCATCCTCATACTTGGTCGCTCCATTGAAGCATATTTGACCAGGGGCCCGTTAAGTGTGATCCGTCCAAATATATGGTTCTACTACATTGGTGGACATATATCAGATCATACTTAACCTATTACTTCAACACATAAGTAATATAATGCCGATTTTATATATTGCAAACGATGATTAATATATACAAGCATTTACAGACTAATACAATTGGACTAGGGCACAAAAATGTTTACAATTTATTGATCTGGTCCTGTTCGAATCACCAACGAAGACGTCACCCGCCCTCTACCGGTATCCACACGGACGCGCCTTAATGCGATAAATATATATGCGTAGGGTTTAATTTTCTGAAATTCGTTTCTGAAAACACTGCAGCGTTCCGACTTGCCACGGACCCACCAAAGGTCCGTCGCAAATCTAGCCACACTATGGCCCCTTCTCAAGGGTGCCACAAGTCGTGGCCATTTTTGCTACACCGTGGCCCTTTTACTAGGGTGCAACAGGTCGTGGCCATTTATCTGGTTTCGCCACGTCCCCGTGGCCAATCACTTGGTCACGGTCCCGTGGTCAACCTAGCCACGATCAACCCCTTGCCCCCCACGGTTTCACCATGGTTCTGCCACAAACTCGTGGCCAATTCCACGGTCTGTGGCCCTTTAGTCTTGTCTCTTTTCACCTTACTCTCTCACTAGCTTCGGGTCGCGCCCTTTGTGTGACCCTGTAGGCACAGGACTCGGTTGGCAGATAGACTTGAAATTTCATTCCTTCCTATCCATCATAAGTGGCCTCTAGCAAGACATTATGATTACCCAACAAGCATGATGATCGACTGATTCGATTTTACGTCGTATCGTCCATGTCACTATCCTTTTATCACCCGATATCCAGATTGGTCAAAAGGCATAGATCTGCCATCCTTATTTACCAATCACTGTTTCTTGATATCTGAGATGACTGATAACTGATACTTAGTATCTCCCGCATGGCCATGCATTTCCTTCAGCCATACTCATCAAGTGGCCTAAACATATATCATTCTCACACCGGAGTCTGAGGGATAAATCCCTTAGTCGTCTTTCGAGTTCACTCATGTAAGTTATAACTAAGCCAATCAAAGCCCTTATGGATACCTTTTTACAGGTAACGTTAGACTAGGTCAAACTTAGTTACTCTTCACATAGTGATCATAAAGACTCCTCGGTCTAAGGATACAATTAGAAGCTACGATATGTGAGTATGCTCATGACAGTATCTATGTTGCATACTTACTATCGGGTCGTCCAATATCATTCCCCTGATGATATCTATGATCTAACTCCAACACATCCTTGTCATGATCAGTAGAGCGTGATCATAAAGAGTTAGCTTCGGACTGATCACTTGTTAATGAAGCTTAACTGATCAGGGACGCATTAAATGTAATTCTTTCTTATTTGCAGTTCTACTATTAGTGATGACACACATAATGATACAGATCAAATTACATCTAATATATTACTACAACACATTAGTAATATAATATCGTTTTATTAAGGGATAATTCTAGATGATTACACCTAGATATGTCACATTATAACATGACTACACCTAGAAATTTTTGTGTCATGGTGAGTACCCAAGAATTTTATTTTTCTCACCGTTACTCATTCCGTCCATTTCCGTTAGTTTTTAACATTTTTAACACGTGAAAAGACTAAAATTCCCTTCAGAGGTAATTAATTGTTTTAAATTGACTGAAAAGACTAAAATATCCTTCACTATTCATTTAATTTTCAAAAAAATACCTCTCTCTCTCTCTCTCTCTCTCTCCTCTCCCTCATCCATCTCTGCCACCGCCACCGCCACCGTCACCACCTCCATCTCCTCCATCACCACCACCACCGCCACCATCTCCTCCCTCTCCGTTGCCACCTCCTACACCACCACCACCACTGCCACCACCTCCATCTCCTCTATCTCCTCCCCCTCCGTTGCCACCTTCGGGGAACCTCCCATCGACTTCCGGCGAGGCTCCGACGATGGTGGAGGATATGGTTGTGAAGGAGATGGAGTTTGTGGTGGTGGAGATGGAGGAGATGAAGGTGGTAGCGGTGGTGGTGGTGGTGGTGGAGGAGATGGAGGAGGTGGCGACAGAAGGGGAGGAGATGATGGTGGTGGTGGAGGTGGTGGCGGTGGAAATGGATGTGGTGGCGGCGGCGGTGGTGGAGGAGAGAGAGAGAGAGAGAGAGAGAGAGAGAGAGAGAGAGAGAGAGAGAGAGAGAGAGGATGAGGGCTATTTTTGAAAATTAAATGAATACTGAAGGGTATCTTAGTCTTTTCATTCAATTTAAAAACAAGTATTTACCTCTGAAGGGTATTTTAGTCTTTTCACACGTTAAAAATGTTAAAAACTAACGGAAATGGACGGAATGGGAAATGGTGAGAAAGATGAAATTCTTGGGTATTCACCCTGACACGAAATATTCTAGGTTTAGTCATGTGATAATGTGACATATCTAGGTGTAGTCATCTGGAATTATCCCTTTTATTAATTCGAAAGATGATAAAACATTACATCTGTAGATCACTTTTATATTGGACTAGGGCACAACTCTAACAATCTCCCACTTGCCCCTAGTTCCAAATTAAGTTCTGATCTACTCCCATAGACCTCACATGTTCCGCATGCATAGGCTGCGGTAGAGTCTTTGTCAAGGGACCGGCCATATTATCATTAGTCGAAACGTACTTAATCTCCACATCATCTTTATCTGTGATAACTGTGATGAGGTGATATCTGATGAGTATATGTTTGGATCTGTTGTGGAATCTGGGCTCTTGAGCAATAGCTACGGCTCCAGTGTTGACAGACAACGAGCTTATCAGATCAGACGCTCGCGGCGTTGTATCTAATCCGATCAGAAAGCTTCTACTCCATACGGCCTCTTTAGCTGCTTTTGTTGCAGCTATATACTCAACCTCCGTTGTAGAGTTGGCAGTTGTGGCTTGCTTAAAGCTCTTCCAGCTAAAAGCGCCACCATTCAACACAAAAACATATCCTGACTGAGTTTTGAAGTCATCGGGATCTGTCTGAAAACAAGCATGAACCTATCCACACCCCACACACTAAGAATGCATCCTTGGTCCTCCTCAAATATTTGAGGATGGCCTTTTACAACAATCCAGTGTTGTTGGCCGGGGTTAGATTGGAATCTGTTGGTACAGTTGAGTGCAAACGAGGCTTCCAGTCTCGTGCATATCATGGCATACGTGATAGATCCTACAGCCAAAGGATATGGGATCTTATTCATATGCTCAGCTCATCAGGTGTACTAGGACACTTTGTCTTGCTAAGATTAATGCCATGATCCATATGTATCTATCCTTTTCTTAGATTCAAGCATTAAGAGTATTCTCAACACTTTATTTATGTACGAGTTCTGACTTAGGCCCAAAATTCTTTTGGAATGATCTCTATAGATCATAATGCCCAAAATAAATGTAGCATCACCTAAGTCCTTCATCGATAAGCACTTCCCTAACCAAGCTTCGGTGGCAAGGTCGGGATGTCATTCCCAATGAATAAATACCAGGAATACAAAACTACTGTCACTATTTTTCTTATAAACGCAAGGTTCGTCTTCATTTTTGATAAAGCCGAATTCTCTTACAACTTTATCAAAACGAAGATACTAACTCCGTGAAGCTTGCTTCAACCCACAAATGGATCTTTACAGCTTACATATCTTTTCGGGATTCTTTGGATCGACAAAACCCATAGGATGTGTGATCTACACACCCTTTTGTAAGTTCCCGTTAAGGAAGGTGGTTTTGACATCCATCTGCCATATTGAATAGCCGTGGTATGCACCTATGGTTAAAATAATCTGGATCGATCTGACCATTGCTACTGGTGAAAAGGTTTCATCATAATCCAAACCTTTAATCTGACGATAACCTTTTGCAACCAATCTAGCCGTATAGGTCTTAGAATTTCCATCCATGTTGGTCTTGATCCTATCGACCCACTCAAAACCAATGGGTTTTATCCCAAGGCTTTGTGAAGGATTCCCATGGGTTCCATAAAACTTAATTTCATGCAGCGGACTTGAAATAACCATGGGAATAAAAATAAAACTAGATCTTATTGTTAAAATTTCAGCATGCAAAATTAATTTCTAGATCTGAAAATTTACCTTAGAAAATCGATTAAACACAAAACTATGAACCGTCATCCTAATTTATCAATCACTGTTTCTTGATATTTGAGATGACTGAAAACTGATACTAAGGTATCACCTGCATTGCCATGAGTGACACGAAAGACGGCTAAGGGATTTATCCCTCATACTACGGTATGGGAAAGATATCCGTTAAAAGGCCTCTTGATGGAGACTGACTAAGAGTAAGAGCATGGCCATGCCGATGATACGGGTTATCAGTTCTCAGCCATCTCACATATCAAGTAACAATGATTGATTAAACAAGGGTGACGACTCTATGCCTTGTGATCAATCGGGATATCTAGAGATAACAGGATAGTGACTTGTACGCACAAGGTTAAGTCGAATCATCGATCGTCATGCACCTTGGGTAATCATAACGTCTTACTAGAAACCACTTATGATGGATCGGGCAAGAGCGATCTTTTGCGCCGATCTGCCAACGGTGGCATGAGCCTAGAGGGTCACACACATTCAAGGCGGATAACTTGAGACAAGGAAACCTGAACGCTTCTTGAGGAGCAATACATGGACAAAACTGGAGGTTTTGTGCCATGGGTTCGGTTTGAGAGAATAATTAGCGAATCGAGAAAACTGAGTTTTTCGTCGATGTCGCGTCGGACTTTGTTTGATAAGTAACGACAAATGGGTCGGGCGACTTTTGGACAAGGCATGAGACCACACGGGCGAGCCCATTGGGCTCGGCCCATGAGGCCACATGGCCGGCCCAAACAAGGGCCCGTTAAGGGCCCAATAAGCCCTCTTGGCTGGCCCACATGGTGGATCCATGTGTGGGGGCCACACAACACCATGCTTAGTTGTAGATTGTGGATTAAGAGGTGAGTGATTTAAGGGGTATGGGTTAAAGCACCTTTAAGCCCATACCAATCACTTTTGACCCATGCTTGTGAGTTGGATGATGAATTGAAATATCTAGCATTCATTCATTAATCCAACAATCCTACAACTCTCACAATTCTCTCTCTCCTCTCTTTGCTCTCTTGTTCTTCATTTAATTGTTCTAGTAGGCAGTTAAGTGAAGGATCTTCAAGATCATCCCCTTGGTGTGGACTTGCTGTAGAGAAGAAGATCCGAAAGTTCTTCTTTATCGATTCAACGAAGACTAAATGCAAAATGGAGAAACTGTCCAGATTGTCCAGTTCCGGTTACCGACAATGCGTGAGCCATAGCCGCTTTGTCCGAGCTCCGATTGACCTTAAACTGGTGGCGTTGGAAAGATAAGTCCAAGGGCTACAACTTTTGTGAAATCCTGATTTTCCAAATAAGCGCTGGTTTGGGAGATACAAGGCCGAGAAGCAGACTGGTCCGCAGAGTCTGTCCAGCGAGACGGGAAAAATATTTTGCTCCAGAAGGAGGTCTTCTCGTCCGAACTGGGTTCGGAGCAAAACACAAAAGATGTAGGGAATCGGCTGAGGTTTAACCTCCAACAAGAACCGAAGCAATTGGAGATCTGTAGCTCGAGATATAGTGCTTCAAAGTCTCGGTTTTCTGCCGGGCAGATTCTGGTAAAACCCGAAAACTCGATTTCCTAAGGATCTTACTTGGTAGTCGATCTTGCACAGGTTAAGGGCGGTTTATAGGTTGCTTCCGCTGCCATGAACGTAATTAGGATGCTCCGGAACCCAACATGTGCCTCATGCTTAGGCTGGGGTAAACCTTCGTCAAGGGATCAGCAACGTCATCATCAGTCGGTACATAAGTAATCTCCACATCACCATTATCAATATACTCCCTGATAATGTGATACTTCCTCTGTATGTGTTTAGTTCTGTTGTGGAATCTGGGCTCTTGAGCTAATGCTATGGCCCCCGTGTTGTCACACAACAAGCTTACCGGATCAAACGCTCGCGACATTACATCTAATTCGGTTAGAAAGCTTCTAACCCATACGACTTCCTTAGTTGCCTATGATGCAGCTATGTATTCAGCCTCTGTTGTAGAATCGGCAGTTGTGGCTTCCTTGAAGCTCTTCCAGCTGAATGCTGAAAGAGATCACTACGGGTTCCAATCGATAAATATCATGCAGCGGACGTTATGTAACCGTGGTGATCGATGCAAGCACTGATCTTAATGTAAATTCAACATGTTATATATATACATATAAATCTGAAATTTACCTCTTCTAATCGATGAAAACACAAGTTTAGTGTTTATCTATTAGGTCCACACAAGCACCACAACCGAAGAGGTTTTCACTCAATAATTTTGCTATTAATTTTTTTGAGAGAAGCTCAACAACAATGGAGGATGAGAGGGAGAGAGAATTCAGCCATGAGAGGGAGAGAGTGATGGGATTAGTTGCTGAAAGTTAGAGAAGATAATGGAAGATATTATGTGATTTTAATTTGAAAATTAAAATTGCATATCTATCCTTCATAAACTCTTATTTGCATTTGTTCCCATTCATAACTTAAATCCCTAAATGGGCTTTAAGCCCGTTTGACTAAAACCCAAATTAAACCCATTAACTTGAGTTCTAATTTCGGTTTAGACAAGACGGCTCAATTTCCTCGAATTGATTTCTTCAACCGTCTGGTTAAAACCTTAGGCCAGAAAACTACTGAATCGTTCTCAATTTTCATCCATAATTGTTGTCATGTATCGTGCTTAATGCGTGTGACCCTCTAGGCTCACGAACAATTGGCATACTGGTAAAATTACTATTTTACCCTTTCCATCATAAGTGGTCTCTAGCAAGACATTATGATTATCCAATGTTCGTGATTATCGATTATTCGACTTAACCTGTTATCGTACATGTCACTGTCCTTTTATCAAACCGATATCCACATTGATCAATAGGCATAGAATGGTCATCCTAATTTATCTATCACTGTTTCTTGATATCTGAGATGACTGAAAACTAATACTAAGGTATCACCTGCACGACCGTGCTCATTCTTCAGTCATACTCATCAAGTGGCCTAAACGGATATCTTTCTCATACCGAAGTATGAGTGATAAATCCCTCAGACGCCTTTCGAGTTCACTACTGCAATAAATGCCAAAGCCAATCGAAGCCGTTATAGTTACCCTTTTACAGATAACGTTAGACTAAGTCAAACTTAGGTATTCGTTACATAGTGTACACAAAGACTCCTTGGTCTTAGGATATAATAACAAGTTACAATATGTGAGTATCTCATGACTGGATCTATGCAGCATACTCACAATCAGGTTGTCCGATATCATCGACCTGATGGTATCTATGATATAACTCCGGCACATACTTTGCCATGATCAGTAGAGCGTGATCACAAGGAGTTGGTCTCATACTGACCGCTTCTTAAAGAAACTTAGTCGATCAGGGACTCATCAAATGTAATTCTTTCTGATCTATAGTTCTACTATTAGTGGTTACACACATAATGACATAGATCAAATTACATTCGTAATATATTACTACAACACATTAGTAATATATGTCGATTTATTTATTCGGAAAGATGATAAAACATTGCATATGTAGATCACTTATATATTGGATTGGGGCATAACTCTATTGCATGCTCCACCATTTAACACGAATACAAATCCTTCCTAAGATTTGAAATCATCAGGATCTGTCTGACAACTAGCATCAACATATCCTTTAAAAATGCTAGTTCTCCATCTTTCCCACTATACACTAGGAATGCGTCCTTAGTTCTCCTCAGATACTTGGGGATACTCTTGACAGCAGTCCAGTGCTCCTGGCCTGGGTTAGATTGATATCTACTGGCATAGCTTACCGCGAATGAGACGTTCGGTCTCGTGCATATCATGGCATACATGATGGATCCCACAGCCGAAGCATATGGGATCTTACTCATCCTGCTCAGCTCTTCAGGAGTGCTAGGACTCTGTTGCTTGCTGAGCTTAATGCCATGTCTCATGGGTATGTATCCCTTCTTAGAATCAAGCATTGAGAATCTTCTCAACACCTTATCTATGTAAGTGCTCTGACTTAGACCCAATATCCTGTTGGGACGATCTCGGTAGATCTTGATGCCTAAAGTGAAAGCAGCATCACCTAAGTCCTTCATCGAGAAGCATTTCCCTAACCAAGCTTTAACCTCAAGCAAGGTTGGGATGTCATTCTCAATGATCAATATGTCATCGACATACAACACTAGGAATACAATATTACTCCCACTCGCTTTCTTATATACGCAAGGTTCACTTTTGTTTTTGATAAAACCGAATTCCCTTACAGCTTCATCAAAATGAAGGTTCCAACTCCGTGAAGCTTGCTTCAATCCATAAATTGATTTAAGCAGCTTAAAAATCTTTTCGAGATTCTCTGGATCAACAAAACCCTCAGGCTGTGTCATATATGAAGGAATTATTTGAGGGTTCCAGACAATTAATTTCATGCCCATACAAGAAATTTAACCTCAAAGTTCCATGATTAATACGGATCTTGCATGATCATGAATTGATCATGAGATCTAGACTAGATTAAAATTAATTGTTACCTTGAATCAAAAATCTCCTTGTTACTAAATTGGATTTAGTAACCTCTAAAGATCGTCCACACAGGAAGAGCAATCCAAAGGATACTTGCAACGAACCTTGCTAGAAAATCGAAGCAAGCAAAACGGACGGAGCACGGGGAGGGGAGGGGCCGGCCGAAACTTGGCAGGGAGAGAGAGAAGACGGCTAGGGTTTCTCAAATATAATTGTGTAATTTTCAGATCTGAAAATTTCCCTTTCATAGACCTTAATCAGGCTTTTAATTAATTAAAGGCCTTAATGGGCTTAAAGCCCAAAGCTTTTAATTAACTGTGTAGAGAAGCCCATTCTGGCTAGGCCCAGTTTAGCTAAATTAATTAAATCTATTTAATTAGATTATAATTAATTAGTCTTGCTAAACAGTTCTTGATTCCGGTTTAATCCTAAACCGAAATCGGTCTAAACTGATTTAATCCAAAACCGGATTTTGTCTCTCTCTTGATTCCTCCATATGAATCCATCTGTTTTACTCAACCTAAAGTGTGTGACCCTCTAGGCTCACGGCACGTCGACGGACTGGTAAAATTACCATTTTACCCTTTCCATCATGAGTGGCCTCTAGCAAGACATCATGATTACCCAACGCTTGTGATTATCGAGATTTCGACTTAACCTTGTCGTTCGTGAATCTATCCTTTTATCCTCTTGATATCTTTGACAACCACGAGGCATAGACAAGTCATCCTCGTTCTATTGTCCTGTTTCTTGATTCTGAGTTAACTGAATTATAACTGATACTACGTATCGTCTGCATGGCCATGCTATTGTATTTCAGTTGTACTCATCAAGTGGCCTAAACTGATATCTGCTTACACGTCCGTATGAGGGATAAATTCTTCAGCGATCCATCTAGTCAACTTATGTAACTTGTGATCGAGCCAATCAGAGCCATTATTGTAACCCTTTTACAGGAGACGTTAGACTGAGTCAAACTCGTCACTCATTACATATTGACCTCAATGGTCCTTCGGTCTGAGGATGTGATTTCATGATCCGACATATGAGTATGTTCATGACTGTGTCTATGTAACATACTCATGATTCGGGTCGTCCTATATCACCCCTGACTGGTGATACTATGACCTAACTCTGGCCCCCTTCTGGCCATGATCAGTAGAGCGTGATCATTTAGAGTTAGCCTCATACCGATCGCTTCTTATGAAGCTATTCTGATCGGGGATTGCTTAAGTAAGATTTTATCTGATCTGTAGATCTACTATTATGTGTTGACACATCAATGATACAAATCAAATCATACTTAAGATATTACTACAACACTTAGTAATATGAATGCTGATTTTTATTCAACGAATAATCTTTATTACAAGATTAGATTGAAAATACATTGTGCTAGGGCACAAATCCCAACAGTCTCCCACTTGCCCTAGACCCAATCGGTATTCCAATCTAAACCCATTCCCCTGACATGTTCCTCATGCTTAGGCTGCGGTAGCGCCTTAGTTAAGGGGTCAGCTAGATTGTCATGCGTTGAAATGTAGCTTATCTCTAATTCGCCTTTATCAACCATCTCTCTGATGATGTGATACTTTCTCTCGACGTGCTTGGTCCGGTTGTGAAATCTGGGCTCTCTAGCTAGTGCTACGGCCCCTGTGTTGTCACACCTTAAGCTCACGGGATCAAACGTTTGCGGCAGTACATCTAATCCTCTCAAGAAGCTCCTGACCCACACCGCTTCTTTGGCTGCTTCTGACGCAGCTATGTATTCCGCCTCCGTGGTGGAGTCGGCTATTGTCGCTTCCTTAAAGCTTTTCCAACTGAAAGCTCCCCCGTTCAACATAAACACATACCCACCTTGAGACTTAAAGTCATCTGGGTCTGTCTGAAAACTAGCATCAACATATCCAGTGACGCTTAGCTCTCCTTCTATCCCACCATACACTAAGAAAGCGTCCTTTGTTCTCCTCAGATACTTGAGGATACACTTGACGGCAGTCCAGTGATCTTGGCCTAGGTTAGACTGAAATCTGCTGGCACAGCTGAGGGCAAACGATACGTCAGGCCTCGTACAGATCATGGCATACATGATGGATCCCACTGCCGAGGCATGCGGGATTCCATTCATTCTTTTAAGCTCAGCAGGTGTTTTAGGACACTGTTTCTTGCTTAGCTTAATACCATGTCTTACCGGGAGGTTCCCTTTCTTAGAGTCAAGCATCGAGAATCTTCTCAACACCTTATCTATATAGGTGCTCTGACTTAGACCTAATATTCTCTTGGATCGATCTCTGTAGATCCTGATCCCCAGAATGTAAGCGGCCTCTCCTAAGTCCTTCATGGAGAAACACTTCTCTAACCAAGTTTTGGTCTCAAGCAAGGTTGGGACGTTATTTCCCATGATTAGTATATCATTGACATACAGCACCAAGAACACTATGTTACTCCCACTGCTCTTCTTGTAGATACAAGGTTCATCTGGATTTCTGATGAACCCGAACTCTTTTACGGCTTCGTTGAAGCGTAAGTTCCAACTCCTGGAAGCTTGCTTCAATCCATAAATGGATTGTTGCAGCTTACATACCTTTTCGGGATGTTTAGGGTCGACAAAACCTTCTGGCTGGGTCATATAGACATCCTCCTGCAAATTCCCGTTAAGGAATGCGGTTTTGACGTCCATTTGCCATATCTCGTAATCGAAATATGCTGCAATGGCTAACATCATCCGAATTGACTTAATCATAGCTACTGGCGAAAAAGTCTCATCATAGTCCATACCTTGGACTTGACGATAACCTTTAGCAACCAGTCTTGCTTTGTAAGTCTGAGGCTTTCCGTCCATATCTGTCTTTAACTTAAATATCCACTTGCAACCTATGGGTTTTATCCCAGGTGTGCTGTCTACTAAGTTCCAGACCTGATTGTCTTTCATGGACTTCATTTCCTCATCCATGGCATTCTGCCATTCTTTTGAGTTGGGACTGGCCAAGGCTTGCTGAACTGTTGCAGAATCATCCTGATCTACAACTATCAAGTCATTACCCTCTGTGGCTAAGAAGCCATATCTGACTGGGTTTTGACGAGATCTTTCAGACCTCCTTGGTCCTAAAGGAGTTTCTGTCGGAATAGGACTTGGATCATTTACCTCATCGGGCACCTCTACAATATCTGCTGGCTGTTCTGTGTTTTCTCGAATTTCTTCAAGAAGCACAGGACTCCCACTAGGTTTCTTGGATAAGAATTCTCTTTCCAAGAAAACCCAACCTCGAGCAACAAAGACTTTGTTTTCCTCGGGTTTGTAGAAGTAGTACCCCATGGTTCCTTTGGGGTACCCTACAAAGACACACTTATCTGCCTTGGGTTCGAGTTTATCACCAAGCAACCGCTTGACATAAACATCGCACCCCCAAATCTTGAGGAAAGACAACTTGGGAGCTTTCCCTTGCCAAGCCTCAAATGGAGTGGTCTCCACTGCCTTTATAGGTACTCGATTCAATATGAACGCGACTGTTTCTAGGGCATGGCACCAGAAAGATACTGGAAGATCGGCGTGACTCATCATGGAACGAACCATGTCTAGCAGGGTTCTGTTCCTCCGTTCAGAAACACCATTCATCTGAGGAGTTCCTGGCGGGGTTAATTCTGAGAGTATACCGTTATCCTTTAGGTGACTGAGAAACTCTTGATCTAAGTACTCGCCACCTCGATCGGAACGAAGTGCCTTTATACTTTTACCAAGCAGGTTCTGTACTTCATTCTGGAATTCTTTGAATTTATCAAAGGACTCCGACTTATGTCTCATTAAATAGACATACCCAAACCTACTGAAATCGTCGGTAAAGGTTATGAAGTATCTGAAACCTCTCCTGGCTTGTGTACTCATGGGCCCACATACGTCTGAATGTATTAGGCCCAAGAGATCACTTGCCCTTTCACCTAAGCCGCCAAAAGGCGCCTTTGTCATCTTGCCCATAATGCAAGATTCGCATCTCTCGATTGGTGTGAATTCAAACGGGCTCAAGAGCCCACACTTATGAAGTGTCGAGACGCGTTTCTCGCCTATGTGGCCTAGACGACAGTGCCACATCACTGTCTGGTTTGAGTCATCCGACTTTAACCTCTTATTTACGTTATAGTTTGAACTGTAGTTAGTGTTATCAACATTTAAAATATATAATCCACCAACCATGGATGCAGTGCCGTAAACGATATTATTTCTTGATAAAGTAAATAAGCCATTGTCTATGGCAAATACAAAACCAATCTTGTCCAAACTGGACACTGAAATAATATTCCTACAAAACGTAGGTACACATAAGACATCGTCCAAAACTAATACAAGCCCTGTGGGCATCCTAAGACTAACAAAACCGACAGCCGTCGTTGACACTGAACTGTTGTCTCCGACTCTCAGATCCCGCTCGCCTTTCCCAAGGAGCTCTCTACTTTCCAGAACCTGCAGATTAACACAAATGTGAGATTCTACTCCGGTATCAACTACCCATGTATCTGAGAAAGTAGCGTTGAGATTATACTCAACAACATAAATACCTGATCCAGGTCCTGAAGGGTGTCCTCCCTTCTGCAAGCTCTTCACATAATCCTTGTGCTGCCTGCAATCCTTCTTCTAATGTCCTGGCTGCTGGCAGTAGTAACAGACCACCTCTGAGGTCGAGGTGCTCCCTTCGGTTCTAGGAACCGCTTGAATTCTCGGACCTTTTGGTGCCCTTATCTGCCCAGCTAGGCTCATTGGCGCCTTACCCTTACCTGACACTGCTGGTGTTTTGCCCTTCTTGGAGTGTCCTGGTGACTTGACATTAGGTTTGCCAGCTCTTTTGTAACTGACAGCCTTATTGACCATAAGAACCTCAGGGGTTTTGCCCTTGAGGTCTTTCTCTGCTGTCACCAACATTTTATGCAATTCCTTGATGGTCTTTTCCATATTATGGAGATTGTAATTTGTGATCACATCTCCATAAGCCTTTGGAAGCGACATCAGGACTATGTCTGATTTCAGCTGCTCTGTGAACTTATGACCGAGACTGGCCAAGCGATCAAAGAGCTGCTTCATCTTTAGGACGTGTGGGCTAACTGCCTCACCAGCATTGAGTCTACAATAGAATACTTCCCTAAGAGTGTCGTATCTTTCGACACGGGCATTCTTTTGGTAGTATATCTTGATTTCCTCCATCATCTCCTGGGGTTCTCCCATGAGATGCATGAACTGGTCCTGGGTCTCATTTTCCATGGACCCGACCATGAGGATGCCAACGTCTTGTTGATCGCTTTTGTATTTCTCAAAAGCACTCTTATTGGCATCGCTGGCATCATCAGCAGGCTCTACTAAAGGCTTGTCTACAAGGATATACTCCTGTCTGTCATACTGAAGTGCAAGCTTCAGGTTCCTCTCCCATTGTAGGAATTTGGTCCCAGTCAGCCTGTTATTCGACAGAAGAGACTTTAAGGCTTCACTGCCAGAACGTGTTGCTTTGGGTAGCGAGGTTGCCATCTAATCTATACATGAAAATAAACTCGATCAGATTTTTAATTAAGTTGAAGTAAGAGACACTTGACTATGAATATATCTAATTCTTGTGTCTGAATCTAAACCAAGATCTCCGCATACCCAAAACTAGAGTGAGTTAATCTCATCGCCCTAGTTTTGGACATTGGAGTAGGACAGTCCAGTCCTTTCACAATTCCATGTGATTCTTGGCTAGGGCTTATACATTGTGTGTATACGGCATTGCCCTATATCTGATACCCTGGCTCAGTTCATTTGAGAATCGCAGACAAGTCAACCAATTTTCAATGCATGGTCCAATCTGCATGACTACTACGCTAATGCGCACGCAACCATGCAAACTGGTCCATCTTCTACTAGAACCCTTTCTCATGGATCCACGTTAATCGTATCTACCCATGAGTCCGAGAGCTAATCGAAGTGATGAAAAGTGGGCGGTATCTAGCTTGACTTGAAATTATTTGCCTTTAAATATTCATTATCACTTATCACAATTTGATCTTAATATGAATTTACCATCTACAAATCCATGTAGAGATAATTTCAATTCCGGTTTACATGTGCGTGATTGACTGATTATTAATCTTTACACATGTGGGTGATGATCTAATTAACATGAACCTATGAAAATTAAATCACACATCCATCCATGCATTCATAAACATAAATGTAAATTTGCTTTAGCTAGCCCGCTAACCCTACTGGAATAAGCTAGAACCTATACTAGGTCTCGTCTTTCCTCATTCTCCTGGACTCCCACTGGCTCCACGCCTCCTCGGGATTACCGTCCTTCTCATCGGTTCTTCTCATCTTGGGTCTTCGTAATTACATTTAATTTTAAATAAAATAAATGATGTGACACGCAGGTCACTAATAAATTACAGCCCAAAAGCAACTCGCAGGTTGCAAACCGAAATTAAATCCTAAATTCGGGCTAACTTAGCAATCATGTTGCAAACATCGTGTTATCAAACAAGCATGTTATCAAGCAAGCATATTATTTCAATTTTATCTTGATTTAAATCATAAAATACGGTTTATTTAAACCGTTTCTTAAACCGGTTAATTTTTGAATTAAATCGGTTCACGCGCTGGTTTATCGAAACCGAACCGGTCTGAAATTTTAATTAATATTTGCTGGAAAAATTCTAGATTTTCTGGGTCGGATCTTGACCCAAATCCACCGGGTTTGGCAGAACCAAAATTGACCCGAGGGCCAATTAGGGTTCGGCCGAAACCCTAGCCGGCCGGGCTGGCCGCGCCGTGGCCGACAAGCCCGTGAGGGCTGGCCGAGGCGGGCCGCCTGGCCTGGTCTGGTCGGGCTGCCTGGCCTGGTCTGGTCGGGCCGAAGCCCTTCCCTGGCCGGAGCCGAGGGGCTCGGCCAGATCTGCCATGGGCAGATCTGGTCGGTCCTTCCCGGCTGGCCGATCGGCCCGTGGTTCGGCCGGGGTTGGCCTTTCGGCTAGCCTCGGCTCTCCACGGGTCTCGATCCCGATCATGCTTGATCAAAATAATTTTTCCAGCAGCATAAAAAAAATTCCAGCCATTAATTCATCAACCAAAATCTTAAAGTTTGCAATTTTCCAATTCACAATACCGAATTAAATTGCAAAAATTAAATCTAGCCTATCATGCTCGAATACAAAATCATGCATAACCAGCCTCTGATACCACTGAAGAAATTATTTGAGGGTTCCAGACAATTAATTTCATGCCTATACAAGAAATTTAACCTCAAAGTTCCATGATTAATACGGATCTTGCATGATCATGAGATCTAGACTAGATTAAAATTAATTGTTACCTTGAATCAAAAATCTCCTTGTTACTAAATTGGATTTAGTAACCTCTAAAGATCGTCCACACAGGAAGAGCAATCCAAAGGATACTTGCAACGAACCTTGCTAGAAAATCGAAGCAAGCAAAACGGACGGAGCACGGGGAGGGGAGGGGCCGGCCGAAACTTGGCAGGGAGAGAGAGAAGACGGCTAGGGTTTCTCAAATATAATTGTGTAATTTTCAGATCTGAAAATTTCCCTTTTATAGACCTTAATCGGGCTTTTAATTAATTAAAGGCATTAATGGGCTTAAAGCCCAAAGCTTTTAATTAACTGTGTAGAGAAGCCCATTCTGGCTTAGCCCATTCTGGCTAGGCCTAGTTTAGCTAAATTAATTAAATCTATTTAATTAGATTATAATTAATTAGTCTTGCTAAACCGTTCTTGATTTCGGTTTAATCCTAAACCGAAATCGGTCTAAACTGGTTTAATCCAAAACCAGATTTTGCCTCTCTCTTGATTCCTCCATATGAATCCATCTGTTTTACTCAACCTAAAGTGTGTGACCCTCTAGGCTCACGACACGTCGGCTGACTGGTAAAATTACCATTTTACCCTTTCCATCATGAGTGGCCTCTAGCAAGACATCATGATTACCCAACGCTTGTGATTATCGAGATTTCGACTTAAACTTGTCGTTCGTGAATCTATCCTTTTATCCTCTTGATATCTTTGACAACCACGAGGCGTAGACAAGTCATCCTCGTTCTATTGTCCTGTTTCTTGATTCTGAGTTAACTAAATTATAACTGATACTACGTATCGTCTGCATGGCCATGCTATTGTATTTCAGTTGTACTCATCAAGTGGCCTAAACTGATATCTGTTCACACGTCCGTATGAGGGATAAATCCTTCAGCGATACATCTAGTCAACTTATGTAACTTGTGATCGAGCCAATCAGAGCCGTTATTGTAACCCTTTTACAAGAGACGTTAGACTGAGTCAAACTCGTCACTCATTACATATTGACCTCAATGGTCCTTCGGTCTGAGGATGTGATTTCATGATCCGATATATGAGTATGTTCATGACTGTGTCTATGTAACATACTCATTATTCGGGTCGTCCTATATCACCCCTGACTGGTGATACTATGACCTAACTCTGGCCCCCTTCTGGCCATGATCAGTAGAGCGTGATCATTTAGAGTTAGCCTCATACCGATCGCTTCTTATGAAGCTATTCTGATCGGGGACTGCTTAAGTAAGATTTTATCTGATCTGTAGATCTACTATTATGTGTTGACACATCAATGATACAAATCAAATCATACTTAAGATATTACTACAACACTTAGTAATATGAATGCCGATTTTTATTCAACGAATAATCTTTATTACAAGATTAGATTGAAAAGACATTGTGCTAGGGCACAAATCCCAACAATATACACATCCTCTTTTAAGTTCCCGTTAAGGAATGCGGTTTTGACATCCATCTGCCATATCTCATAGTCCTAGTATGCTGCTATGGCTAGAATAATCCAGATAGATTTGACCATAGCTACTGGTGAGAAGGTTTCGTCATTATCGATACCTTAGATCTGGCGATAACCTTTCGCAACCAATCTAACTTTATAGGTCTAAGGTTTTCCATCCATGTCGGTATTAATTTTATAGACCCATTTACAACCGATGGGTTTTATCCCACCAAGCACTAGACTTGGTTGTCATACATGGATTTCATTTCCTCACTCGTGGCGTTCTGCAATTTTTCGGAGTCTGGACTAGCCAAAGCTTGTCTGAAGGTTTCTGGATCATCCTGATCTACCAATATCAAGTCATTTCCCTCAGTGGCTAGAAAGCCATATCTGATGGGAACTTGACGAGATCTCTCAGACCTTCTTGGACCCTCTGGAATAGGTGTAGGGATTGGTTTTTGATCAATGACCTCTTCTGGCTCCTGTATTTCTACATCTTGTGTAGTAGGTTGTTTCGTATCACCTTGAATTTCTTCAAGATGCACGTCAGTCCCACTAGCACTTTTGGAAATAAATTCCTTTTCAAAAAATACCCCTCCTCGAGCAACAAAAACTTTGTTCTATCTGGGTTTGTAGAAATAGTACCCCATTGTTTCCTTGGGGCACCCCACAAAGACACACTTATCTGATTTGGGTTCGAGCTTATCGCCTAGCAAACGCTTGACATAAGCTTCACACCCCCAAATCTTAAGGAAAGCTAATAAGGGTTTCTTCCCGTTCCATACTTCGTATGTAGTGCTTTCCGCTGCCTTTGTAGGAGCCCGATTCAAAATGATTGTGCACCTCTCTAGGGCATAGCCCCAGAAGGACATAGGGAGGTCAGCCTGACTCATCATTGACCGAACCATATCAACCAAGGTCCGATTTCTCCGTTCAAATACACCATTCATCTGAGGTGTTCCTGGGGGAGTCAATTAAGAGAGGATCCCACACTTCTTTAAATGACTGTGAAAATCTTGGTCCAAGTACTCACCGCCTCGGTCAGATCGAAGCGCTTTTATACTTTTACCAAGCTGGTTTTGTGCTTCATTCTGGAGCTCGTTGAACTTGTCAAAGGTTTCCGATTTATGTCTCATAAGATATACATACCCGTATCTACTGAAGTCATCAGTAAATGTAACGAAGCAGTGAAAACCCCTTCTGGCCTGAGGGCTCATAGGTCCATACTTATTGGAATGTATGAGACCTAATAAGTCACTACCCTTTCACCTAAACTGGCAAAAGGTGCCATTATCATTTTGCCCATAAGGCATGACTCGCATCTCTCAATTGAAGTGAATTCAAACGGACTTAGAAGTCCACACTTGTGAAGTGTTGAGATGCGTTTCTGGCCTATGTGGCCTAAATGGCAGTGCCATATTACGGTCTGGTTTAAATCATCGGATTTAAGCCTTTTATTACTTATGTTATAGATTGAGCTAGTGTCGCTGTTTTGAATATTAAGAAAATATAAACCACCAACCAATGATGCATTGCAATAAAAATATCATTCTTGAATATATTGAATACTCCATTATCAATAGAAAAACAATATTCTTCTTTGTCAAGCAAGGAAACAGAAATAATAATCCTGCGAAACGCAGGTACACAATGCACATTGTTTAATAACAAAACTAGCCCACTGGGAAAACTGAGACTAATGTTTCTTACTGCAATTGTTGAGACTTGATTGCCATCACCAACTCGTAGATCCGCCTCGCCCCTGCCCACATCTTCTCTACTTCCCTAAGCCTGTACATTAACACAAATGTGAGATTCTACACCGGTATCAAGTACCCAAGAAACTAAACTAGATAAACTGAGATTGAGCTCAATAACATATATACCTGATCATGAAGATGTGGAAGCTCCACTCTTCCTAACAAACTACTTGTGTTTCTTGCAAACCTTCTTCCAGTGGCCCTACCCTTGGGAATAGAAGCTGAAGACATCCTTCTTAGGATTCTCAACAGACTTGGGAGATGCTGGGCCTTTAGGTTGTCGAATCTTCCCCGCTAGGTGCATAGGGGCCTTATCCTTGTCCGGGTTGGATTTCTTGAAGCTCACTTGCTTGTTGACCATAAGAACCTCCTTGGACTTTCCCTTGAGATTCTTTTCAGCAGTCAAGAGCATACCATGAAGCTCTGTCACAATCTTGTCCATGTCATGCATCTTGTAATTTCCAACGAAATCACGATATGTCTCTGGAAGTGAGTGCAACACAAAGTCTGCAGACATTTCCTTATCCACAGCATGACTAAGTCTGGCCAACTGTTCCAAAAGACGTTTCATCTTAAGGATATGGGGACTGATAGGAGCTCCAACCTTCAGCTTGTAGGACATCAGTTCCCTGAAAGTGTCGTATCTTTCGACACGCGCTTTCTCTTTGAACATTTTCTCAATCTCTGCCATTAAGGATTTGGATCATCAGAAATGTCCAAGAATAGCTTCTGCAAGTCAGGCACCATACTGCCCATCATAATGCACTACACGTCGATCAGGTCACTAAGGAATTTCTGGTATGTATCCCTTAGCGCCCTTACGGCGTTCAATGCTGGCTCGGCAGGTGGTTCCAAGGTAAGGATATAATCCTTACGTTCATGCTTGAGAACTAGTCTCAAGTTCTGGTCCCAATCGAGGAAGTTAACGCCGTTAAGCTTATCCTGCTCGATTAGCGACTTAAGCGCGTCGTGATAGCCTTTTTGTGCCCTAGTCCAATTGCTAGTAGTCTATAAATGTCTATGTTTATTAATCATCGTTTTTACTTATGTGTTGAAGTAATATGTTGAGCATGATCTAATTTATGACCACTAAAGTAGTAGAACCATAAATTTGTACGGATCACACATAACGAGTCCTGGTCAAATTACGATTCAATTCAAACAACCAGTATGAGGATGGTTCTTAGTGATATAATGAGGTGATTGGTATCGGACGACCTGTTTTGAACAGTGTTTCATAGATTAAGCCATGAACATATTCAAATGCGATAGCTTGTCACAATATCCTTAGACCAAGGATTCTTTGTGATCGCTATGTAGTCGACGTACGGCTTTGACTTGCGCCTAACGCTCTCTGTAACTAGATTGAAATAACGGGCATGATTGGGTGGCAGAACGGATTGCATGAGTGACACGAAAGACAACTAAGGGATTTATCCCTCATACTGCGGTATGGGTAAGATATCTGTTTAGGCCACTTGATCGAGAGTGACTGAGAGGAAGTGCATGGCCATGCCAGTGATACGAGTTATCAATTCTCAGTCGTCTCGCATATCTAGTAACAATGATTGATTAAATAAGGATGACGATTCTATGCCTTGTGATCAATCAGGATGTCTAGAGATAATAGGATAGTGACTTGTACGCACAAGGTTAAATCGAATCATCGATCATCATGCACCTTGGGTAATCATAATGTCTTACTAGAGGCCACTTATGATGGATCAGGCAAGAGAGATCTCTTACGCCGATCTACCAACGGTGGCATGAGCCTAGAGGATCACACACATACAATATGGGTAACTTAAGACAAGGAAAGGTTGGCGTTTCTTGAGGAGCGAGACATGGCCAAAACTAGGGGTGTTAGGCCATGGGTTCGGATTTATGAGAATGATTAGCGAATCGAGAAAACTAAGTTTGTCGTCGATATCGCGTCGGACTTTGTATGATAAGAGACGACAAGGGTCGGATAATTTTTGGACTCGGCACACGACCACATGGGCGAGCCCATTGGGCTCGGCCCTTGAGGCCACAAGGCCGGCCCATTAAAGGCCCAACAATAGGCCCAATTGGGCATGTCTTGGTCGGCCCACATGTGGGGGCCACACACCATGCTTAGTTGGTGTTGTTGATTTTGATGAAGAGCAATCTGTGGGATTAGGTGGTAGAATGACTTAAGCCTATGCCTTCATCATTTGTTGATTTATAAAATCAACATATAATATATTATTTTGTACACACAAATCACAAGACACAATTTGAACTCTCACTCTCTCTCTCATCCAAGGGCCGGCCGAACCTCCCCTCCCCTCTCCTTCCTTTGCTCTCTTGTTCTTCACACTCAAGTTCTAGTAGGCTGATTGTGTTGGATCAAAAGGATCATCCTATTGGTGTGGACTTGCTCTAGAGGAGGAGATCATCTTGTTCTTCTTTCTTGATTCAACAAAACCAAAGGTAGATTCTTGTGAAATAGTTTTTGCCATGAGATTTAATGGTTTATGTTCTTGGACAGATTTTGGAGTTTATATTGTTGTTTCTTCCTCTATTATATTCTTCTTGGTAGCTCCAAATCCCTACAGTGGTATCAGAGGGTGGTTAACTCTCTTGATCTTTGTTTTGCTGAATTTATTTCGGTTTTATGATGATTTACATACCATATTTTTTTATAGCATGATTTTATGCTTTAATGGGTTAATTTCATGAAATATGTTAATTTTGAAAAATATTTTGAATTTGGAATTTTTCGGAATTTTATTGGATTTGACGGGTCCGAGACGGGACTCTCGGGGAGCCGAATTGGAGGTATCGGACGGAGGTCACCGGAGTCCGGCGTTGGCAGACGGTGACCGGGGCTGTCCCTATCATTGGCCAAGGCCGAGGGTGGCGGCAAGCCCGGTTTGGGTTTTCCAAACCCAAACCGAACCATGTGCTTGGGCTAGGCCCATTGGGCTTGGGCTTAATAGGTTTGTGCACGGTGTTTTGATCCGTGGCATAAACTCACGATCCTATATTTTGAAAAACTTTCAAATTTGATCGGTTTTGATAAACCGTTTTTCAAAAAGGTCTAGTTTCAATAAACCCGACCAAGCAACTTGGCAAAGTTAAAACCGGAAAAGTGCATCTTGTTTGATGACATGTTTGTGTGATAACATGTTGGATGATGTGATGAAATGTATGATGCATTAGTAGCCCATAAGATTTTTATCGCTTTCACGGTTTGCACACCGTTAATGTTTGTGTGTAATTATTCTTTTATTCAAGTCGTTAAAAGTGTAATTATTTTTTTATTTGATCTGCGAATCGAGTACTAATTGTAAATTCTACTCAAAGTCGAGAAGGATGGAAAACGAGAACGGTGACGGTCTTGGAGGAAGTCCAAAAGCTAGTGGGAGCCCGAATGGGGATGACGAGAAGATGTTATGTCTCGTAGACTCTTAGGGCTAGGATGGGCTATTGATGCATATTTAAACGCTTTAAATGCATGCTTGAATTATTAGATGATAATTTGTATGCTAGCATGCTTAGCTTATGATATTATAAGCCATCACCTCACATGCAGATTAAAATCCGTTTTTTATTTATTTGCATGTTTAAAGCGTTGTGAATCATCATTGCACGGGTTGTGATAGATGGGTTCATTTTGAAACGTGTTTGCACGGGTTGCAAATGACGGCTTCAAAAGAAGATAGTATGTGATACAATTAGAAACGTCACAACACGATTTGTTGATGACGGGTTCGTAATTGTGCCAAATACTTTCGAGTTGTTAAACACAACCAATCACACATTAATTTGATTCATGTGAGATGCCACCCAAATTCACATTCATGTAGAGACATTCTCTCGGTGTCGTGCGCCTTAGCGGAGCATCTGCACAAAACTAATGCATATGTGAAGGTTTGTTGACTCGACCACGATTCTCGGCCTGAGGTCGAGCTGGGCATCAGAAGGGTAAGCCGTGTGCATTTGCACATACCCTGACCAAGAATTACACTGGTTGTAATTGGACAAATGTCCTACCCAAATAGGTCGATTGGAGCGGTGCGCTTTAGCGTACTTAAATTGACAAATCAGGGATCTTGGTTTAAAGATTTTATTTATTAGAATTGAATGGTTGGTGTTTGATTCGAATCTTCGTAAACTTATTCAACTTTTCTGATTAAATTTACTTTCTTCGTGTAGAAAATGGCTAGTAATTCAACAAACTCATCTAATTTGTCATTGAGGGCTATACTTGATAAGTGTAACCTTAATGGAACAAATTATCTGGACTGGGACAGAAATTTACGACTTGTGTTAAAGTTGGAACGTAGGGAGTACGTCCTAGACAAGTCTATCCCGGTGGAGCCAGCTGCCGACACAACGATGGTCGTTAAGGATGCGTACCAGAAACACCTTAGCGACTCTATCGACGTTGCGTGTGTCATGATGGGTTGTATTGAGGCAGACCTCAAGAAACAGTTTATGGAGCTATCCCATGATCCTTTTGCCATGTTTGCGCAGATCAAGGATATGTTCAAGGAGAAAGTACGTATTGAAAAATACACTGTTCTCCGGGAACTCATTGCCTGCAAAATGTCAGCAGGCAGCTCCATAGGTCCACACGTCCTACGAATGAATGGACATCTCGATCACCTAACTAGTCTCGGGTTGATTATGGAAAAGGAGATGGCTGCAGATTTCATTCTGCAATCCCTTCCTCATGCATATGGTGGTTTATTCATGAACTATCACTTGCATGAAAGGGACTAAACCGCATCGGAGTTGCACAGCATGCTAGTGACTATCGAGAAGAGCATAAGGGGCAATGCCCCTAAAGGTGTTCTTATGGTGAAGAAGGGATCCGGCTTCAAAGCTGGTGGTGACAATGGTAAAGGCCCAATGCACCTGGCGGGAAAGAACAAGCGACCTTTTGTTCGTAAACCTTCCAAGCCCATGAAGGGCAAAGGGAAGGTAAAGGAGTCGGTCTGTTTTTATTGCCAAAAGCCTGGTCATTGGAAGAATGACTGTCAGCAGATGAAGGAAGATCAGAAGAAGAGCGGTGGGGCCGCTACTTCGTCTGGTATTCCCTTAGAGCTAAATCTTTCTACGAAAAATACTTAGGTACTGGACACTGGAGCTGAGTCTCATGTCTGTGCGAATGTGCAGGTACTGCGTAGTAGAAGAGATGTTGGCGAAAACGAGGTGGACCTGAGAGTTGGGAACAACGTGCGTGTTGCCGCAACTGCTGTGGGTTCGGTTGATCTTGTTTTTCCCAGTGGGCTTGTAATAAAACTCCTTAATGTATTTTGCGTACTTGCTTTTAGCAGGAATATTGTATCTATATCTCTTCTTGAAAAAGGATGTTATTATTTTGATATTAAGAACGAGTGTTTTAATATTATGCGCAATAATATATATTATGGAAATGCTCACACGGTTGGAGGTTTATACATATTGAATATGCATAACTCGAATTCCAACTTGCTCTATAATGTTAATGCTAAGAGGTTTAAAACTGATGATTTAGACCAAACTCTTATATGGCATTGTCATCTAGGTCACATAAACGGGAAACGCATCTCAACGCTTCACAAGCGCGGACTTTTAAGTCAATTCGAATTCCGAATGATTGAAAGGTGTCAGGCTTGCTTAATGGCAAGATGACTAAAGCACCATTCACCGGGACAGGTTAAAGGGCGGGTGATCTATTGGGTCTCATACATTCAGACGTATGTAGACCAATGAGTACACCAGCCAGGGGGGTTTAGGCTACTTTATCACATTTACTGATGATTTCAGTAGATATGGTTATATCTATCTCATGAGACATAAGTTCGAAGTTTTTGATAAATTCAAAGAGTTTAGGACTGAAGTAGAAAACAAACTCGGGAAAATTATTAAGGCACTTCGTTCTGATCGGGGTGGAGAATACTTATCCGAAGAGTTTCTTAGTCATCTTATAGAATGTGGAACACTATCTCAGTGGACTCCGCCGGGAACACCACAACTGAATGGTGTGTCCGAGCGAAGGAATCGGACATTGTTGGAAATGGTTCGATCAATGTTAAGTCACACTGATCTCCCGATCTCATTCTGGGGTTACACTCTACAAACGGCCGCATTCATATTAAATAGGGCTCCGTCGAAAGCAATGGAAGGGACATCATTCGAGAAATGGTATGGGAGGGAACTCGTTTTGTCTTTCCTAAAGATCTGGGGTTGCGAGACTTTTGTAAAAAGGTTGCTAGCAACAAAGCTCGAACTAAGGTCAGATAAGTGCATTTTCGTCGGATATCCCAAAGACACAAAGGGATACTACTTCTATAAACCAAGCGAGAACAAAGTGTTCGTTGCCCGTGGTGGGGTATTCTTTAAAAAGGAGTTTGTTTCCAAGACAATCAGTGGGAGGACTATTCATCTTGATGAAATTCAAGATGAGATAGTCACTCGGGAATCGCTGGACGACCCCTTAGAAAAAGTGGAGCCCGAAGTGGTCGTAGAGCAAGAACCAATAGCTGCAGTTATTGAGGACGGTCCAAGGCAGTTTGAAAGGACCAGTCATGCACCTATCATATACGGTTTTCTTATAACTAGAGGTGATGAATTGGTTTTAGTGGAAAGGATCTAGCTACCTTTCGAGAAGCCATGGACGGGCCCGACTCTGAGAAATGACGGGAGGCCATGAGGGAAGAAATGCAATCCATGTCGGATAATCAAGTGTGGGACTTGGTAGATCAAACCCCTGGCGTAAAAGTCATTAGGTGTAAATGGATCTTTAAAATAAAGAAATAAAGATAGACATGGATGGTAAACTTTAGACCTATAAAGCACGTCTGGTAGCAAAAGGTTATAGACAAGTCCACGGAATTGACTATGAGGAAAGCTGTTCTTCAGTAGCTATGGTCAAATCTATTCACATTCTACTTGCCATAGTAGCTTATCATAATTATGAAATATGGCAAATGGATGTCAAAACCGCTTTCCTTAATGTGAGTTTAGCTGAGAACGTTTATATGTCCCAGCCTGAGGGTTTTGAGGATCCAAACAATAAGGGAAACATTTGTAAGTTGCTCAAATCAATTTACGGTTTGAAGCAAGCATCTCAGAGTTGGAACCAACGTTTTGCTGAAGATGTGAAATAGTTTGGCTTCATCAAGAACGATGATGAACCTTGCGTGTATAAACAGACAGATGGGAGTAAAGTAGTCTTTTTGGTGCTCTATGTCGATGACATATTGCTCATTGGAAACGACGTCCCTACCTTGCTCATAACAAAAGCTTGGTTAGGTGAGTGTTTCGCAATGAAGAACTTAGGCGAGGCTTCTTACATCTTGGGGATCAAGATATATAGAGATAGTGCCAAGCGGGTCTTGGGCTTAAGTCAAAGCACCTATATAGAAAAAGTGTTGAGAAGATTCTCAATGCATAATTCCTAGAAAAGACAGCGGCCCATGCATCATGGCATAAAGCTTAGTAAGAATCAGTGTGCTGAGACACCTGAAGAGCTAAAAAGAATGAATGAGATCCCATATGCTTCGACAATAGGGTCCATAATGTGTGCCATGATATGCACGAGACCGGATGTCTCATTTGTTAGAGTTATGCCCTAGTCATATATATAAGTGATCTACAGATGTAATGTTTTATCATCTTTCCGAATAAATAAATCGGCGTATATTACTAATGTGTTGTAGTAATATATCGAATGTAATTTGATCTATGTCATTATGTGTGTAACCACTAATAGTAGAACTATAGATCAGAAAGAATTACATTTGACGAGTCCCTGATCAGCTAAGCTTCTTTATGAAGCGATCAGTATGAGACTAACTCCTTGTGATCATGCTCTACTGATCATGGCAAAGTGCGTGCCAGAGTTATATCATAGATACCATCAGGTCGATGATATCGGACAACCCAATTGTGAGTATGCTGCATAGATCCAGTCATGAGATACTCACATATCGTAGATTGTCACTATATCCTAAGACCAAGGAGTCTTTGTGTACACTATGTAACGAATACCTAAGTTTGACCTAGTCTAACGTTATCTGTAAAAGGGTAACTATAACGGCTTCGATTGGCTTTGATATTTATTGCACTAGTGAACTCGAAAGGCGTCTGAGGGATTTATCACTCATACTTCGGTATGAGAAAGATATCCGTTTAGGCCACTTGATGAGTATGACTGAAGTAATAGCACGGCCGTGCAGGTGATACCTTAGTATCAGTTTTCAGTCATCTCAAATATCAAGAAACTGTGATTGATAAATTAGGATGACCATTCAATGCCTATTGATCAACCTGGATATCAGTTTGATAAAAGGATATTGACATGTACGATAACAGGTTAAGTCGAGTAATCGATAATCACGAACGTTGGGTAATCATAATGTCTTGATAGAGACCACTTATGATGGAAAGGGTAAAATAGTAATTTTACCACTCTGCCAACTGTTCGTGAGCCTAGAGGGTCACACGCATTAAGCACGATACATGACAAATAATTATGGATGAAAATTGAGAACGATTCAGTAGTTTTCTGGCCTAAGGTTTTAACCAGACGGTTGAAGAAATCAATTCGAGGAAATTGAACCGTTTTGTCTAAACCGAAATTAGAACTCAAGTTAATGGGTTTAATTTGGGTTTTAGTTAAACGGGGTTCAAGCCCATTTAGGGATTCAAGTTATGAATGGGGAAGAAGTGCAAGTAGGAGTTTAAGAAGGGTAGATATGTAATTATTAATTTGAAATTCAATTTTATTTCAAATTAAAATTCCAAAATATCTTCCATCTTTTTCTCCAACTATTGGCAACCACTCCCCCTCATTCTCTCCCTCACTTGACCGATCCTCTCTTCCTCCATTTTTCTCCATTGTTGATTTGTCAAAATTCTCAAGAATATTCATAGCAAAAGTGTGAGAGAAAACCATTTCGGTTGTGGTGCTTGTGTGGACCTAATAGAGAAACACTACCTTTGTGTTTTCATCGACTTATAAAGGTAACTTTCAGATTTGAAAAGGTTGATAGCATGCTGAATTTTTCATGAAGATCTTCGTATTTCTCGATCACCATGGTTACATAACTTCCGCTCCATGAAATTTATTGAATGGAACCCACGATGATCTCTTTTATCGTTCACCTTAAGCTATACCAGTGGGCATCAATCCAAACCCGGTGAAGAACACTAGATTGCGTTCTAGGCAATTCTCAAATAGTTGAGAAAAATCAAGGATGCTTTTCTTGTATACTCGGGAAGGAGTGATGATGATCTAGTCGTCAAAGGATATATTGACGCTAGTTTCAAGACAGACCCTGATGACTTTAAGAGTCAGTTAGGATATGTGTTTACGTTGAATGGTGGAGCATTCAGCTGGAAGAGCAAGAAGCAAGACACCATTGCCGATGATAGCATTTGTGCCCTAGGTTCCAATTGGAATAGTTTGTAAATGTCTGTAATAGTTTATCATCGTTTGCAATGATTAAAACCGGCTTTATATTACTTATGTGTTGAAGTAATATGTTAAAATATGATCTGGTCTATGACCACTAAAGTAGTAGAACCATAGATCTGTACGGATCAAACTTAACGGTCCCTGGTCAAATATGCTTCAATAGAAGCGACCAGTATGAGGATGATTCTTTATGATATAGTTCTACTCGTCATTGGGATGCGGGATCCCAGAATCATATCATAGATATCATCAGGGGTTTGATATTAGACGACCCGACCTGAATAGTGTTGCATGGATACAGTCATGAACATATTCAGTGTCGTGGCTTGTCATTCTATCCTTAGATCGAGGAGTCTTAGTGATCGTTATGCAATTGACGTCCGGCTTTGACTTGCGCCTAACATTATCCGCAACAGGATAGCAATAACAGGCATGATTGGGTGGGGGACGGATTGCATGAGTGACACGAAAGACGGCTAAGGGATTTATCCCTCATACTATGGTATGAGAATGATATCCGTTTAGGCCACTTGATCAAGAGTGACTGAAAGAAAGGGCATGGCCATGCCAGTGATACGAGTTATCAGTTTTCAGTCATCTTACATATCAAGAAACATGATTGATCAAAATAAGAATGACGACTCTATGCCTTATGATCAATCGGATATCTAGCGATAAAAGGATAATGACTTGGACGACAGACAGGTTAAGTCGATTAGTTCGACTATAATGCACATTGGGTAATCATAATGATATACTAGAGGTCATTAATGATGGATCGGGTAAAATGAGGTTTTATGCCGATCTGCCAACGTGGCATGAGCCTAAAAGGGTCACACACCAAGGATATGGGTTTCGGGAGATAAGGAAATGTCGGCAATTATTGAGACACGAGACATGGCCAAAACTGGGCGTTTTGGGCCGTGGGCCCGTGTAAGTCAGAATGGTTTACGAATTGAGAAAAACGGGTCTTTTCGTCGATGTCGCATCGGACTTTGTTTGATAAGTTCGGAAAAGGGGTCGGATAATATTTGGACTCGGCACGCGACCACATGGCCGAAGCAATTGGGCTTTGGCCCATGAGGCCAAAATATGGCCGGCCCATTTAGGCCCATTTTATGGCTTGGCCCATTAAGGGCCCAAAACCATGGTTTGGTGTTATGGATTAGGATGATGAGATGGAGTTGGTTGTGAGCCCCTACCTCCCATACCTCTCATCATTTCATCATCACCATCACCATCACCATATATTATATTCATTCTCACCACAACACATTCTATTCATCTTCTTCTTTCCTCATGGAGATGGCCATGGCTCCTCCTCCCTCTCTCCATCACTTTTGTTTTACACACCAAATTCTTGTAGATTTGTGTGTGTATGAATCTCTAGCAAGAACTACGTGGCTTTGATTCCTCGGTGAGGATACGTACGCTCCTTTGCAGAGGTTCAAGCCCATTCTTCCCATTGATGACGTTCTTGGTGTTTTCTTGGTGATCCAAGCAAGAATGGAGAAACTGTCCAGATTGTCCAGTTCCGGAGACCTCTATTGTGTGAGCCATAGCCGCTTCGTCAGATATCCGATCGACCTGAAACTGGCAGGGATGGAAAGATAAGTCAAAGGGCTACAACTTTTGTGAAATACTGAGTTTCCAAAAGAGCGTTGGTTTGGGAGATACAAGGCCGAGAAGCTGACTGCTCCGCAGAGTCTGTCTAGCCAGATGGGAAAAATGTTTTGCTCAAGACAGAGGTCTTCTCGTCCGAACTGGGTTCGGAGCAAAACCAAAAGATGTAGAGAATTGGCTGAGGTTTAATCTCCAAAATAACCCGAAGTAATTGAAGATCTATAGCTCGAGATATGGAGCTTCAAAGTCTCGATTTCCTAAGGATCTAACTTGGTAGTCGATCTTGCACAGGTTCGGGACGGTTTATAGGTTGCTTTCGCTGCCATGAACGTGATTAGGATGCCACGGAACCCAACAGTGGTATCAGAGCCGGTGTACCACTTCGAGATCCTTGTATGTTATTTCGGTTTTTCCGATGTTTAACATGCCCTTGTGTTTCTATTATATATTTTTCGTATATGGGTTTAATTAAGCCATGAAAAATGTAATTTTGGAAAATATGTTAAATTTGGATTTTTTCAAAAATTATTGAATTTGTCAGGTCCAAGACGTGACTCTCGGGGAGCCGAATTGGAGGTACCGGACAGAGGTCACCGGAGGCCGGCGGTGACCTGGGCCGTCCCTGCTCTGGCCGAGGCCGAGGGTGGCGGCAAGCCCGGTTTGGGTTTTCCAAACCCCAAACCAGGCCACGAGTTTGGGCTCATCCCATTAGGCTTGGGCCCAAATAGGTTTGTACACGGTGTTTGATCCGTGGCACGAACCCGCGATCGAATATTTTGAAAATTTTCAAATTTGATCGGTTTCGATAAACCGTTTTTCGAAAAGGTCTAGTTTCAATAAACCCGACCAAGCAACTTGGCAAAGTTAAAACCGGAAAATTGCATCTTGTTTGATAACATGTTTGTGTGATAACATGTTTGATGATGTGATGAAATGTATGATGCATTAGTAGCCCATAAGAATTTTATCGCTTTCACGGTTTGCACACCGTTAAGGTTAGCGTGTAATTATTCTTTTATTCAAGCCGTTAAAAGTGTAATTATTTTTTATCCGGTCTGCGAACCGAGTATTAATTGTCCATTCTACTCAAAGTCGAGAAGGATGGAAAATCGAGAACGGTGACGGTCTTGGAGGAAATCCAAGAGCTAATGGGAGCCCGAATGGGGATAACGGGAAGATGTTATGTCTTGTAGACTCATAGGGTGAGGATGGGCTATTGATGCATATTTAAACGCTTTAAATGCATGCTTTAATTATTAGATGATAATTTGTATGCTAGCATGCTTAGCTTTTGAGATTATAAGCCATCACCTCACATGCAAAGATTAAAAACCGGTTTTATTTATTTGCATGTTTAAAGCGTTGTGAACCATCATCGCACGGGTTGTGATGGATGGGTTCATATTGAAACGTGTTTGCACGGGTTGCAAATGATGGCTTCAAAAGAATATAGTATATGATACAATTAGAAACGTCACAATACGGGTTGTTAATGACGGGTTCGTAATTGTACCAAAATACTTTCGAATTATTAAACACAACCAAATCACAACATAATTTGAGTCATGTGAGATGTCACCCAAATTCACACCCATGTAGAAACATTCTCTCGGTGTCGTGCGCCTTAGCGGGGCATCGATAGAATGGGTTCTATATGGAACGGTCAACCTTGTGGGATGTCGTGCGCCTTACCGGAGCATCTGCACAAAACTGATGCATATGTGAAGGTTGGTTGACTCGACCACAATTCTCGTCCTGAGGTCGAGCTGGAGCATCAGAAGGGTAAGCCGTGTGCTTTTGCACATACCCTGACCAAGAATTACACAGGTTGTAATTGGATGAACGTCTTACCCAAATGGGTCAGTTGGAGCGATGCGCCTTATCGTACTTCAATTGACAAATCAGGGATCTTGGTTTAAAGATTCTAAACCTTAGAATCGAATGGTTGGTGTTTGATTCGAATCTTCGTAAATTTATTCATCATTTCTGATTAAATTTACTTTCTTCGTGTAGAAAATGGCTAGTAATTGAACAAACTCGTCTAACTTGTCATTGAGGGGTATACTTGATAAGTGTAAGCTTAATGAAACAAATTATCTGGATTGGGACAGAAATTTACGACTTGTGTTAAAGTTGGAACGCAGGGAGTACGTCCTTGACCAGGCTATCCCTGGGGAACTAACACTTAACGCCATTAGGGCCGTTAAGGATGAATTCAGGAAGCACCTTAGCGATTCTGGGAATGTGGCGTATGTGATGTTGGGCTGCTAGGAGGGAGACCTCCAAAAGCAGTTTATGGAACTGTTCGAGGACCCTTGTGCCATGATGGCGCAGATAAGGGTTATGTTCAAGGAGAAGGCTCGGATCGAAAGATTCAAAATTCTCAAAGAACTCCTCTCCTGCAAAATGTCAGCAGGCGGCTCTGTTAGTCCTCACGTCCTAAAGTTGAAGGAACATCTCGAACACCTAACAAGACCGAGTCTTGGGATGGGACAAGAGATGACATTGTAGACTTCGTTCTGCAATCCCTTCCTTGTGCTTATATTGGGTTCTTTATGAACTATAATATGCATAATTTGGACAAGATCATCTCAGAATTCCAATGAAAGCATGTAACGGCTGAGAAGAATGTCAAGCTTATACCAAGGGATGTTCTAATGGTCAGAGAGGGATCTAGCATCAAAGCTGGAGGTGACAAGGGTAAAGCCCCTATGCACGCGGCGGTAAAGATGAGACTGACTCGGGTTCCTAAACCTCCTAAAGTCAGGGAGGCTAAAAGGAAAGGGAATCAGTCTGCTTCTACTGCCAATAGTCCGGTCATTGGAAAAGAGACTGCAAGAAGTTCCAGGATGATCTAAAGAAGTGTGGTGGATCCACGCCTTCTGGTATTCTCGTTAATGAGCTTAATCTTTCTACTTCCGATTCATGAGTATTTATACCGGGCATGAATCTGTACGGATGAAGAGAAACTGGAAAGTAGAAGAGATTATGGGAAACACGAGGTGGACCTAAGATTTGGGAACAGAATAAGGGTTGCCGCAACTGTTGTAGGCTCCATTACTCTTGTTTTGGCCAGTAGACTTGTATTAGTACTTCGTAATGTGTATTACATACTTTTGTAAGTTCTAATAACGTCGGTGGTTTACACATATTGAATATGAAAACTTAAGCTCATAATATAACGTTATCACTAAGAGGTTTAAATCCGATGATTTAAACCAAGCTCTAATATGGCACTTTCGTTTGGGTTGCATAAATGACAAAGTGCATTTCAGCACTTTACAAGTGCAGACTTCTAAATCCATTCGAATTCCATTCGGGGAAAATGTGTGAGGCTTGTTTGATAGGCAAAATGACTGGAGCGCCCTTCATCGGGAGAGGTGAAAGGGCGGGTGGCCTATTGGCCCTGATACAGCGGAAATGTGTATGGGCCAATGAGTTCACTTGCTTGGAGTGATTTTTGCTACTTCATCAATCTTACTATTGATTACAGTAGACTTGATAATGTCTATTAAATAAGACATAAGTCGGATGCTTTTGATAAATTTAAAGAGCTTAAGACTGAAGTACAAAACCAACTCGGGAAAAGTATTAAAACGCTTCGTGTCTGATCGAGCTGGAGAATACTTGTCCATAGAGTTTCATGATCATCTTGTGAGAAGTGGGATATTATCAGAGTTACTGTGATCTCCCAAACTTATTCTAGGGTTATGCTCTAGAAACAGCCGCATTCATTTTGAATCGGGCTCTGACGAAAACAGTGGGAGGAATGTACATCTTGATGGTATTCGGGATGGTACAGTTTCTCAGGAACCACTGGAAAACCCTGTAGAAGTGTTTGAGCCAGAGATGGTAGTAGAGCAAGAACCGCTTATTGCAGTTATTCCGGACAGTCCAGGGCGGTATGAAAGGACCAATCGTACACCTGCTAGACACATGTTTCTCGTGTCCAAAGGTGACGATTTGGCTACAGTGGATCGGATGGTCCAACTACCTTTCAAGAAGCCATGAACGGCCCTAACTCTGAGACATGATTGGGTGCCATGTATCAGAATTGGAATCTAACATTTTGATGAAGTTCGGCTTTATCAAGAACGTAGTTGAGCCATGTGTTTCAAAGAAGGCGAATAGGTGTAAGATTGTCTTTTTGGTGCTGAATGTGAGAATGACATTGGAAACGATATCCTAACCTTGCGCTTGACAAAGGCTTGGTTAAGGGAGTGTTTCTCAAATGAAGGACTTAGGCGATGTTGCTTATATTCTTGAGATCAAGATATAGAGAGATCGCACCAAACGGGTCTTGGGATTAAGTCAGAGCACCTATGTAAACAAGATTTGAGTGGGTTCTCAAATGTTTGATTCCAAGAAAGCATTCTTACCCATTTGACATGGCATAAAGCTCAGCAAGATTTAGTGTCCGACGACACTTGATAAGCTGAAAAGAATGAGTGAGATCCCATACGCTTCGGCTATAGGATCAATCATGTATGTCGTGATATGCAAGAGACCGGATGTCTCGTTTGCCTTAAGTTGTGCCAGTAGACATCAGTCTAACCCGGTGGACAACACTAGATTGCGGTCAAAGCTATCCTCAAGTTTTTGAGGAGAACTTTAGACACCTTTCTTGTGTGCGGGGGCCACGATGATGTTAAGCTAGTAGTCAAAGGTTATATTGACAATAGTTTCCTGACGAATCCTAATGATTGTAGATTCAGTCGGGATACGTGTTCATGTTGAATGGTGGAGCTTCAGCTGGAAGAGCTGGAAGAAGGACCAATTGCAAATTCTACGACAGAAGCTGAGTATATAGCTGCGTTAGAGGCAGTAAAGAAGGTTGTATGGATTTGGAGCTTCATGACTGGATTAGATGTAATTAAAAACCCGTCTAACCCAGTAGGCTTATCTTGTGACAACACTAGGGCCATTGCGTAAGCTAAAGTGCCCAGATCACATAACAAATCCAGATATATACTCAGACGTTACGGAGATAAAGAGAAAATCAACTACATTACGACGAATTAAAACACAACCGACCCTTTTGACGAAGGCTCTCTCACAGCCTAAACATGAAGTTCATGTATAGTCAATGGGTACAGACTTGGACTTAGATTAGAACTAGGGGCAAGTGGGAGATTGATAGCATTTGTGCCCTAGGTTCCAATTAGAATAGTTTGTAAATGTCTGTAATAGTTTATCATCGTTTGCAATGATTAAAACCGACTTTATATTACTTATGTGTTGAAGTAATATGTTAAAGTATGATCTGATCTATGACCACTAAAGTATTAGAACCATAGATCTGTACGGATCAAACTTAACGGTCCCTAGTCAAATATGCTTCAATAGAAGCGACCAGTATGAGGATGATTCTTTATGATATAGTTCTACTCGTCATTGGGATGCGGGATCCCATAATCATATCATATATATCATCAGGGGTTTTATATTAGACGACCCGACTTGAATAATGTTGCATAGATACAGTCATGAACATATTCAGTGTCGTAGCTTGTCATCCTATACTTAGACCGAGGAGTCTTTGTGATCGCTATGCAATTGACGTCCGGCTTTGACTTGCGCCTAACACTATCCATAACAGGATTGCAATAACGGGCATGATTGGGTGGGGGACGAATTGCATGAGTGACACGAAAGACGGCTAAGGGATTTATCCCTCAAACTTCGGTATGAGAATGATATACGTTTAGGCCACTTGATCAAGAGTAACTGAAAGAAAGTGCATGGCCATGCCAGTGATACGGGTTATCAGGTTTAAGTCATCTCACATATCAAGAAACATGATTGATCAAAATAAGAATGACGACTCTATTTCTTATGATCAATCGGATATCTAGCGATAAAAGGATAATGACTTGGACGACAGACAGGTTAAGTCGATTAGTTCGACTATAATGCACATTGGGTAATCATAATGGTATACTAGAGGTCATTAATGATGGATCGGGTAAAATGAGGTTTTATGCCGATCTGCCAACGTGGCATGAGCCTAAAAGGGTCACACACCAAGGATATCGGTTTCGGGAGATAAGGAAATGTCGGCATTTATTGAGACACGAAACATGGCCAAAACTAGGCGTTTTGGTCCGTGGGCTCGTGTAAGTCAGAATGGTTTGCGAATTGAGAAAAACGGGTTTTTTCGTCAATGTCGCATCGGACTTTGTTTGATAAGTTCGGAAAAGGGGTCGGATAATATTTGAACTCGGCACGCGACCACATGGACGAAGCAATTGGGTTTCGGCCCATAAGACCCAAATATGGCCGGCCCATTTAGGCCCATTTTATGGCTTGTCCCATTAAGGGCCCAAAACCATGGTTTGGTGTTATGGATTAGGATTATGAGATGGAGTTGGTGGTGAGCCCATACCTCTCATCATTTCATCATTACCATCACCATCACCATGTATTATATTCATTCTCACCACAAAACATTCTATTCATCTTCTTCTTTCCTCATGAACATGGCCATGGCTCCACCTCCCTCTCTCCATCACTTTTGTTCTACACACCAAATTCTTGTAGATTTGTGTGTGTATGAATCTCTAGTAAGAATTACGGTGATTTGATTCCTCGGGGAGGATAGGTAGGATCCTTTGAAGAGGTTCAAGCACATTCTTCCCATTCATCTTGGTGTTTTCTTGGTGATCCAAGCAAGAATGGAGAAACTGTCTAGATCGTCCAGTTCCGGAGACCTCTATTGTGTGAGCAATAGCTGCTTCGTCCGAGCTCCGATCAACCTGAAACTGGCGGTGTTGGAAAGATAAGTCAAAGGGCTACAACTTTTGTGAAATACTGAGTTTCCAAAAGAGCGATGGTTTGGGAGATACAAGGCCGAGAAGCTGACTGCTCCGCAGAGTCTGTCCAGCCAGATGGGAAAAATGATTTGCTCCAGACGGAGGTCTCCTCATCTGAACTGGGTTCGGAGCAAAACACGAAAGATGTAGAGAATTGGCGGAGGTTTAATATCCAAAAAGAACAGAAGTAATTGGAGATCTGTAGCTCGAGATATGGAGCTTCATAGTCTCGGTTTTCTGCTGGGCAGATTCTGGTAAAACCAGAAAATTCGATTTCCTAAGGATCTAACTTGGTAGTCGATCTTGCGCAGGTTCGGGACAGTTTATAGGTTACTTCCGTTGCCATGAACGTGATTAGGATGCCCCGGAACCCAAAAGCCAACTCTACAACGAAAGCTGAGTACATTGCTGCATCAGAGGTAGCAAAGGAGGCTGTATGGATCAGGAGTTTCATGGCTGGGTGAGGTGTAATTCAAAACCCATCTAACCTAGTAGACTTATATTGTGGCAACACAGAGGCCATTGCGCAAGCTAAGGAACCCAGAGCACATGACAGATCCAAGCATGTACTCAGGAAGTATCACATCATCCGGGACATAGTTTCTAGAGGTGACGTGAAGATCCACTACGTTGCATCTGATGATAACACAGCCGACCCCTTGACCAAGGCTCTTCCTCAAGAAAAACATGATAAACATGTTAGGTCAATGGGGATAGAATGGGGCTTAGATTGGAACTAGGGGAAAGTGGGAGATTGATAGCATTTTTTGCCCTAGTCCAATTGCTAGTAGTCTATAAATGTCTATGTATATTAATCATTGTTTGTAATGAATAAAAACGGCTTTGTATTACTTATGTGTTGAAGTAATATGTTGAGCATGATATTATTTATGACCACTAAAGTAGTAGAACCATAAATCTGATCACACTTAACGAGTCCCTGGTCAAAATACGCTTCAATTCAAGCGACCAGTATGACGATGGTTCTCAGTGATGTAGTTCTGCTTGTCATAGGGATGTGGGATCCCGAAATCATATCATAGATATCATGGGGTGATTGCTATGGAACGACCCGCTCTGAATAGTGTTTTATAGATTAAGCCATGAACATATTCAAATGCGATAGCTTGTCACAATATCCTTAGACCAAGGACTCTTTGTGATCGCTATGCAGTCGACGTACGACTTTGACTTGCACCTAACGCTTTCCGTAACTGGATTGCAATAACGGGCATGACTGGATGGCGGAATGGATTGCATGAGTGACACAAAAGACAGCTAAGGGATTTATCCCTCATATTGCGATATGAGAAAGATATCCGTTTAGGCCACTTGATCGAGAGTGACTGAGAGGAAGTGCATGGCCATGCCAGTGATACGAGTTATCAAGTCTCAGTCGTCTCACATATCAAGTAACAATAATTGATTAAACAAGGATGACGACTCTATGCCTTGTGATCAATCAGGATGTCTAGAGATAATAGGATAGTGACTTGTATGCACAAGGTTAAATCGAATCATCGATCATCATGCACCTTGGGTAATCATAATGTCTTACTAGAGGCCACTTATGATGGATCGGGCAAGAGAGATCTCTTACACCGATCTACCAACGGTGGCATGAGCCTAGAGGGTCACACACATACAATATGGGTAACTTAAGACAAGGAAAGGTTGGCGTTTCTTGAGGAGCGAGACATGGCCAAAACTAGGGGTTTTAGGCCATGGTTCGGATTTATGAGAATGATTAGCGAATCGAGAAAACTGAGTTTGTCGTCGATATCGAGTCAGACTTTGTTTAATAAGTGACGACAAGGGTCGGATAATTTTTGGACTCGGCACGCGACCACATGGGCGAGCCCATTGGGCTCGGCCCATTAAAGGCCCAACAATAGGCCCGATTGGGCATGTCTTGGCCAGCCCACATGTGGGGGTTACACACCATGCTTAGTTGGTGTTGTTGATTTTGATGAAGAGCAAATTGTGGGATTAGGTGGTAGAATGACTTAAGCCCATGCCTTCATCATTTTTTTATTTATAAAATCAACATATAATATATCATTTAGTACACAAAATCATAAGACACAATTTGAACTCTCACACTCTCTCTCATCAAAGGGCCGGCCGAACCTCCCCTCCCCTCTTCTTCCGTTGCTCCCTTGTTCTTCACACTCAAGTTCTAGCAGGCTAAGTGTGTTGGATCAAAATTATCATCCTATTGGTGTGGACTTTCTGTAGAGAAAGAGATCATCTTGTTCTTCTTTCTTGATTCAAAAAAACCAAAGGTAGATTCTTGTGAAATAGATTTTGCCTTGAGATTAAAGGTTTATGTTCTTGGACAGATTTTGGAGTTTATATTGTTGTTGATTCCGCTATTATATTCTTCTTGGTTGCTCCAAATCCCCACACGTTGTTACCAGAATGATTCGTGTTTGCCATTTGATCTACACAGTAAACAAAATTTTAATCAGTATTAATTAAAATTGAAGTTGGAGATATAGTTCTAAAACACTTGTTTGATTCTAACATTAGAATCTGAACCAGGATCCCATCATACCCTCAATTGAAGTGAATGGAGGCTCACTGCTCCAATTGAGAGCATCAAGGTAGGAATACATCCATCTACAAGACCATGTAGTTCCCGGCTAGGGTTTGTACTTAAAGTACATGGCACACCCTATACTGATACCCTAGGTCAGCCCTAGTTGACAATCGTAGACAAGTCTACCAATCTTGAACTATGGACAGAACTAATGTGGCTACTACGCGGAGGCGCACGCACCTGCATAGAAGTTCCCATCTCATCCAGAATTCTCCTCTATGAATGTTACACGGAGGCGTACCGACATCCATAGGCTCAAAGTCCTTTCGAGTGCCCAAACTTGGATGGTATCACGCTTGACTTGTAATTAATTGCATTTAAGTGAATTATTACTGTCTGATTGCATATCGATACAATCTTAATCGGGAATCATCAATTGCAAATCCATGCAAAGATGATCCCTTATCCAGTTACATGCAAGTCTTATTAAATACCGGTTTTTAATCTTTGCATGTGGGTGATAACTAAACATACATAATCTTGTATATAAAAACTATCATACATTCATACATATTCAACATACAAATGTAATAGTAAAACATGTATAGCAAAGCCCTTCCTAGGTTCCTAGGATTCTAGCAAAACTGATCCTAAAGACTTGGTCTTCAAGATCTAGACTTCCTCCATCCTTGTGGACTCCCACTGGCTTCGAGTCTTCTCCAGACTTTGAGTCTCCCTCTTGACTTGTATCTTGTGTCGGTCTTCGTAATTAAAAATTTAATAAAACAAAATAAATACAAATCACGACATGCATGTCGTATTTACTACAACCCAAAACTTAGAAACACGCATGTTGCAAAACTGAAATTAGAAAACATACAAGTCTAGAGGGCTTAGCTATAAATCATGTAGATAACAACATGTTGTCAAAGATCATGTGATCACTCATCATGCTTATCAAACAACAAAATTTTCCAAAATTTATCTTTCTTCAGTGTGGAAAAATTCCGGTTTATCAAAACTGGACGGTTTAAATTAATTAATTGAATTTGAACTGGTTCACGATGGTTTATCAAAACCGAACCGAATCTGAAAATTATAAATTTTAGGGCTTCAAAATATTCTCGCGAACCGGCCGGTTCAGCTCGAATATGGTCAAGCCGAACCAGCTCAACCGAGGTCGCCCGCAAGATTGATTGTGGTCGCCCATGGGAGCAACAATGGTGGCCCGCGAGGGCTGCCATGGTCGCCCCTTGGGCAGACCTTGGTTGCCCGCGATGCAACCATGGTGGCCCGCGAGGGCTGACCTTGGTTGCCGGCGGCAGCGACAAAGGTGGCCTGCGAGGGCTTCCATGGTTGCCCGCAAGCGGCCTGGTCGGCCCTTGGTGCCAACCATGGTCGGCCCTAGGGCTTTCCATGGTCCACCAAGGGTCTCAACCCTGGTTAGCCACGGCCAACCCAAAACAGCCCCAAAATATTATTTTTTTTCAATTTACATGCATATTCAAAACCGATGAACATATGAACAATTAAAACAAAAATTCAGATCTATACATGCTCAAATTAAACAAAAAATAACCAGCCTCTAATACCACTGAAGGATTCCCATGGGTTCCATAGAATTTAATTTCATGCAGCGGACTTGAAATAACCATGGGAATCAAAATAAAACTAGATCTTATTGTTAAAATTTCAGCATGCAAAATTAATTTCTAGATCTGAAAATTTACCCTTGAAAATCGATTAAACGCAATGATTGGGTGGCGGAACGGATTGCATGAGTGACACGAAAGACGGCTAAGGGATTTATCCCTCGTACTACGGTATGGGAAAGATATCCGTTAAAAGGGCCTCTTGATGTAGACTGACTAAGAGTAAAAGCATGGCCATGCCGATGATACGGGTTATCAGTTCTCAGCCATCTCGCATATGAAGTAACAATGATTGATTAAACAAGGGTGACGACTCTATGCCTTGTGATCAATCGGGATATCTAGAGATAATAGGATAGTGACTTGTACGCACAAGGTTAAATCGAGTCATCGATCGTCATGCACCTTGGGTAATCATAACGTTTTACTAGAGACCACTTATGATGGATCGGGCAAGAGCGATCTTTTGCGCCGATCTGCCAACGGTGGCATGAGCCTAGAGGGTCACACACATTCAAGACGGATAACTTGAGACAAGGAAACCTTAACGTTTCTTGAGGAGCAATACATGGACAAAACTGGAGGTTTTGTGCCATAGGTTCGGTTTGAGAGAATAATTAGCGAATCGAGAAAACTGAGTTTTTTCGTCGATGTCGCGTCGGACTTTGTTTGATAAGTAACGACAAAAGGGTCGGGCGACTTTTGGACACGGCACGAAACCACATGGGCGAGCCCATTGGGCTTGGCCCATGAGGTCACGTGACCGGCCCAACAAGGGCCCATTTTGGGCCCAACAAGCCCAACATGGCCGACCACTTTGGTGGGTCCAAGGGTGGGGCCACAACACACCATGCTTAGTTGGTGATTGTTGATTAAGAGGTGAGTGATTTAAGGGGTATGAGTAATGATACCTTTAAGCCCAAACCATCACTTTTTAGACCCATGCTTTTAAGTTGATGAAGTAGAGAAATATCTTGTAATTAATTACACACTCTCATAACTCACACATCCTCTCTCTCTCCTTGGCCGGCCACCCCTTGCTCTCCTCTCTTCTTGCTCTCTTGTTCTTCATTTAATTGTTCTAGTAGGCATTAATTGAAGGATCTTGAAGATCATCCCCTTGGTGTGGACTTGCTCTAGAGAAGAAGATCACAAAGTTCTTCTTTATCGATTCAACAAAGACTTAAAGGTAAATTTCTTGTGGAATAGATTTTGCCTTGGGATTTAATGGTTCATGTTCTTGGACAAGGTTTGGAGTTTCTTTTGTTAATGCTTCCGCTATCTCGATGTTAACAAACGCTCCAAAACCCTATAGTGGTATCAGAGCGTGGTTAACCCTCTTAATCTTTGTCTTGTTGAACTTGTTTCGGTTTTATGATGATTTGCATGACATATTTGTTGATAACATGTTTTTAATGGTTTTTGGGAAATTTGCATGAAATATGTTATTTTGGAAAAATATCTTGAATTTGGAATTTTTTGGATTTTATTGGATTTGTCGGGTCCGAGAAGAGACTCTCAGGGAGCCGGATCAGAGGTACCGGACGGAGGTCACCGGAGGCCGGGAGAGGCCAGCGGTGACCGGGGCCGTCCCTCCTCTTGGCCGAGGCTGAGAGGAGAGGCAAGCTCGGTTTGGGCTTTTCTAGGCCCAAACTGAGTCGTGGTGTTGGGCTCGGCCCAATGGGCTTCGGCCCATTGGGCTTGGCCCGATTTGGTTCGTGCACGTTGCTTATGTCCGTGGATGAACCCGCGATCCAATATTTCGAAAACTTTTAAATTTTGTTGCTACGTTTATTTGTTGGCATGATTTTTTAGAGCAAGTGTAAGAGGTCGTGCAACATGTTACATGACATGTGGAGCGACTTGTTGCTAGCCGAAGATTAGGAAAGTCTGAAGCTTTCCTATTTCGACGAAGCTTGGAGCAAAAGAAGAAAGGTGCCGCGAAGACTTGGAGCGCAAGAGAGTGACGTCGACAAGTCAGGCGACTTCCAGCTGGCAGTTACACGTCAGCGAAAAGAGGCAACTAAGGCGGCAACTCGACTTGCCTGATTTCATCAGGAAGTCAGAACAGGCAAGACGACTTCCAGCTGTCGTGGAAGGCGGCAACAACTTGCCTGACTTTCCTGTTCCTGATCCGAGAAGGATTAGGAATGTGAGCTGCTATAAAAAGCCCTAGGCTTCCCATTAGCAGTCCATCCGTTCTTGTTCTAACACTTGCAAGATTTCTCAGAGCTCTTAACCGTGCACCATCGGCGTGTTGAGATGCTGATGAATATTCGCTAGAATGGACCTTTTGCTCCGATCAAACCTTGAGTCGCGAAGACTAAGTGTTTGGGTCGATTAGGGTTTTTGTTTGTGATTGAAGATTCACAACTCCGTCAAGAAGACAACGACACCGAGTATAGGAGCTTGCTCGAAGGGTGGAATTGAGGGAATCTCAAAGACAGGGGGAGAGGCTCTGGGTCGAGGTGATTCACGGTGAGATCTATAGTAGCTTAGGACAATAGCTTGTGTGACAGCTAGTTGAGCTTGAAGTTGTACTATTGACTACCTGATAGTGAAAAACCTTTCCACTGGCAAAGTGCCCCCAGACGTAGGTGCAGAGTCACCGAACTGGGTAATCATCTCTGGTGTCGTGATTATTATCGGTCTATTACTTTGCTTACTGTTTCCACAAGAAGTCGATACACAAGTTAAAGACTTTGTATTCGACTTCCTGACTTGGCTACGATTCAGAATTACAATTGGTATCAGAGGAGGCACCTTAATCTCTTAGGTGATTTTCCTGCAAAATTCTAAGTAGCTAATATGGATTCAAAGGAAGGAGGATCTGTCAATCGTCCGCCTGTACTCGACGGAACAAACTATGGATATTGGAAAGCACGGATGTGTGCTTTCCTGAAGTCCCTCGACAGCAAAACCTGGAAATCTATCATCAATGGATGGGAGGAACCTTACTATGCTGATGCTCATGGAAATCAAATTAGCATCAAACAAGAAAAGGAGTGGAGCATGGAAGAAGATGAAGCTGTGCCCAAAAGGGTTGTGAGAAGGAAGCTACCAACAAGAAGGTTGGTTAATGAAGAAGAAGAACTCCAAGAACCAAGGAGAATGACCCCAAAGAGGAAAGCCACAGAGAAAGGAGGAGCATCGGCGTCTAAACAGCCGAAGAAGTCAAGAAGGAAGTCACTGACTACTGCAGTAACCTCTGCTCCTGAAGAAGAGGAATCTGAAGAAGAAGACACCCAGATTGTGCTACCACGAGTCAAAAGGGCGATGGGAGGGCAGAAACTCCCCAAGTATGTGCCTAAAGCGCCTACAGACAATGTCTCTTTCCCCTCTGTAGACAATGCCGTTAAGTGGCAGTATGTCTATCAACGCAAGATCTATCCAGAAAGAGAACTCTCCACAGAAGCACAGGGGATAAACTCGATTGTAGAACTTATCCAAAGAGCAGGCCTGACCAACACCGCCATAAATATTGGGCCATTCTACCCAGCATTGGTCAAGGAGTTTATTGTCAACCTGTCAAGCGAGTTTGATGAACCAGAAGACGCTGAATACAGAAAGGTGTTTGTTTGGGGAGAATGCTTTGAAATCTCTGCCTCAACCATCAATGCCTACCTTGGCAGAGTTGACCCAGAAGTCACTCCAGAAGTCCCGCACTTAAACAAAGTAGCGGTCGAGATCACTGGAGGACGGAAGAAGGTCTGGCCCGTCAAAGACACCATTGCGGCTACTGAGCTTACAGCAAAATATTATATCCTCTACAGCATTGGTCTGGCTAATTGGGCACCTTCAACGCATGGGTCAAGCATCAAAACCGAGCTGGCTAAACTCATTTACCAAATAGGTACGCAGTCTTCTCTTAATTTTGGCGCTTATGTTATTGAACACCCAGTCAAGCACGCCAAATCATGTGCTATCAAACTTCCCATCGGGTATCCTTCACTAATCACCGGTATCCTTCTCCAACAGTGTCCTCACATTGTTCGAGAATCGGATATTCCGGGCAAGAAGCCACTACCCCTTGCTATCAACCTCAAGAACTTCGAAGGGAAGCAGTTGAAGGACCTCGAACTTCCTATGGCCAAAGCATCAGGAGCTGGTTCAAGCTCTCGACCCTCAGGACCAATTGGCAGTAGGATGGAGGAAGAATTGGTGGAAATGATCGATGATCTGGAGAAGTCAATTGCGATGCTATCAACCCACAAAGTCGCATGTGAAGCTCTTCTCGATGACCTCCGCTCCGCTCCTGCCGCTGAAGATGATGTTGACGACTCCACATCGTTTTAAGTAATTTCTCTGAATTTGCTATGATAACTTTGTTCCACACACACTTTTAAATCCTCGGGGTCTGTCCGAGTTATTTTCCGCACACTATGACTTTTTATTTTTTGGGATATTTGCTCTTGGTTGAGCTGGATATTTGCTCATGTTTTGAGCTGTTTATTTTGCTCATGGTGTGAGCTGGCTTTTTACCCTGCTGTTTAGTCGAATTTCATTGTAAGATTGCCTTTGGAAATATTGTTAGACAAACAGGGGGAGATAAATGTGATACGACAGAAGCTACGCCAGAAGTCGCACCGAAAGATAAGCATAAAAGTCGCCGCTCCAGAAGCCGCCCCAGAAGTTAAAGCTCCAGAAGATAAACCAAAAGCCGCACAAGAAGTCGCATCAGAAGTCACGAAACTTGCTGTGTGCGTAACTGCCTCAAGGTGACGACGATGTGCCTGCTTGGAGTAAAGAAGTCACATCACTTGTTGTGCGTAACTGCCACAAGATAAAATCACTTGCTATGCGTAACTACCACAAGATGACGATGGGCTTAAAAAGGTGTTTGCCTAAAAAATTGCCAAAGGGGAAGATTGTTGCTACGTTTATTTGTTGGCATGATTTTTTAGCGCAAGTGTAAGAAGTCGTGCAACATATTACATGACATGTGGAGCAACTTGTTGCTAGCCGAAGATTAGGAAAGTCTGAAGCTTTCCTATTTCGACGAAGCTTGGAGCAAAAGAAGAAAGGCGCCACGAAGACTTGGAGCGCAAGAGAGTGACGTCGACAAGTCAGGCGACTTCCAGCTGGCAGTTACACGTCAGCGAAAAGAGGCAACTAAGGCGGCAACTCGACTTGCCTGATTTCATCAGGAAGTCAGAACATGCAAGACGACTTCCAGCTGTCGTGGAAGGCGGCAACAACTTGCCTGACTTTCCTGTTCCTGATCCGAGAAGGATTAGGAATGTGAGCTACTATAAAAAGCCCTTGGCTTCCCATTAGCAGTCCATCCGTTCTTGTTCTAACACTTGCAAGATTTCTCAGAGCTCTTAACCGTGCACGATCGGCGTGTTGAGAGGCTGATGAATATTCGCTAGAACGGACCTTTTGCTCCGATCTAACCTTGAGTCGCGAAGATTAAGTGTTTGGGTCGGTTAGGGTTTTTGTTTGTGATTGAAGATTCACAACTCCGTCAAGAAGACAACGACACCGAGCATAGGAGCTTGCTCGAAGGGTGGAATTGAGGGAATCTCAAAGACAGGGGGAGAGGCTCCGGGTCGAGGCGATTCACGGTGAGATCTATAGTAGTTTAGGACAATAGCTTGTGTGATAGCTAGTTGGGCTTGAAGTTGTACTATTGACTACCTGATAGTGAAAAACCTTTCCACTGGCAAAGTGCCCCCAGACGTAGGTGCGGAGTCACCGAACTGGGTAATCATCTCTGGTGTCGTGATTATTATCTGTCTATTACTTTGCTTACTGTTTCCACAAGAAGTTGATACACAAGTTAAAGACTTTGTGTTCGACTTCCTGACTTGGCTACGATTCAGAATTACAAATTTGATCGGTTTCGATAAACCGTTTTTCGAAAAGGTCTAGTTTCGATAAACCCGACCAAGCAACTTGGCAAAATTAAAACCAGAATAATTGCATATTATTTGATAACATGTTTGTGTGATAACATGTTGGATGATGTGATGAAATGTATGATGCATTAGTATCCCATTAGATTTTATCACTTTCAAGGTTTGCATACCGTTAGTGTTAGTGTGTAATTATTCTTTTATTCGAGCCCATAAAGTGTAATTATTTTTTTATCCGGTCTACGAACCGAGTATTAATTGTAATTATTACTCAAAAACGAGAAGGATGGAAAATCGAGCACAATGACGGTCTTGAGGAAGTCCAAGAGCTAGTGGGAGCCCGAATGAGAAAGACGAGAAGATATGAAGACTCGTAGAATCCTAAGAGTAGGATGGGCTATAAAATGCATATTTAACGCTTTATGAATGCTTGCTTGAATTATTTAATTAATAACATGCTTGCATGATTAGCTTATAAGTTTATAAGCCATCACCTCACATGCAAAGATTAAAATCGACTTTAATTGTTTGCATGTTTAAAGCGTTGTGAACTATCATCGCACGGGTTGTGATGGATGAGTTCAAATTTGAAACGTGTTTGCACGGGTTGCAAATGACGGTTTCAAATGAAGATAGTATGCGATACAATTAGAAACGTCACAACACGGGTTGTTGATGACGGATTCGTAATTGTGCCAAATACTTTCGAATTATTAAGCACAACCAATTTACAAGCTAATTTGAGTCAAGTGAGATGCCACCCAAATTCACACCCATGTAGAAACATTTTATCGGTGTCGTGCGCCTTAGCGGAGCATCGATCGAATGGGTTCTAAATGGGAATGGTAAACTTTGTCGGATGTCGTGCGCCTTAGCGGAGCATCTGCACAAAGTTAACTCGTTAGTGAAGGTTGGTTGATTCGACCACGATTCTTGGCCTGAGGTCGAGCTGGGGCATCGGAAGGGTAAGCCGTGTGTTTTTGCACATACCCTGACTAAGAGTTACACGGGTTGTAATTGGACGGACGTCCTACCTGAATAAGTCAATTGGAGCGGTGCGCCTTAGCGTACTTCAAATGATGAATAAGGGATCTTGGTTTAAGATTCTAAACCTTAGAATCGTATGGTTGGTGTTTAATTCGGATCTTCGTAAATTTATTCAACTTTTCTGATTAAATTTACTTTCTTCGTGTAGAAATGGCTAGTAATTCAACAAACTTTTCCAATTTGTCGTTGAGGATTATACTCGAAAAGTGTAAACTCAACGGGACAAATTATCTGGACTGGGACAGAAATTTACGACTTGTGTTAAAGTTGGAACGCAGGGAGTACGTCCTTGATAAAGCTATCCGGTGGAGCCAGCTGCCAACGCAACGAGGGTCGTTAAGGATGCGTACCAGAAACACCTTAGCGACTCTATCGACGTTGCGTGTGTCATGCTGGGCTGCATGGAGGCGGACCTCCAGAAGCAGTTTATGGAGCTATCCCATGATCCGTTTGCAATGTTTGCACAGATCAAGGATATGTTCAAAGAGAAAGTACGTATTGAAAAATACACTGTTCTCCGAGAACTAATTGCCTGCAAGATGTCAGCAGGGAGCTTCGTAGGTCCACACGTCCTACAAATGAAGGGACATTTCGACCATATGACTAGTATCGGTATGTCTATGAAAAAGGAAATGGCTGCGGATTTTATTCTGCAATCCCTTCCTCATGCATATGGTGGGTTCGTCATGAACTATTATATGCATGATATGGACAAGACCGCGTCGGAGTTGCACAACATGCTAGTGACTGCCGAGAAGAGCATAAGGGGCAGTTCGCCCAAAAATGTTTTTATGGTGAAGAAGGGACCCAGCTTCAAAGCTGGTGGTGGAAAGGGTAAAGGCCCAAAGCACCTGGCAGCAAAGACCAGACGACCATTTGTTCCTAGACCTCCCATGCCCGTACAAGGCAAAGGGAAGGCAAAGGAGTCGGTCTGTTTCTACTGTCAAAAGCCTGGTCATTGGAAGAAAGACTGTCAGCAGCTGAAGGAGGATCAGAAGAAGGGCGGTGGGGCCGCTACTTCATCAGGTGTTACACAGTAGAAGAGATATGGAGGAAAGCGAGGTGGACCTAAGAGTTGGGAACAATACCAAAGTTGCCGCAACTGCCGTGGGTTCTGTGAACCTTGTTTTGCCCAGTGGGCTTGTAATTGAACTCAATGATGTGTTTTGCGTACCTGCTTTCAGCAGGAATATTATCTCAATTTCTCTTCTTGAAAAGGAAGGTTATTATTTTAATATTAAGAACGAGTTTTTTAATATTATGCGCAAAAACATGTTTTATGGCAGTGCTCACACTATTGAATATGCAAAACACGAGATCCAACATGCTCTATAATATAAATGCTAAGAGGTTTAAAGCTAATGATTTAGACCAAACTCTTATCTGGCATTGTCGTCTAGGTCACATAAATGAGAAACGCATCTCAGCGCTTCATAAGCGCGGACTTCTAAGTCAATTCGAATTCCAAACGATTGATAGATGCGCAGCTTGTTTAATGGGCAAGATGACTAAAGCGCCCTTCACTGGTTTAGGTGAAAGGGCAGGAGATCTATTGGGTCTAATACATTCAGACGTATGTGGACCAATGAGTACACGAGCCAGAGGTGGTTTAGGCTACTTTATCACATTTACTGACGATTTCAGTAGATATGATTATGTCTATCTCATGAGACATAAGTCCGAAACTTTTGATAAATTCAAAGAGTTTAGGACTGAAGTAGAAAACCAACTCGGAAAGAGTATCAAGGCACTCCGTTCTGATCGGGGTGGAGAATACTTATCCGAAGAGTTTCTTAGTTATCTTACTGAAGGTGGAATACTATCTCAGTGGACTCCGCCAGGAACACCGCAACTTAATGGTGTGTCCGAGCGGAGGAATCGGACATTGTTGGATATGGTTCGATCGATGTTAAGTCTCACTGATCTCCCGATCTCCTTCTGGGGTTATGCTCTTCAAACGGCCGCATTCATAATAAACAAGGCTCCGTCGAAAGCAGTGGAAGGGACATCATTCGACAAATGGTACGGGAATGAACCCGTTTTGTCCTTCCTAAAAATCTGGGGTTGCGAGGCTTATGTACAATGGTTGCTTGCAACCAAGCTCGAACCGAGATCAGATAAATGCACTTTCGTCGGATATCCAAACGAAACAAAAGGATACTACTTCTACAAACCGAGCGAAAATAAAGTTTTTGTCGCTCGAGGTGGGACATTCTTGGAAAAGGAGTTCATTTCCAAGACAGTCAGTGTGAGGGCTGTTCATCTTGATGAAGTTCTAGATGAGATGGTAACTCGGGAACCACTAGACGACCCACTAGAAGAAGTAGAGCCAGAAGTGGTCGCTGAGCAAGAACCAATAGCTACAGTTAATGAGGACGGTCCGAGGCGGTCTGAAAGGATGAGTCATGCACCTGTCAGATATGGTTTCATAGTAATTGAAGGTGATGGTTTAGTATTAGTGGACAATGATCCAGCTACCTTTCGAGAGGCCTTTGACGGAACCGACTTTGAGAAATGGCTGGAAGCCATGAGGGAAGAAATGCAATCCATGTCAGATAATCAAGTGTGGGACTTGGTGGAACATACCCCTGACGTAAAAGTCATTGGGTGTAAATGGATCTTTAAAATAAAGATAGACATGGATGGCAAACCTCAGTCCTATAAAGCAAGACTGGTAGCAAAATGTTATAGGCAAATCCACAGAATTGACTAAAAAGAGACCTTTTCTCCAGTAGCTATGGTCAAATCTATCCGCATTCTACTTGCCATAGCAACGTATCACAACTATGAGATATGGCAAATGGACGTCAAAACCGCCTTCCTCAACGGGAGGTTAGCTGAGGACGTTTATATGTCCCAGCCTGAGGGTTTTGAGGATCCAAAGAATAAGGGAAAGATTTGCAAGTTGCTCAAATCAATCTATGGTTTGAAGCAAGCATCTCGGAGTTGGAATCAGCGTTTTGATGAAGTAGTGAAACAGTTTGGCTTCGTTTAGAACGATTATGAACCTTGCGTGTATAAAAAGGCAGATGAGAGTAATGTAGTCTTCTTGGTGCTTTATGTTGATGACATACTGCTCATTGGAAACGACATCCCTACCTTGCTCTTAACAAAGACTTAGTTAGGAAAGTGTTTCGCAATGAAGGACATAGGCAAGGCCTCTTACATCTTGGGGATCAAGATATATAGAGACCGTGCCAAGCGGGTCTTGGGCTTAAGTCAAAGCACCTACATAGAAAAAGTGTTGAGACGATTCTCAATGCAAGATTCAAAGAAAGGATTGCTACCCACGCGTCATGGCATGAAGCTTAGCAAGAAGCAGTGTGCTGAGACACCTGCAGAGCTAGCAAGAATGAATGAGGTCCCATATGCTTCGGCTATAGGATCCATAATGTATGCCATGATATGTACGAGACCGGATGTCTCATTTGCCCTGAGCTGTACCAGTAGACATCAATCCAAACCCGGTGAGGCACACTGGATGGCCGTCAAGGCGATTCTCAAATATTTGAGAAAAACCAAAGACGCTTTTCTTGTATACGGGGGGAAAAATGATGATCTAGTCGTCAAAGGATATATCGACGCTAGTTTCCAGACAGACCCCGATAACTTTAAGAGACAATTGGGATATGTGTTTACGTTGAACGGTGGAGCATTAAGCTGGAAAAGCAAGAAGCAGGACACCATTGCCGACTCTACGACCGAAGCTGAGTACATTGCCGCATCTGAAGCGGCAAAAGAGGCTGTATGGATCAGGAGTTTCATGGCTGGGTTAGGTGTAATTAAAAACCCATCTAACCCAGTAGACTTATATTGTGACAACACCGGGGCTATTGCGCAAGCTAAGGAACCCAGGGCACATGACAGATCCAAACATGTACTCAGAAAGTATCACATCATCCGCGACATAGTTGCTAGAGGTGACGTGAAGATCCACTACGTTGCATCTGATGATAACACAGCCGACCCCTTGACCAAGGCTCTTCCACAAGCAAAACATGATAAACATGTTAGGTTAATGGGTATAGACTGGGACTTAGATTGGAACTAGGGGCAAGTGGGAGATTGATAGCATTTGTGCCCTAGTCCAATTACTATTAGCCTGTAAACGTCTATGTACAATATCATCATTTGTAATATATATATATAAAACGGCTTTGTATTACTTATGTGTTGAAGTAATATGTTAAGCATGATCTTATTTATGACCACTAATGTAGTAGAACCATAAATCTGTACGGATCACACTTAACGAGTCCCTGATCAACCTATGCTTCCTTAGAAGCGACCAGTATGAGGATGGTTCTTAATGACGTAGTTTTACTTGTCATAGGGATGAGGGATCCCGGAATCATATCATAGATATCATAAGGTGATTGATATCGGACGACCCGCTTTGAATAGTGTTTTCATAGATTAAGCCATGAACATATTCAAATGCGATAGCTTGTCACGACATCCTTAGACCAAGGAGTCTTTGTGATCACTATGCAATGAACGTGCGGCTTTAACTTGAGCCTAACGCTTTCTGTGACAGGATTGCTATAAAGGGCATGATTGGGTGGCGGAACGGGTTGCATGAGTGACACGAAAGACGGCTAAGGGATTTATCCCTCATACTACGGTATGGGAAAGATATCCGTTAAAAGGGCCTCTTGATGGAGACTGACTGAGAGTAAGAGCATGGCCATGCTGATGATACGGGTTATCAGTTCTCAGCCATCTCACACATCAAGTAACAATGATTGATTAAACAAGGGTGACGACTCTATGCCTTGTGATCAATCGGGATATCTAGAGATAATAGGATAGTGACTTGTACGCACAAGGTTAAGTCGAATCATCGATCGTCATGCACCTTGGGTAATCATAACGTCTTACTAGAGACCACTTATGATGGATCGGGCAAGAGCGATATTTTGCGCCGATCTGCCAATGGTGGCATGAGCCTAGAGGGTCACACACATTCAAGACGGATAACTTGAGACAAGGAAACCTTAACGTTTCTTAAGGAGCAATACATGGACAAAACTGGAGGTTTTGTGCCATAGGTTCAGTTTGAGAGAATAATAAGCGAATCGAAAAAACTGAGTTTTTTCGTCGATGTCGCGTCGGACTTTGTTTGATAAGTAATGACAAAAGGGTCGGGCGACTTTTGGACACGGCATGAGACCACACGGGCGAGCCCATTGGGCTTGGCCCATGAAGCCTCATGGCCGGCCCATTAAGGGCCCAACAAGACCTCTTGGCCGGCCCACATGGTGGGTCCATGTGTGGGGGCCACACAACACCATGCTTAGTTGGTGATTGTGGATTAAGAGGTGAGTGATTTAAGGGGTATGGGTTAAAGCACATTTAAGCCCATACCAATCACTTTTAACCCATACTTGTGAGTTGGATGATGAATTCAAATACAAGACTTTAATTCATTATTCCATTAATCACAAAACTCTCTCTCTCTCTCATAGTGGCCGGCCACCCCTAGTCTACTCTTGTTCTTGCTCTCTTGTTCTTCATTTAATTGTTCTAGTAGGCAATTAAGTGAGGGATCATCAAGATCATCCCCTTGGTGTGGACTTGCTTTAGAGAAGAAGATCCGAAAGTTCTTCTTTATCGATTCAACAAGACTTAAAGGTAAATATCTTGTGGAATAGATTTTGCTTTGGGATTTAATGGTTTATGTTCTTGGACAAGGTTTGGAGTAGATTTTCTTATAATGCTTCCGCTATCTCGACAATCTAGAACGCTCCAAAACCCTACAACGTCCTACGTATGAAGGGACATCTCGATCATATGACTAGTCTCGGAATGACTATGGAGAAAGAGATGGCTGCGGATTTCATTCTGCAATCCCTTCCTCATCCATATGGCGGGTTCGCCATGAACTATCACATGCATGACATGGACAAGACCGCATCAGAGTTGCACAACATGTTGGTGACTGCCGAGAAGAGGATAAGGGGCAGTACTCCCAAAGGTGTTCTAATGGTCAAGAAGGGATCCGGCTTCAAAGATGGTGGTGGTAAGGGCAAAGGCCTAATGCACCAGACGGGGAAGAACATCCCTTCTTGAAAAGGAAGGTCATTATTTTGATATTAAAGACGGGTTTTTTAATATTATGCGCAATAACATGTTTTATTGAAATGCTCACACTGTTGGAGGTATATAAATATTAAATATGCAAAACTTGAGATCCAACATGCTCTATAATGTAAATGCTAAGAGGTTTAAAGCTAATGATTTAGACCAAACTCTAATCTGGCATTGTCGTCTAGGTAACATAAATGAGAAACGCATCTCAGCACTTCATAAGCGCGGACTTCTAAGTCAATTCGAATTCCAAACAATTGATAGATGCGAAGCTTGTCTAATGGGCAAGATGACTAAAGCGCCCTTCACTGGTTTAGGTGAGAGGGCAGGTGATCTATTGGGTCTAATACATTCATACGTATGTGGATCAATGAGTACACCAGCCAGAGGTGGTTTAGGCTACTTTATCACATTTACTGATGATTTCAGTAGATATGGTTATGTGTACCTCATGAGACATAAGTCCGAAGCCTTTGATAAATTCAAGGAGTTTAGGACTGAAGTAGAAAACCAACTCGGAAAGAGTATCAAGGCACTCCGTTCTGATCGGGGTGGAGAATACTTATCCGAGGAGTTTCTTAGTCATCTTACTGAAAGTGGAATACTATCTCAGTGGACTCCGCCAGGAACACCGCAACTCAATGGTGTGTCAGAGCGAAGGAATCAGACATTGTTGGATATGGTTTGATCGATGTTAAGTCTCACTGATCTCCCGATCTCCTTCTGGGGTTACGCTCTACAAACGGCCGCATTCATAATAAACAGGGCTCTATCGAAAGCAGTGGAAGGGACACCATTCGAGAAATGGTACGGGAAGGAACCCGTTTTGTCCTTCCTAAAAATCTGGGGTTGCGAGGCTTATGTAAAACAGTTGCTTGCAACCAAGCTCGAACCGAGATCAGATAAGTGCACTTTCGTCGGATATCCAAAAGAAACAAAAGGATACTACTTCTACAAACTGAGCGAAAACAAAGTTTTTGTCGCCCGAGGTGGGATATTCTTGGAAAAGGAATTTATTTCCTAGACAGTCAGTGGGAGGGCTATTCATCTTGATGAAGTTCTAGATGAGATAGGCACTCAGGAACCACTGGACGACCCATTAGAAGAAGTAGAGCCTGAAGTGGTCATTGAGCAAGAACCAATAGCTACAGTTAATGAGGACGGTCTAAGGCGGTCTGAAAGAATAAGTCATGGACCTATCAGATACGGTTTCCTAGTAACTGGAGGTGATGATTTAGTGTTAGTGGACAATGATCCAGCTACCTTTCGAGAGGCCCTGGACGGAACCGACTCTGAGAAATGGCTGGAAGTCATGAGGGAAGAAATGCAATCCATGTCAGATAATCAAGTGTGGGACTTGGTCGATCAAACCCCTGACGTAAAAGTCATTGGGTGTAAATGGATCTTTAAAATAAAGATAGACATGGATGGCAAACCTCAGACCTATAAAGCAAGACTGGTAGCAAAGGGTTATAGGCAAGTCCACGGAATTGACTATGAAGAAACCTTTTCTCCAGTAGCTATGGTCAAATCTATCCGCATTCTACTTGCCTTAGCAGCTTATCATAATTATGAGATATGGCAAATGGACGTCAAAACCGCCTTCCTCAATGGGAGGTTAGCTGAGGACGTTTATATGTCCCAGCCTGAGGGTTTTGAGGATCCTAAGAATAAGGGAGAAATTTGCAAGTTGCTCAAATCAATTTATGGTTTGAAGCTAGCATCTCGGAGTTGGAATCAGCGTTTTGATGAAGTTGTGAAACAGTTTGGCTTCATCAAGAACGATGATGAACCTTGCGTATATAAAAAGGCAGATGGGAGAAAAGTAGTCTTCTTGGTGCTCTATGTTGATGACATACTGCTCATTGGAAACGACGTCTCTACCTTTCTTTTAACAAAAACTTGGATAGGTGAGTGTTTCGCAATGAAGGACTTAGGCGAGGCCTCTTACATCTTAGGGATCAAGATATATAGAGACCGTGCCAAGCGGGTCTTGGGCTTAAGTCAAAGAACCTATATAGACAAAGTGCTGAGAAGATTCTCAATGCATAATTCAAAGAAAGGACTGCTGCCCATGCGTCATGGCATAAAGCTTAGCAAGAAGCAGTGTGCTGAGACACCTGCAGAGCTAGCAAGAATGAATGAGATCCCATATGCTTCGGCTATAGGGTCCATAATGTATGCAATGATGTGTACGAGACCGGATGTCTCGTTTGCCCTAAGCTGTACCAGTAGACATCAATACAAACCCGGTGAGGAACACTGGATTGCCGTCAAGGCGATTCTCAAATATTTGAGAAAAACCAAGGCACATGACAGATCCAAACATGTACTCATGAAGTATCACATCATCCGCGACATAGTTGCTAGAGGTGACGTGAAGATCCACTATGTTGCATCTGATGATAACACAGCCAACCTCTTGACAAAGGCTCTTCCTCAAGCGAAACATGATAAACATGTTAGGTCAATGGGTATAGACTTGGACTTAGATTGGAACTAGGGGCAAGTGGGAGATTGATAGCATTTTTGTGCCCTAGTCCAATTGCTAGTAGTCTATAAATGTCTATGTATAATTATCATCGTTTGTAATAAATAAAACGGCTTTGTATTACTTATGTGTTGAAGTAATATATTAAGCATGATCTGATTTATGACCACTAAAGTAGTAGAACCATAAATCTGTTCGGATCACACTTAACGAGTCCCTGGTCAATATACTCTTCAATAGAAGCGACCAGTATGAGGATGGTTCTCAATGACGTAGTTCCACTTGTCATAGGGATGAGGGATCCCGGAATCATATCATTGATATCGGACGAACCGCTTTGAATAGTGTTTTGTAGATTAAGCCATGAACATATTCAAATGCGATAACTTGTCACGATATCCTTAGACCAAGGAGTCTTTGTGATCGCTGTGCAATGTACGTGCGGCTTTAACTTGCGCCTAACGCTTTCCGTAACAGGATTGCAATAACGGGCATGATTGGGTGGCAGAACGGATTGCATGAGTGACACGAAAGACGGCTTAGGGATTTATCCCTCGTACTACGGTATGAGAAAGATATCCGTTGAAGGCCTCTTGATCGAGAGTGACTGAGAGAAAGAGCATGGCCATGCCAGTGATACGGGTTATCAGTTCTCAGCCATCTCACATATCAAGTAACAATGATTGATTGAACAAGGATGACGGCTCTATGCCTTGTGATCAATCGGGATATCTAGAGATAATAGGATAGTGACTTGTACGCACAAGGTTAAATCGAATCATCGATCATCATGCACCTTGGGTAATCATAACGTCTTACTAGAGACCACTTATGATGGATCGGACAAGAGAGATCTTTTGTGTGATCTCCCAACGGTGGCATGAGCCTGGAGGGTCACACACATACAAGACGGATAACTTGAGACAAGGGAACCATAACATTTCTTGAGGAGCAATACATGGACAAAACTGAAGGTTTTGGGCCATAGGTTCGGTTTGAGGGAATAATTAGCGAATCGAGAAAACTGAGATTTTTCGTCGATGTCGCGTCGGACTTTGTTTGATAAGTAACGACAAAAAGGGTCGGGCGACTTTTGGACACGGCACGAAACCACATGGGCGAGCCCATTGGGCTCGACCCATGAGGTCACGTGACCGGCCTAACAAGGGCCCATTTTGGGCCTAACAAGCCCAACATGGCCGGCCACTTTGGTGGGTCCAAGGGTGGGGCCACAACACACCATGCTTAGTTGGTGATTGTTGATTAAGAGATGATTGATTTAAGGGGTATGGGTAATGACACCTTTATGCCCATATCATCACCTTTCAGACCCATGCTTTTGAGTTGATGAAGTAGAGAAATATCTTGTAATTAATTATACACTCTCATAACTCACACATCCTCTCTCTCTCTCCTTAGCCGGCCACCCCTTGCTCTCCTCTCTTCTTGCTCTCTTGTTCTTTATTTAATTGTTCTAGTAGGCATTAATTGAAGGATCTTGAAGATCATCCCCTTGGTGTGGACTTGCTCTAGAGAAGAAGATCACAAATTTCTTCTTTATCGATTCAACAAAGACTTAAAGGTAAATTTCTTGTGGAATAAATTTTGCCTTGGGATTTAATGGTTCATGTTCTTGGACAAGGTTTGGAGTTGCTTTTGTTAATACTTCCGCTATATCGATGTTAAAGAACGCTCCAAAACCCTACAATTATTACCCAACATCCGTGATTATCGATGATTCGACTTAACCTGTTATCGTACTTGTCACTATTCTTTTATCATACCGATATCCAGATTGATTAATAGGCATAGAACCGTCATCCTAATTTATCAATCACTGTTTCTTGATATCTGAGATGACTGAAAACAGATACTAAAGTATCACCTGTATGGCTATGCTATTCCTTCAGTCATACTCATCAAGTGGCCTAAAAGGATTTCTTTCCCATACCAGAGTATGAGTGATAAATCCCTCAGCCGTCTTTCGAGTTCACTCATGTAATTCATATCCAAGCCAATCAGAGCTCTTATGGCTACCCTTTTACAGGTAACGTTAGATAAGGTCAAACTTAGAGATTCATTACATAGTGCACACAAAGACTCCTTGGTGTTAGGATATAATGACAAGCTACGATCTGTTACTGTGCTCATGATAGTATCCATGCTGCATACTCACCATTGGGTCGTCTAATACCATCGCCCTGATGATATCTATGATATAACTCCGGCACTACTTTGCCATGATCAGTAGAGCGTGATCACAAGGAGTGAGTTAGTCTCATACTGATCACTTCTTAAAGAAGTTTGACTGATCAGGGACACATCAAATATAATTCTTTATGATCTATAGTTCTACTATTAGGTATTATACACATAATGATATAGGTCAAATTAAATTCAATATATTACTACAACACATTAGTAATATGATGCCGTTTTATTAATTCGAAAAATGATAAAACATTACAATGTAGATTAACTTATTACATTGGACTAGGGCACAATCCTAACAATCTCCCACTTGCCTCTAGTGTCAACCTAAGTTCCAATCTACTCCCATATACTTCACATGTGCCTTATGCTTAGGCTGCGGTAGAGCCTTTGTCAGGGGATCAACAATGCTTTCATCAGTCGGTACATAAGTAATCTCGGCGTCACCATTATAAACGTATTCCCTGATAATGTGATACTTTCTATGTATGTGTTTAGTTCTGTTGTGGAATCTGGGCTCTTGAGCTAGCGCTATGGCCCCCGTGTTGTCACACAACAAGCTTACCGAATCAAACGCTCGCAGCATTACATCTAACCTGGCTAGAAAGCTTCTAACCCATATGACCTCTTTAGTTGCTTCTGTTGTAGCTATATACTCAGCCTTTGTTCTGGAATCGGCAGTTGTGGCTTCCTTGAAGCTCTTCCAGCTGAATGCTCCACCGTTTAACACGAACACAAATCCTGCCTGAGATTTGAAGTCATCAGGATCTGTCTGAAAACTAGCGTCAACATATCCTTTGAATGCTAGTTCTTCATCTTTCCCGTCATACACTAGGAATGCGTCCTTAGTCCTCCTCAAATATTTGAGGATACTCTTGACAGCAGTCCAGTTTTCCTGGCCTGGGTTAGATTGAAATCTGCTGGCACAGCTTAGCGTGAACGAGAAGTCCGGTCTCGTGCATATCATGGCATACATGATGGATCCCACAGCCGAAGCATATGTTATCTTACTCTTCCTGCTCAACTCATCAGGAGTACTAGGACTCTGTTGCTTGTTGAGCTTAATGCCATGACGCATGGGTATGTATCCTTTCTTAGAATCAAGCATTGAGAATCTTCTCAAGACTTATTTATGTAAGTGCTCTGACTTAGGCTCAATATCCTTTTAGGACGATCTCTGTAGATCTTGATGCCCAAAATGAAAGCAGCATCACCTAAAGCAAGGTTGGGATGTCATTTCCGATGATCAATATGTCATCGACATACAGCACTAGGAATACAACGTTACTCCCACTCGCTTTCTTATAAACGCAAGGCTCACTTTAATTCTTGATGAAGCTGAATTCTCTTACAGCTTCATCAAAACGAAGGTTCCAACTCCTTGAAGCTTGCTTTAATCCATAAATGGATCTAAGCAGCTTACGAATCTTTCCGAGATTTTCTGGATCAACAAAACCCTCAAGTTGTGTCATATACACATCCTCTTTTAAGGTCCCATTATGGAAGGCGGTTTTGACATCCATCTGCCATATCTCTTAGTCGTAGAATGCTGCTATGCCTAGAATAAATTGGATAGATATGACCATGGCTACTGGTTAGAAGGTTTGATCATAATCGATACCTTCAATCTGACGATAACCTTTCGCAACCAATCTAGCTTTATATATCTGAGGTTTTCCATCCATGTCGGTCTTAAGCTTATAGACTCATTTACAACCGATGGGTTTTATCCCAGGGGTTTGATCTACCAAGCTCCATACTTGGTTGTCATACATGGATTTCATTTCCTCATTCATGGCATTCTGCCAATTTTCGGAGTGTGGACTGGCCAAAGCTTGTCTGAAGGTTTCTGGATCATCCTGATCCACCAATATCAAGTCATTTCCCTCAGTGGCTAGAAAGCCATATCTGATGGGAGCTTGCCGAAATCTTTCAGACCTTCTTGGACCCTTTAGAATAAGTGTAAGGATTGGCTCTTGATCTACGACCACTTCTGGTTCCTATATTTCTACATCTTGCATAGCAGGCTGTTCCGTATCACCTTGAATTTCTTCAAGATGCACGGGACTCCCACTAGCAGTTTTGGAAATAAATTCCTTTTCCAAAAATACCCCTCCTCGAGCAACAAAAACTTTGTTCTCGTTGGGTTTGTAGAAATAGTACCCCCTTATTTCCTTGGGTTCCCTACAAAGACACGTTTATCTAATTTGGGTTCGAGCTTATCGCCTCAGAAACGCTTGACATAAGCTTCGCATCCCCAGATCTTAAGGAAAGCTAATCAAACCGATTTGAACAAACCGAAGGTAAACTTGTGATTTTGGTTTTTTCCTTGGGATTTAATGGTTTGATATTCTTGGACAGTTCTTGGGGTTAATATGTATTGCTTCCGCTGCCATATGAGTTCTTGATAGCCCCAAAGTTCCTACATGTAGGAACTTTGGGGCTACCAAGAACACCATGGCAACGGAAGCAAGAATATATAAACCCTAAAATTTGTCCGTGATCGTGAAACCATTAAATCCCAAGGAAAAAACGAAATCAAAAGTCTTTACCTTTCGGTTTGCTTAAATCGAAACTTGAAGAATGTTTGAGATCTTCAACTCCAAAGTAGTCCACACGGATGGGATGATCTTGAATGATCCTTGCACACTACTACCTACTAGATTATAGTGTGAAGCTTGAGAGAAAAATGGAGGAGGGGAGCCACCTAGTGGGGTTCGGCCGAGAGTCCACAAGAGGGACGGAGAGAGCTTTTTTTGTGTTTTGTGTGTTATGCCATAATGCCCTCTCTCTTTTGGTCTTAGATGGATGAGTTGGTGATGGGAGCATGGCATAAAGTGTCCTTGCAAACCAAATCCCACTTGCCCATGCCTTGCCCATACCATGCCCATACCTTGGAAAATCACCATCTTGTCAAGAATGTTGGATGATTGTGTGGACCCACAAGTAGGCCACCTATTGGGCCGGCCACCTATTGGGCCGGCCACCATGCGCCTCATGGGCCGAAGCCCAACTGCTTCGGCCATGTGGGCCCGTGTTGGGTCCAATTATTATCCGACTTTTCTTGCCTCGCGTCGAACTAATTTCGACGTAAAATTCCATTTTACCCGATACATCATAAGTGGCCTCTAGTAAGACGTTATGATTACCCGACAAGCATGATGATCGATGATTTGATTTAACCTCATGTAGTACATGTCGCTATCCCTTTAATCGACCGGTATCTAGATTGATCATAAGGCATAGAGACGTCACACTTATTTAATCAATCTCTGTTTCTCAATCTGTGAGATTACTGAATACTGATACCCCGTATTGTTGGCATGGCCATGCTCTCCCTTTAGTTAATCTCTATCGAGTGGCCTAAACAGATACCTATCTCATACCGTAGTATGAGGGATAAATCCCTTAGCCGCCTTTCGTATCACTCATACAAACCGTCACCGTGCCAATCTTGTCCGTTATAGTAGTCTTGTTACGGACAACGTTAGAAGCAAGTCAAACACAGTTCTTTACCGTATAGCGATCACAACGACTCGTTGGTCTAAGGATCAATGACAAGCTACCACAATTGAATGTGTTCATGACTGTATCTATGCAACACCATTCAGTTTGGGTCGTCCAATATCACTCACCCGAGTGATATCTATGATATGATTCCGGGAACCCTCCCAATGGTAAATAGAACTATACCATAAAGAATCATCATCATACTTGGTCGCTTCATTGAAGCATATTTGACCAGGGACCCGTTAAGTGTGATCCGTACAGATATATGGTTCTACTACTTTGATGGTCATATATCAGATCAGACTTAACCTATTACTTCAACACATAAGTAATATGTTGCCGATTTTATATATTGCAAACGATGATTAATATATACAGACATTTACAGACTAATACAATTGGACTAGGGCACAAAAAAAGCTTACATGGAACCCATGGAATTCCTTCACTCACCGGGGTTATACTGGAATCTGCTAGCGCAAGATAGGGCGTAAGTGAAGGAATTATTTGAGGGTTCCAATCAATTAATTTCTTGCCCATACAAGAAATTAACCTCAAAGTTTCATGTTTTAATACGAATCTTACATGATCATGAATTGATCATGAGATCTAGACTAGAATAAATTCAAATATTACCTTGAATCAAAATCTCCTTATTACTAAATAGGATTTATTAACCTCTAAAGATCGTGCACACAGGAAGAGCAATCCGGGGATACTCACAACGACCCTTACTAGAAGATCGAAGCAAGCAAAACAGACGGAGCGGGGAAAGAGGGGCTGGCCGAAATCGGCAAGGAGAAAGAGAGGGTGATGGCTAGGGTTTTGAAAAATAAATCTTTTAATTTTCAGATCTGAAAATTACCCTTTTATAACCCTTATTTGGACTTTAATTAATTAAAGGCCTTAATGGGCTTAAAGCCCAAAGCTTTTAATTAATTGTGTAGAGAAGCCCATTCTGGCTAGGCCCAGTTTAGCTAATTTAATTAAATCTATTTAATTAGATTATAATTAATTAGTCCTGCTAAACCGTTCTTGATTTCCGGTTTAATCCTAAATCGAAATCGGTCTAATCTGGTTTAATCCAAAACCGGATTTTGTCTCTCTCATGATTGCTCCATATGATTCCATCCGTTTTACTCAACCTTTAGTTTGTGACCCTCTAGGCTCACGACACGTCGACGGACTGGTAAAATTACCATTTTACCCTTTCCATCATGAGTGGCCTCTAGCAAGACATCATGATTACCCAACGCTTGTGATTATCGAGATTTTGACTTAACCTTGTCGTACATGAATCTATCCTTTTATCCTCTTGATATCTTTGACAACCACGAGGCATAGACGAGTCATCCTCGTAATATTGTCCTGTTTCTTGATTCTGAGTTAACTAAATTATAACTGATACTACGTATCGTCTGCATGGCCATGCTATTGTATTTCAGTTGTACTCATCAAGTGGCCTAAATTGATATCTGCTCACACGTCCGTATGAGGGATAAATCCTTCAGCGATCCATCTAGTCAACTTATGTAACTTGTGATCGAGCCAATCACAGTCGTTATTGTAACCCTTTACAGGAGACGTTAGACTGAGTCGAACTCGTCACTCATTACATATTGACCTCAATGGTCCTTCCGTCTGAGGATGTGATTTCATGATCCGACATAGGAGTATGTTCATGACTATGTCTATGTGACATACTCATGATTTGGTCATCCTATATCACCCCTGACTGGTGATACTATGACCTAACTTTGGCCGCCTTCTGGCCATGATCAGTAGAGCGTGATCATTTAGAGTTAGCCTCATACTAATCGCTTCTTATGAAGCTATTCTGATCGGGGACTGCTTAAGTAAGATTTTATCTGATCTGTAGATCTACTATTATGTGTTGACACATCAATGATACAAATCAAATCATACTTAAGATAATACTACAACACTTAGTAGTTTGAATGTCGATTTTATTTCAACTAATAATCTTTATTACATGAATAGATTGAAATTACATTGTACTAGGGCACAAAAACCCAACAGCCTCCCACTTGCCCTAGACCCAATTGGTATTCCAATCTAAACCCATTCCCTTGACATGTTCCTCATGCTTAGGCTGCGGTAGTTCCTTAGTTAAGGGGTCAGCTAGATTATCATGCGTTGAAACGTAGCTTATCTATACTTCGCCTTTATCAACCATCTCTCTAATGATTTGATACTTTCTCTCGACGTGCTTGGTCCGGTTGTGAAATCTGGGCTCTCTAGCAAGTGCTACGGCCCCCGTGTTGCCACACCTTAAGCTCACGGGATCAGACGTTCGCGGCAGTACATCTAATCCTCTCAAGAAGCTCATGACCCACACTACTTCCTTAGCTGCTTCTGACGCAGCTATGTATTCCGCCTCCGTGGTGGAGTCGGCTATTGTCGCTTCCTTAAAGCTTTTCCAACTGAAAGCTCCCCCGTTCAACATGAACACATACCCACCTTGAAACTTAAAGTCATCTGGGTCTGTCTGAAAACTAGCATCAACATATCCAGTGACGCTTAGTTCTCCTTCTATCCCGCCATACACTAAGAAGGCGTCCTTTGTTCTCCTCAGATACTTGAGGATACACTTGACGGCAGTCCAGTGATCTTGGCCTGGGTTAGACCGAAATCTGCTGGCACAGCTGAGGGCAAACGATACGTCAGGCCTCGTACAGATCATGGCATACATGATGGATCCCACTGCCGAGGCATACGGGATTCCATTAATTTTCTTAAGCTCATCATGGTATCACGCTTGACTTGTAATTATTTGCGTTTAAGTGAATTATAAAAGTCTTATTGTATATCGATACAATCTTAATCTGGAATCATCAATTGCAAATCCATGCAAAGATGATCCCTTAGCCAGTTACATGCGAGTCTGATTAAATTCCGATTTTAATCTTTGCATGTGGGTGATAGCAAATCATACATAAACTTGTATATTTAAACGATCATACATTCAAACATATAAATGTAACGATCAAATATGCATAGCTAAGCCCATCTTAAGTTCCTAAGAATCTAGCAATCTTGATCCTAAAGACATGGTCTTCAAGATCCAAACTTGCTCCATTCTTGTGAACTCCCACTGGCTTCGAGCCTCCTCCAATCCGAGTCTTCCTCTTGACTTGATTCTTGTGTCGGTCTTCATGATTACAAATTTAAATAAATAAAATGAAATACAAATCACGACACGCAGGCCGTATTTACTAGAAACCCAAAATTTAAGCAACAAGCAGGTTGCAAAACCGAAATTAAAATGCAAATCTAATGGGCTTAGCTAGCATCATGTGGAAAACATCATGTTATCAAAGATCATGTATGCAATCAACATGCTTATCAGACAAATAAATTTTCCAAATTTTATCTTTCTTAAGTGTGGAAAATTCCGGTTTATCGAAACCGGACGGTTTAACTGATTAATTGAATTTTGAACCGGTTCTCGCTGGTTTATCGAAACCGAACCAAATCTGAAAATTAAATTTTTTTAGGGTTTCAAAATATTCTCGCGAACCAACAGGTTCACCTCGAATATGGTCGAGCCAAACCGGCTCAACCGAGATCACCCGCGGAGGCAACCACGGTGGCCTGTGAGGGCTGCCGAGGTCACCCACAGGGCTGACCGTGGTCGGCCATGGGAACGACCATGGTAGCTCACGAGGGCAGCCATGGTCAGCCGCGAGGCAACCATGGTGGCCCTCACGGGCTGCCATGGTCGCCCGCATTGGCAGACCGTGGTCACCCGCGGCAGCGACCATGGTCGCCCTCGAGGATTGCCATGGTCGCCCGTAGGCGACCCTCGTCAGCCCTTGGTGCTGACCATGGTCTGCCCTAGGGCATTCCATGGTCCACCAAGGGTCTCGACCTGGTCGGCCATGGCTCGGCCATGGCTAACCTGAAACACCAAAAAAAAATTATTTTCCAATTTTCAAAATCAATCAAATCTGAAATTTTTTTTTTCGATTCACATGCATGCTAAGGTGATGAACACATATAAACTCAAAAAAACAATTAGAATTAAACATGTAGAAGAATACATAACAACCATGCCTCTGATACCACTGAAAGAGATCACCACGGGTTCCAATCGATAAATATCATGCAGCGGACGTTATGTAACCGTGGTGATCGATGCAAGCTATGATCTTAATGTAAATTCAACATGTTATATATACCTTTTTGAATCTGAAAATTACCTCTTCTGATCGATGAAAACACAAGCTTAGTGTTTCTCTATTAGGTCCACACAAGCACCACAGCCGAAGAAGGTTTTCAATCAAATTTTTGCTATGAATTTTTGAGAGAAGCTTGACAACAATGGAGGAAGAAGAGAGAGGGAGAAGTCGGCCTAGAAGGGGGGAGGAAGATGGGAGTGGTTGCTGAAAATTAGAGGAAGTTATGAAAATATTGGAATTTTAATTTGAAAAAATCAAATTGAATTTTTCAAATCAAAATTGCATATCCATCCTCCATAAACCCTCTATTTTCATTTGTTCCCATTCATCACCTAAATCCCTAAATGGGCTTTAAGCCCGTTTAACCAAAACCCAAATCAAACCCATTAAATTGAGTTCTAATTTCGGTTTAGACGAAACTGTTCATTTTCCTCGAATTGATTTCTTCAACCATCTGGTTAAAACCTTAGGCCAGAAATCTACCGAATCGTTGTCAATTTTTATCCATAATTAATTGTCATGTATCGTGCTTAATGCGTGTGACCCTCTAGGCTCACGAGCAATTGGCAGACTGGTAAAATTACTATTTTACCCTTTCCATCATAAGTGGCCTCTAGCAAGACATTATGATTATCTAATATTCGTGATTATCGATTATTCGACTTAACCTGTTATCGTACATGTCACTTTCCTTTTATCAAACCGATATCCAGATCGATGAATAGGCATAGAATGGTCATCCTAATTTATCAATCACTGTTTCTTGATATCTGAAATGACTGAAAACTGATACTAAGGTATCACCTGCACGGCCGTGCTCTTTCTTCAGTCATACTCATCAAGTGGCCTAAACGGATATCTTTCTCATACTGAAGTATGAGTGATAAATCCCTCAGACACCTTTTGAGTTCACTAGTGCAATCAATATCAAAGCCAATCGAAGCCGTTATAGTTACCCTTTTACAGATAACGTTAGACTAGGTCAAACTTGGGTATTCGTTACATAGTGTACACAAAGACTCCTTGGTCTTAGGATATAATGACAAGCTACAATATGTGAGTATCTCATGATTGGATCTATACAGCATACTCACAATCGGGTTGTCCAATATCATCGACCTGATGATATCTATGAAATAACTCCGGCACATACTTTGCCATGATCAGTAGAGCGTGATCAGAAGGAGTTGGTCTCATACTAATCGCTTCTTATAGAAGCTTAGCTGATCAGGGACTCATCAAATGTAATTCTTTCTGATCTATAGTTCTACTATTAGTGGTTACACACATAATGACATAGATCAAATTACATTCGATATATTACTACAACACATTAGTAATATATGGCGATATATTTATTCGGAAAGATGATAAAACATTACATCTGTAGATCACTTGTATATTGGACTGGGGCATAAGTCTAACAATGTCTTACCGGGAGGTTCCCTTTCTTAGAGTCAAGCATTGAGAATCTTCTCAACACTTTATCTATATAGGTGCTCTGACTTAGACCTAAAATTCTCTTGGATCGATCTCTGTAGATTCTAATCCCCAGAATGTAAGCGGCCTCTCCTAAGTCCTTCATGGAGAAACACTTCCCTAACCAAGCTTTGGTCTCAAGCAAGGTTGGGACGTTATTTCCCATGATCAATATATCGTCGACATACAGCACCAGGAACACTATGTTACTCCCACTGCTCTTCTTGTAGATACAAGGTTCATCTGGATTTCTGATGAACCCGAACTCTTTTACGGCTTCATCGAACCGTAAGTTCCAACTCCTGGAAGCTTGCTTCAACCCATAAATGGATCGTTGCAGCTTACACACCTTTTCGGGATGTTTTGGATCGACAAAACCTTCTGGCTGGGTCATATAGACATCCTCCTGCAAATTCCCGTTAAGGAAAGCGGTTTTGACGTCCATTTGCCATATCTCGTAATCGAAATATGCTGCAATGGCTAACATCATCCGAATTGACTTAATCATAGCTACTGGCGAAAAAGTCTCATCATAGTCTATGCCTTGAACTTGACGATAACCTTTAGCAACCAGTCTTGCTTTGTAAGTCTGAGGCTTTCCGTCCATATCTGTTTTTCACTTAAATATCCACTTGCAACCTATGGGTTTTATCCCAGGTGTGCTGTCTACTAAGTTCCAGACCTGATTGTCTTTCATGGACTTCATTTCCTCATCCATGGCATTTTGCCATTCTTTTGAGTTGGGACTGGCCAAGGCTTGCTGAACTGTTGCGGGATCATCCTGATCTACATCTATCAAGTCATTACCCTCTGTGGCTAAGAAGCCATATCTGACTGGGTTTTGACGAGATCTTTCAGACCTCCTTGGTCCTACAGGAGTTTCAGTTGGAATAGGACTTGGATCATTTACCTCATCGGGTACCTCTACAATCTCTGCAGGCTGTTATGTGTCTTCTCGGATTTCTTCAAGAAGCATAGAACTCCCACTGGGATTCTTGGATAAGAATTCTCTTTCCAAGAAAACCCCACCTCGAGTAACAAAGACTTTGTTTTCCTCGGGTTTGTAGAAGTAGTACCCCATGGTTCCTTTGGGGTACCCTACAAAGACACACTTATCTTCCTTGGGTTCGAGTTTATCACCAAGCAACCGCTTGATGTAAACGTCGCACCCCCAGATCTTGAGGAAAGATAACTTGGGAGCTTTCCCTTGCCAAACCTCAAATGGAGTGGTCTCCACTGCCTTTGTAGGTACTCGATTCAATATGAATGCGGCCGTTTCTAGGGCATGGCCCCAGAAAGATACTGGAAGGTCGGCGTGACTCATCATGGAACGAACCATGTCTAGCAGGGTTCTGTTTCTCCGTTCGGACACACCATTCAGCTGAGGGGTTCCTGGTGGAGTTAATTTTGAGAGTATACCGTTATCCCTTAGGTGACTTAGAAATTCTTGATCTAAGTACTCGCCACCTCGATCGGAACGAAGTGCCTTTATACTTTTACCAAGCTGGTTCTGTACTTCATTCTGGAATTCTTTGAATTTATCAAAAGACTCCGACTTATGTCTCATTAAATAGACACACCCATACCTACTGAAATCGTCCGTAAAGGTTATGAAGTATCTGAAACCTCTCCTGGCTTGTGTGCTCATGGGCCCACATACGTCTGAATGTATTAAGCCTAAGAGATCACTCGCCCTTTCACCTAAGCCGCCAAAAGGCGCCTTTGTCATCTTACCCATAATGCAAGATTCGCATCTCTCGATTGGTGTGAATTCAAACGGGCTTAATAGCCCACACTTATGAAGTGTCGAGACGCGTTTCTCGCCTATGTGGCCTAGACGACAGTGCCACATCACTGTCTGGTTTAAGTCATCCGACTTCAACCTCTTATTTACGTTATAGTTTGAACTGTAGTTAGTGTTATCAATGTTTAAAATATATAATCCACCAACCATAGATGCAGTGTCGTAAACGATATTATTTCTTGATAAAGTAAATAAGCCATTGTCTATGGCAAATACAAAACCAAGTTTGTCCAAACTGGACACTGAAATAATATTCCTACTAAATGTAGGTACACATAGTACGTCCAAAACTAAAATAAGCCCTGTGGGCATCCTAAGACTAACAGAACCGACAGCCGTCGTTGACACCGAACTGTTGTCTCTGACTCTCAGATCCCGCTCGCCTTTCCCATAGAGCTTCTTACTTTCCAGATCCTACAGATTAACACAAATGTGATATTCTGCTCCGGTATCAACTACCTATGTGTCTGAGAAAGTAACGTTGAGAATATACTCAACAACGTAAATACATGATCCAGGTCCTGAAGGGTGTCCTCCCTTCTGCAAGCTCTTCACATAATCCTTGTGCTGCCTGCAATCCTTCTTCCAATGACCTGGCTGCTGACAGTAGTAGCAGACCACCTCTGAGGTCGAAGTGTTCCCTTCGGTTCTAGGAACCGCTTGGATTCTCAAACCTCTATGTGCCCTTATCTGCCAAGCTAGGTTCATTAGCGCCTTACCCTTACCTGACACTGCTGGTGCCTTGCCCTTGTTGGAGTGTCCTGGTGACTTGCCAGTAAGTTTGCCAGCTCTTTTGAAGCTGACACCCTTATTGACCATCAGAACCTCAGGGGTCATGCCCTTGAGGTTTTTCTCTGCTGTCACCAACAATCGATGTAGTTCCTTGATGGTCTTTTCCATATTATGGAGATTGTAATTTGTGATCACATCTCTATAAACCTTTGGAAGCGACATAAGGACAATGTCTGATTTCAGCTGCTCTGTGAATTTATGACCTAGACTGGCCAAGCGATCAAAGAGCCGCTTCATCTTAAGGACATGTGGGCTCACTGCCTCACCAACATTCAGCCTGCTATAAAATAACTCCCTAAGAGTGTCGTATCTTTCGACATTGGCATTCTTCTGGTAGTATATTTTAATTTCCTCCATCATCTCTTGGGGATCTCCCATGAGATGCATGAACTGGTCCTGGGTGTCATTTTCCATGGACCCGGCCATGAGGATGCCAACATTTTATCGATCACTTATGTACTTGTCATAAGCGTTCTTATCGGCCTCGCTGGCATCATTTGCAGGCTCAATCAAAGGTTTGTTTGTAAGGATATACTCCTGTCTGTCATACTGAAGTGCAAGCTTCAGGTTCCTCTCCCATACTAGGAAGTTGGTCCCTCTCAGCCTGTTATTCGACAGAAGAGACTTTAAGGCTTCATTGCCAGAACGTGTTGATTTGGGTTGCGACGGTGCCATTAATCTATACATGAAAATAAATTCGATCAGATTCTTAAGTAAGTTGAAGTAAGAGATACTTGATTATGAACATTTCTGATTCTTGTGTCTGAATCTAAACCAAGATCTCCGTATACCGAAAACTGAAGTGAGTTAATCTCATCGCTCTAGTTTTGGACATTGGAGTAGGACAGTCCAGTCCTTTCACAATTCCATGTGATTCTTGGCTAGGGCTTATACATTGTGTGTATACGGCATTTCCCTATATCTGATACACTGGCTCAGATCATCTGAGAATCGCAGCCAAGTCAACCAATTTTTAACGCATGGTCCAATCTGCATGGCTACTACGCTAATGCGCACGCACCCATGCAAACTAGTCCATCTTCTATTAGAACCCATTCTCATGGATCCACATTAATCGTATCCACCCATGAGTCCGAGAACTAATCGAAGTGATGAAAAGTGGGCGGTATCTAGCTTGACTTGAAATTATTTTCCTTTTAAATATTCATTATCACTGATCATAATTTGATCTTAATTTGAATTTATCATCTACAAATCTATGTAGAGATAATTTCAATTCCGGTTTACACGTGCGTGATTAACTAATTATTATTAATCTTTACACATGTGGGTGATGATCTAATTAACATGAACTTATGAAAATTAAATCACACATTCAACCATACATTCATAAACATAAATGTAAATTTGCTTTAGCTAGCCCGCTAACCCTACTGGAATAAACTAGAACCTATACTAGGTCTTGTCTTTCCTCATTCTCCTGGACTCCTACTGGCTCCACGCCTCCTCGGGATTACGGTCCTTCTCTTTGGTTCTTGTCTTGGGACTTTGTAATTACATTTAATTTAAATAAAATAAATGATGTGACACGCAAGTCACTAATAAATTACAACCCATAAACAACTCGCAGGTTGCAAACCGAAACTAAATTCTAAATTCGGGCTAACTTAGCAATCATGTTGCAAACACCGTGTTATCAAACAATCATGTTATCAAACAAGCATGTTATCAAGCAAGCATATTAATTCCAATTTTATCTTGATTTAAATCATAAAATACGGTTTATTGAAACCGTTTTCTTAAACCGGTTAATTTCTGAATTAAATCGGTTCACGTGCTGGTTTATCAAAACCGAACCGGTCTGAAATTTTAATTAATAATTGCTGAAAAATTCTGGATTTTTCTGGGTCGGATCTGACCCAAATCCAATTGGTTTGACTGAACCAAAATTGACCCGAGGGCCAATGAGGGTTCGGCCAAAACCCTAGCCGCCAGGTCTAGCCGCCCCGTGGCCGACCAGCCCGTGAGGAATGGCCGTGGCGGGCTACCTGGCCAGATCTGGTCGGGCCGAAGCCCTCCCCTGGTCGGAGCCGAGAGGCTCGGCCAAATCTGCCACGGGCAGATTTGGTCGGCCTTCCCGTTCCGACCGATCGGCCCGTGCCGCTGCCGAGGTTAGCCTCTCGGCTAGCCTCGGCCTCCCACGGGTCTCGATCCTGATCTTACTCGATCAATTAATATTTTTCAGCAACATTAAAAAATTCCAGTAATTAATTCATTAGCCAAAACATATAATTTGCAATTTTTCCAATTCGAAATACCGAATTAAATCGCAAAATTAATTCTAGCCTATCATGCTCGAATACAAAATCATGCATAACCTGCCTCTGATACCACTGAAGGAGTTATTTGAGGGTTCCAATCAATTAATTTCATGCCCATACAAGAAATTAACCTCAAAGTTCCATGTTTTAATACGGATCTTACATGATCATGAATTGATCATGAGATCTAGACTAGAATAAATTCAAATATTACCTTGAATCAAAATCTCCTTGTTACTAAATAGGATTTAGTAACCTCTAAAGATCGTCCACACAGGAAGAGCAATCCGGGGATACTCACAACGACCCTTACTAGAAGATCGAAGCAAGCAAAACGGACGGAGCGGGGAAAGAGGGGCTGGCCGAAATCGGCAAGGAGAAAGAGAGGGTGACGGCTAGGGTTTTGAAAAATAAATCTCTTAATTTTCAGATTTGAAAATTACCCTTTTATAACCCTTATTTGGACTTTAATTAATTAAAGGCCTTAATGGGCTTAAAGCCCAAAGCTTTAAATTAATTGTGTAGAGAAGCTCATTCTGGCTTAGCCCATTCTGGCTAGGGCCAGTTTAGCTAATTTAATTAAATCTATTTAATTAGATTATAATTAATTAGTCCTGATAAACCGTTCTTGATTTCCGGTTTAATCCTAAACCGAAATCTGTCTAATCCGGTTTAATCCAAAATCGGATTTTGTCTCTCTCATGATTCCTCCATATGATTCCATCCGTTTTACTCAACCTTTAGTGTGTGACCCTCTAGGCTCACGACACGTCGGCGGACTGGTAAAATTACCATTTTACCCTTTCCATCATGAGTGTCCTCTAGCAAGACATCATGATTACCCAACGCTTGTGATTATCGAGATTTCGACTTAACCTTGTCGTACATGAATCTATCCTTTTATCCTCTTGATATCTTTGACAACGACGAGGCATAGACGAGTCATCCTCATTCTATTGTCTTGTTTCTTGATTCTGAGTTAACTGAATTATAACTGATACTACGTATCGACTGCATGGCCATGCTATTGTATTTCAGTTGTACTCATCAAGTGGCCTAAACTGATATCTGCTCACGCGTCCGTATGAGGGATAAATCCTTCAGCGATCCATTGAGTCAACTTATGTAACTTGTGATCGAGCCAATCATAGTCGTTATTAGAACCCTTTTACAGGAGACGTTAGACTGAGTCAAACTCGTCACTCATTACATATTGACCTCAATGGTCCTTCCGTCTGAGGATGTGATTTCATGATCCGACATAGGTGTATGTTCATGACTGTGTCTATGTGACATACTCATGATTTGGTCGTCCTATATCACCCCTGACAGGTGATACTATGACCTAACTCTAGCCCCCTTCTGGCCATGACCAGTAGAGCGTGATCATTTAGAGTTAGCCTCATACCGATCGCTTCTTATGAAGCTATTCTGATCGGGTACTGCTTAAGTAAGATTTTATCTAATCTGTAGATCTACTATTATGTGTTGACACATCAATGATACAAATCAAATCATACTTAAGATATTACTACAACACTTAGTAATATGAATGCCGATTTTATTTCAACTAATAATCTTTATTACATGAATAGATTGAAATTACATTGTGCTAGGGCACAAAAACCCAACAGTAAGAGACATCAAGTCTCATGCAGATCATGGCGTACACGATGGATCCTGCTACAAATGCGTATAGGATGCCACTCATGCGCTTCAGCTCATCATGTGTTGTGGGATACTGAGTCTTGTTGAGCTTTATTCCATGTCTCCTGGGGAGAAATCCCTTTCTGGACTCGTGCATTGAATATATCTTCAAGATCTTGTCGATATAAGTTCTCTGGCTCAGCCCAATGATCCTCCTCGGGAGATCTCGATAAATCTTAATCCCTAGGATATATGCGGCTTCGCCCAAGTCTTTCATCTCGAAACACTTCCCTAACCAAGCTTTTGTGGCTTGCATGGTAGGGATGTCTTTTCCGATAAGGAGTATATCATCGACATACAGCACTAAGAACACGACTGTACTCCCATTTTCCCTCTTGTACACGCAAGGCTCGTCTTCATTTTGCATGAAACCAAATTCTTTTATGGCTTCATCGAAACGACGATTCCAACTCCGAGAAGCCTTCTTTAATCCATAAATGGACCTCTACAACTTGCAAATATTTCCAGCATTCTCTAGATCGACAAAACCCTGAGGTTATGTCATATACACGTCCTCAGTTAGCTTCCTATTGAGGAAAGCAGTCTTGACATCCATATGCCATATCTCGTAGTCATGATATGCAACTAAGTCGAATATAATACGGATTGATTTGACCATGGCCACTGGCGAGAAAATTTCATCATAATCTACTTCTTGTATTTTCCTGAAACCTTTCGTAACCAGTCGGGCCTTATAGGTTTGAGGAACTCCATCCATGTCATGCTTGATCTTAAAGATCCATTTGCAACCGATGGTCTTAACACCAGGGATTGGATCCACCAAGTTCCACACTTGGTTATCATGCATGTATTTCATCTCCTCCTTCATGGCTCTTAACCATTTCTCGAAATCAGAACTCCCCATGGCTTCTTGAAAGGTAGTCGGATCATCAGAATCCACAATCTCCAACTCCGAGAAGCCTGCTTTAATCCATAAATGGACCTCTGCAGCTTGTAAATCTTTCCAGCATTCTCTGGATCGAGAAAACCCTGAGGTTGTGTCATATACACGTCCTCTGTTAGTTTCCCATTGAGGAAAGCAGTCTTGACATCCATCTGTCATATCTCCTAGTCATAATATGCAGCTAAGGCGAATAGAATGCGGATTGATTTGACCATGGCCACTGGCGAAAGTTTCATCATAATCTACTCCTTGTATTTGCCTGAAATCTTTCGCAACCAGTCGGGTCTTATAGGTCGGAGGAACTCCATCCATGTCATGCATAATCTTAAAGATCCATTTGCAACCGATGGTCTTAACTCTAGGGTTTGGATCCACCAAGTTCCACACTTGGTGGTCATGCATGGATTTCATCTCCTCCTTCATGGCTCTTAACCATTTCTCGGAATCAGAACTCCCCATGACTTCTTGAAAGGTAGTCGGATCATCAGAATCCACAATCTCTAAGTCACCACCCTTAGTCACAATGAATTTGTATCTGACGGGTGCCTGACGAGGCCTTTTAGAACGTCGTGGTGCTTTAGGAACTATGTTAGGCACCGCATGTGCCATTTGGTCCAGCTCAGGCTCCACCTCTAAACTGTCTAAGTAGGAATCCCGAATTTCTTCAGGATTCTCAATACTCGATCCATCTCGAATTTCTTCAAGATGCACAGTTCTCCCACTTTCTGTTTTTAGAGGAATTCTGTCTCCAAAAAGACATCATTTCGAGCAACAAATATTTTGTTCTCGTCCGGTTTTTAGAAGTAATATCCACAATTTTACTTTGAATATCCTACAAAAATACATTTGTCAGATCGTGGTTCGAGCTTGTCCGCCATTAGGCGTTTAACATAAGCCTCGCAACCACAAATCTTGATGAACGACAACTTGGTTCGCTTCCCACTCCACACCTCGTATGGTGTTGTCTCCACCGCCTTCGTAGGTGCCTGTTTCAAAATGAATGCAGCTGTTTCAAGAGTGTATTGTTGGGGAATGCCGGGATCTCATGCACAGCGGAAAAACAATAAACCGGGAAACCCCTTGAGGATCGTGTGCATAAACCTAGATGAATCATGAGAAGGCAACCTAACTAAATAGCCTACCTCTTGTAGTCTCTACGCTTAGCTACCGAATCCGATCTTGAAGCGTGTCCACAAATGCGCTCTCCACAGATGCATACACGCTTGGGCTCGATATTCCCGACACCAAGACCCTCCCGGTAACTACTAGATTGTCGTAGGACCTTTCTCTCTCGATGCCCTAGTTCTCTAATGCAAGAACTAGAACTTTCTAGGTGTATTGCCTAATGGTGCCTTTTTGCTTGGGGAGGCTCTCACCCCAAGACCTCCTTATATAGGCTTGGGTGAGAGCCTAGTTTTTTACCCTGTCAAACATGGGTGTCGATCGACACCACCTACGTGTAGAAGCACCGATCGACACCACACCTGTCATGTCTCCACCATTTCCATACTTAACCTATTTTGAACCTCTTGAGTCATATCGAGTTGCTCGGTCCTTGCCACTGGCTTGTGACCCTGTAGGCCTGTGACCCATTGGCAAATCGGCGTGAAATACCATTTCAGCCGATCCATCACCAATGGCCTCTAGTAAGACGTAGTGATTACCCAATGTGCTCGAGGTATCGATCGATTTGATATCTTGTTTCTGTCATCTATATCACTAACCCTTTGTTTGCTTTAAGGCGTGTGAGATCAAAATGAGGCATAGAGCCATCATCCTCATGTATTCGATCTATTTCCTTGAATTCTGAGATGACTGATACGTTGCACACTTCATCAGTCATGCTCATCAAGGGGCCCAGAACAATACCCTTAACCACATCTCACCATGGGAAACAAATCCCTTCTAACGCAATGTGCACTCCTACTACAGTCTATCCAATAGCCAACGATGCCCGTTATGACTACCCTGTTATAGGCATAGTTGGGTCATGTCAAACCAATGGAGTGACGTGCATGTGAGCCACTCGCTCCAAGGTCTTAAGGCAGCGATCACACGACGACGGAGTATGCGTTGGTGACTTAATCTATGCGCCATATTCCAAGTCGGGTCATCCAATATCATCTTCCAGATTATATTCATGATATGACTTTGGTAATCCCATTACCTATATCAGAAAAACTTGATATTTAGTCATCCTTACACTACTCACTTATGGATAAGTATTCGACTATGGATCCGTCAAGCATAATTTAATAGCATCTAAAGGTTCTACTATTAGTGATGAAACACTCAATGAATTTAGATGAAATTATCACTTGAATCATTATTATAACACAATAATAATGAAAATTTCTTTCATTGCTAAACAGAAGATTACATATAAAAGACTTGGACTAGGGCACAAACTCTTACAATCTCCCACTTGCCCCTAGCTCCAATCTAAATCCCAACGTAAACCCATTGACCTTACATGACCTTCATGTTTAGGCTGTGAGAGAGCCTTTGTCAACGGGTCGGCTGCATTATCTTCTCTCGCAGTCTTACAAATCTTCACTTCACCTTGTTCGATGTACTCTCGAATCAAGTGAAAACACCGTCGTATATGTTTGGATTTGACATGCGCTCTGAGCTGCTTAGCCTGTGCTACGGCGCCAGTGTTGTCATAGTACAAGTTCACCGGATCATACGAGTTTTTCATTACGTCCGATCTTTCCATGAATATCCAGATCCACCCAGCCTCTTTTGCCGCTTCTCCAACAGTTGTGTACTCGCCCTTGGTAGTAGAATCTGTGACGGTTGGCTGCTTAAAACTCTTCCAGCTGAAAGCCCCACCGTTAAGCACGAACACATATCCAGACTGTGACTGCGAATCATCCGGATCAGTCTAGAAACTAGCGTCAACGTATCCCGTCACCTCCAGCTCCTCCTATTTACCCCTGTAGACCAGGAAGGAATCCTTAGTCCTCTTTAGGTACTTCATGATCGTTTTCACTGCTGTCCAATGGTCCTCACCGGGGTTTGACTAGAATCTGCTAACGCAAGATAAGGCGTAAGAGACATCAGATCATGGCATACATGATGGATCCTACTGCAGATGCATAGAGGATGCCACTCATGCGCTTTAGCTCATCAAGTGTTGTTGGACACTGAGTCTTGATTAGCGCTATTCCATGGGGAGGAAACCCATCTTGGCCTCGTTCATCGAAAATCTCTTCAATATCTTGTCGATATAATGCTCTGGCTCAGCCCAATGATCCTCCTCGGGCGATCTCAATAAATCTTGATCCCCGAGATATACACGGCTTCACACAAGTCCTTCATCTCGAAACACTTCCCCAACCAAGCTTTTGTACCTTGCATGGTAGGGATGTCATTTCCGATAAGGAGTATGTCATTGACATATAGCACTAAGAGCACAAATGCACTCCCATTTATCCTCTTATAGCCAAGCGGGTCTTGGGCTTAAGTCAAAGCACCTACATAGACAAAATATTGAGAAGATTCTCGATGCTAGATTCAAAGAAAGGACTGCTGCCCATGTGTCATGGCATAAAGCTAAGCAAGAAGTAGTGTGTTGAGACACCTGCAGAGCTAGCAAGAATGAATGAGATCCCATATGCTTCGGCTATAGGGTCCATAATGTGTGCCATGATATGTACGAGACCGGATGTCTCGTTTGCCCTAAGCTGTACTAGTAAACATCAGTCCGAACCCGGTGAGGAACATTGGATTGCCGTCAAGGCGATTCTCGATTTTTGAGAAAAACCAAAGACGCTTTTCTTGTATACGGGGGAAGAAATGATGATCTAGTCGTCAAAGGATATGTTGACGCTAGTTTTCCAGACAGACCCCGATGACTTAAAAAGTCAGTTGGGTTATATGTTTATGTTGAACGGTGGAGCATTCAGCTGAAAAGCAAGAAGCAGGACACCATTGCCGACTCTACGACCGAAGCTGAGTACATTGCCGCATCCGAAGCAGGAGAAGAGGCTGTATGGATCAGGAGTTTCATGGTTGGGTTAGGTGTAATTAAAAACCCATCTAACCCAGTAGACTTATATTGTGACAACACCGGGGCCATTGCGCAAGCTAAGGAACCCAGGGCACATGACAGATCCAAACATGTACTCAGAAAGTATCACATCATCTGCAACATTGTTGCTAAAAGGTGACGTGAAGATCCACTACGTTGCAACTGATGATAACACAGCCGAACCCTTGACCAAGGCTCTTCCACGAGCAAAACATGATAAACATGTTAGGTCAATGGGTATAGACTGGGACTTAGATTGGAACTAGGGGCAAGTGGGAGATTGATAGCATTTGTGCCCTAGTCCAATTGCTATTAGCCTGTAAACGTCTATGTACATTATCATCGTTTGTGACATATATATAAAACGGCTTTGTATTACTTATGTGTTGAAGTAATATGTTAAGCATGATCTGATTTATGACCACTAAAGTAGTAGAACCATAAATCTGTACGGATCACACTTAACGAGTCCCTGGTCAAAACATGCTTTCTAAGAAGCGACCAGTATGAGGATGGTTCTTAATGACGTAGTTCTACTTGTCATAGGGATGAGGGATCCTGGAACCATATCATAGATATCATGAGGTGATTGATATCGGACGACCCGCTTTGAATAGTGTTTTCATAGATTAAGCCATAAACATATTCAAATGCGATAGCTTGTCACGGCATCCTTAGACCAAGGAGTCTTTGTGATCACTATGCAATGAACGTACGGCTTTAACTTGCGCCAAACGCTTTCTGTAAAAGGATTGCTATAAAGGGCATGATTGGGTGGCGGAACGGGTTACATGAGTGACACGAAAGACGGCTAAGGGATTTATCCCTCATACTACGGTATGGGAAAGATATCCGTTAGAAGGCCTCTTGATGGAGACTGACTGAGAGAAAGAGCATGGCCATGCCAATGATACGGGTTATCAGTTCTCAGCCATCTCGCATATCAAGTAACAATGATTGATTGAACAAGGGAGACGACTCTATGCCTTGTGATCAATCGGGATATCTAGAGATAACAGGATGGTGACTTGTACGCACAAAGGTTAAGTCGAATCATCGATCATCATGCACCTTGGGTAATCATAATGTTTTACTAGAGACCACTTATGATGGATCGTGCAAGAGCGATCTTTTGCGCCGATATGCCAACGGTGGCATGAGCCTAGAGGGTCACACACATACAAGGCGGATAACTTGAGACAAGAAAACATTGATGTTTCTTGAGGAGTAATATATGGACAAAACTGGAGGTTTTGTGCCATAGGTTCGGTTTGAGAGAATAATTAGCGAATCGAGAAAAATTGAGTTTTTCGTCGATATCACGTCGGACTTTGTTTGATAAGTGACGACAAAAGGGTCGGGCGATTTTTGGACACGGCATGAGACAACACGGGAGGGCCCATTGGGCTCGGCCCATGAAGCCTCATGGCCGGCCCATTAAGGGCCCAACAAGACCTCATGGCCGGCCCACATGGTGGGTCCATGTGTGGGGGCCACACAACACCATGCTTAGTTGGTGATTGTGGATTAAGAGGTGAGTGATTTAAGGGGTATGGGTTAAAGCACCTTTAAGCCCATACCAATCACTTTTGACCCATGCTTGTTGGATGATGAATTGAAATATCTAGCATTCATTCATTAATTCAAGAATCACACAACTCTCACAACACTCTCTCCTCTCTTTGCTCTATTGTTCTTCATTTAATTGTTCTAGTAGGCAATTAAGTGAGGGATCATCAAGATCATCCCCTTGGTGTGGACTTGCTTTAGAGAAGAAGATCCGAACGTTCTTCTTTATCGATTCAACGAAGACTAAATGCAAAATGGAGAAACTGTCCAGATTGTCCAGTTCCGATGACCGACAATGCGTGAGCCATAACCGCGTCTTCCGAGCTCTGATTGACCTGAAACTTGCGGCGTTATAAAGATAAGTCCAAGGGCTACAACTTTTGTGAAATACTGATTTTCAAAAAGAGCGCTGGTTTAGGAGATACAAGGCCGAGAAGCAGACTGGTCCGCAGAGTCTGTCCAGCGAGACGGGAAAAATGTTTTGCTCCAGACGGAGGTCTTCTCGTCCGAACTGGGTTTAGAGCAAAACACAAAAGATGTAGGGAATTGGCTGAAGTTTAATCTCCAAAAAGAACCGAAGCAATTGGAGATCTGTAGCTCGAGATATAGAGCTTCAAAGTCTCGGTTTTCTGCCGGGCAGATTATGCTAAAACCCGAAAACTCGATTTCCTAAGGATCTAACTTGGTAGTCGATCTTGCGCAGGTTAGGGGCGGTTTATAGGTTGCTTCCGCTGCCATGAACGTAATTAGGATGCCCCGGGACCCAACACTTCACTCCATAAATGGACCTATGGAGCTTACAAATCTTTCCAGCATTCTCTGGATCGACAAAATCTTGAGGTTGTGTCATATACACGTCCTATGTTAGCTTCCCATTAAGGAAAGCAGTCTTGACATCAATCTGCCATATCTCATAATCGTGATATGTAGCTAGTGCGAACAGAATCTGGAGGCCTTGGAATGATTGCATGCACCGAGTGCATCAATATCAAGTCGAAATAACACCCAAAAACAAATTAAAAATCCTGCCTTTCTCCGAAGAATGATCAAAAACGGATTTTTATATTGTCATGAAACAAAATCAAGAGAAGAAGTAGAGATTCATGCATAAATCAATCATGGCTTGAATCACATATCATCAAGCATTGATTTTTATCACAAAGCTTGCAATATGATTCATCTAGACATCAACCTAGCCTCTGATACCACTGTTGGGGAATCCCAGGTTCTCATGTGCAGCGGAAAAACAATAAACCTGGAAACCCCTCGAGGATCGAGTACATAACCCTAGATGAATCATGAGAAGGCAAGCTAGCTAGAGATCCTACCTCTTGTAGTCTCTATGCTTAGCTTCCGAATCCGATCTTGAAGCGTTTCCACAAGTTCGCTCTCCACGGATGCATTCACACTTGGGCTCAAAATTCTCGACGCCAAGTCCCTCCCGGTGACTACTAGATCGCGGTAGGACCTCTCACTCTCGATGCCCTAGCTCTCTAATGCAAGAAATAGAACTTTCTAGGTGTATTGGCTAATGATGCCTTTTGGCTTGGGGAGGCTATCACCCCAACACCTCCTTATATAGGCTTGGGTGAGAGCCTAGGTTTTTACCCCATCAAACATGGATGTCAATCGACACCGTTCCTGAATGGAAGGTATCGATCGACACCACACACGCGATGTGTATCGATCGACACCACACCTGTTATGTCTCCACCATTTCCATACTTAATCTATTTCATACCTCTTGAGTCGCATCGATTTGCTCGATTCTTGCCATTAGTGTGTGACCCTGTAGGCCCATGACCCATTGGCATATCGGCTTGAAATACCATTTCACCCGATCCATCACCAGTGGCCTCTAGTATGCGTTGGTGACTTAATTTATGCGCCATACTCCAAGATGGGTCATTAAATACCATCTTCCAGATGATGTCCGTGTTGGTAATCCCAATACCTAGATCAAAGTAACTTGATCTTAAGTCATCCTCACGCTAGTCACTTATGGATAAGTATTCGACTAGTGATCCGTCAAGCATAATTTCATAGCATCTTAAGGTTCTACTATTAGTGATGACACACTCAATGGGTTTAGATGAAATTATCGTTGGACTCATTATTATAACATAATAATAATGAAAATGCCTTTCATTGCTAAACAGAAGATTACATAGAAAAGACTTGGACTAGGGCACAAGCTCTTACACGTATCATCAGAAGGATATGGGGGATATGTCTGACTCATCATAGAGCGAACCATATCTAGTAAAGTTCGGTTCCGCCGCTAGGACACACCATTCAACTGAGGTGTTCTAGGCGGGGTCTGCTTAGACAATATCCCACACTCTCCTAGATTGTCGGTGAAGTCTTAGGTCAAGTGCTTTAACTTTTTTCTAAGTTATTTCTCAATTTCAGCCTTAAACTCTTTGAACTTGTCAAACAAGTCAACTTATGTCTCATTATAACCATATCTACTGTGATCATCTGTAAATGTGATAAAGTATCGGAATCTCATTCTGGCTTATGTACTCATGGGCCCACATACGTCAGTGTGTATTAGGCCCAACAAGTCACCCACCCTCTAACCCCTACCGGTAAAGGGTGACTTTGTCATCTTGCCCATCAAGCAAGATTCGCACCTATCAATTTTTCCGAATTCAAACGGACTTAACAGTCCACACTTATGAAGTGTTGATAGTCGTTTCTCGCTTATGTGGCCCAGACGAAAGTGCCATAACCGAGTTTCACTCGATTCATCAACCTTAAACCTTTTGATATTTACATTGTATACGTCAGGCTCATTGTTGTCACTATTTTTCAAAATATAAAGACCATTAACAAGCGTTGGTTCCCCATAACAAACATTCGTTCTATAAAGTTTGAATAGATCATTGTCAATAGTAAAATTGAAACCTTCAATGTCTAAAACTTCAATGTTTATATAGAAATAATGTCTTTACAGAAAGTTGGTAAATAATAAACATTATTCAAAATCAGAAGAATTCCTGACGGGAGACTGAGATGAACGACCCCTACAGTAGTTGCCACGACACTCTTTCCATATGCAACCCGTATGTCCGCTTCATCCCCAGCCAAATCTCGTTTATTTTCCAACACCTGCACATCAACACAAATGTGAGATTGTGATCTAGAATCTAGCACCCAGCCAGAATTAGTAGACAGATTTACTTCAATGAAATAAATACCTGAAGCGCCAGCTCCACCGGCCTTCTTCTGCTCCTCTAGGAATTTCTTGCAGTCCCTCCTCTAGGAATTTCTTGCAGTCCCTCCTCTAGTGACCACGTTGATTGCAGAAGAAGCAAACGGCGTCCTTCACGTCCAACTTGGCATTGCCTTTGCCTTAGGCGTAGACTTGCCCTTTTGGACCATGGGACCCTTTCCTCTTCCCTCAGTATGTATGGAGGACTTGAACGTGCTCCCACTAGCTTTCTTGAAGCTAATGCCTCCTTTGTTCACCATCATCACCTCCTTGGTTTTACCCTTAAGGTTTACCTCAGCGGAGATGAGCATCCCATGGAGCTTTGCGATGGTCTTGTTCATGCCATACATGTTGTAGTTCATTCGTAAACTCGACATCGAGCCGTGCAAGGTGTTCGACTTGACCCTTCATTTTCAGAACGTGACGGCTGACTGACTCTCCATATGGCATCTTAGTGAACATCAAACCCTTGACGGACTTGAACTTTTCGGTCCTAGCCCGCTCCTTGAACATCTCCTCGAGTTATCCCATGATGGCGAATGAGTTTGCACTAATCTCCATCAACTGTTTTTGGAGATCAGCATCCATCGTGCTCAGCATGATGCATCCCACATCGAGCGATTCGTTGAGGTGCTTTTGGTGAGCATTCACAACACTCCTCGTGGAACCAGCAGCTGGCTTATGGGGAATAGGCACGTCAAACACATATTCCTTCCTCTCGTGTTTGAGTACAATTCTCAAATTATGCTCCTAGTCGAGGAAGTTTGCGCAACTAAGTTTTTCCTTCTCTAGGATCAACCTTAGTGACACGACGTGTGCTTGGCTCGTTTCCATAATCTACACAGATAAATAAATTCGAGTTAGATTCTCAATTTATCTATGAAGATTTGTTGCAAAATGTTATGACCATTTTTATTCTTCGCAAGAATCAATAACAGAGACCCTTGATTCACCCTTTTGAAGTCAGCTAAGGTATCAACGCTTCAATTAGGCTATGTAGGTAGGAGTACTTTCCAATCACATATAATGTGACTCTTGGCCAGAACATAAGTACAAAGAGCATCGGCATTGTTCTGTCTGATGCTCTAGGTCGACGCAATCGCAGACATGTGGACCAGAACTTGTTTGGAGAGAGCTAAGGCATCTATGCCCCAAACAAAACTTTCCACGTCTTCTTGCATTGCTTCCACGAACGCTCTGCTAAGGGCACACGACATTTGTGGCCTAGTTGAGTCAACCAAAACTTGACATGTGAACAAGAGCTCGAATTGAGAGCTCTAAGGCATCCACGCCCCAAAAAAAACTGTCCACCTCTTCTAGCTTCACTTCCATGAACGCTCTGCTAAGGCACAAGACGTTTATGGTCACAAAGTTTCGTCGAGTGCCAAAATTTTGGAAAGCATCATTGCATGACAATTTTCATTGCGATATGGTCTAGTTTTGCGAGGCATGTACCAGGTACATTCTCTACATGAAAACTCTTCATCTGTACCGGGTACGATGATATTTATCATGCTTCACGTTATTTTGTATGTCAGAGTTTACGTTATTAACCATATCCAGACATGCAAAATATATGTACGTTTAAACTTATCATGCAAATAAAATAAACATACATCTCTTAATTATACAATTCTAAAATAGCATAATTAAACATGTATAGCCTATGCCCATATATAGGTTTGATCCTTATGGGGCCGGTCCATAATGATCATGGTCACATCCTAAGGGTGAAGGTTACAACATTCATATGTCTTCTTCATCCTTGGTGATGCTCCCACTGGCTTCTTGACGTCTCCAAGACTCAATGCCTTCATCAAGACCTCCATCGTGCCATCCTCAGGAATTGCTACTACAAATTTATCATCGGCTCGCATGTCGGGCATAAATAGAATATAAGTAAAAGCTACGACGCATTTCGTCGTGTATAATATACAACCCAAATCATTTCTTTAAAATGGCACAAACTATCATATATAATTACAAACCAAATGAATGCACTATAAATGGTATGGTCTTGATGGGTTAGGCTATATACATCATGTGAACTAACTAAGCATGTTGCACACATATCATGTGATCAAACAACTTCACGTTTTCAAACACATATGTTGTCATACAAGCATGTTATCCTCGGTTCTTGCCACTAGCGTCTGGCCCTGTAGGCCCGTGACCCATTGGCAGATCATCGCCGATCCATCACAAGTGGTCTCTTGTAAGACGTAATGATTACCCAATGTCCACGAGGTATCTATTGGTTCGATATCTCCTCTATGTCATCTGTGTCACTAACCCTTTGTTTGCTTTAAGGCGTATACGATCGAAATGAGGCATAGCATCGTCATCCTCATCGACCTGATCTAGTTCCTTGATCTAGAGATGACTGAGACGTAGCTTGTGCGGCCGCACACTTTCTCAATCATGCTCATCAAGGGGCCCAAAACCATACCCTTCACCACGTCTCACTATGGGGAAACAAATCCCTTCGGACGCAATGTGCGCTCCCACTACAGTCCGTCCAAGAGCCAACGATGCCCATTATGACTACCTTGTTACAGGCAGCGTTAGGACATGTCAAACAAATGGAGTGACGTGCATGTGAGGCCCTCACTCCAAGGTCTTACGGCAGTGATCACACGATGACGGAGTATGCGTTGGTGACTTAATCTATGCGCCATACTCCAAGTCGGGTCATCCAATACCATATTCAAGTTGATATCTGTGATATGACTTTGGTAATCGCATTACCTAGATCACCAGAACTTAATATTAAGTCATCCTCACGCTAGTCACTTTTGGATAAGTATTCGACTAGTAATTTGTCAAGCATAATTTCATAGTATCTAAAGGTTCTACTATTAGTGATGATACACTCAATGACTTTAGATAAAATTATCGCTTGACTCATTATTACAACACAATAATAATGAAAATGTCTTTCATTGCTTAACAGAAGAAGATTACATAGAAAAGACTTGGACTAGGACAATAGCTCTTACAAAGGGATTATGGCATCATCTGAGCTAATTTTCAAATATTCCATTCTATATCGCATTGGCATAGCTAATTGGGCTCCCTCTTCCCATGGGTCAAGAATCAGGGCAGAACTCGCCAAATTAATATGTCAGATAGGTACGAACTCACCACTTGATTTTGGTTCATTTGTTATTGAACATCTGGTGAAACATGTGAGGTCATTTGCTGTCAAACTCCCAATTGGGTTCCCTTCGTTGATTACGGGCATGATGCTTCAAAAATGTCCCGACATTGTTCGTAACTCTAATGTTGCTGGGAAGCAGCCACTTATGCTGAGTATTAGCCCCAAGCTTTTTGAAGGAAAGCATGTTTGGGATCTTGTGCCACCATCTGCCAAGACATCTGAAGTTGGAAACAGCTCAAGGCCGACATAACCCATTGGCGATAGGATGGTACAGGAGTGTTAGATCTAGTGCCCTATTCCAAGTCTTCTCTATGTAATCTTCTTCTGTAAGGCAATGAAATGCATTTACATTATTATTGTGTTGGGATAATGTGTCAAACGATAACTTCATCTAAATTCGTTAGTGTTTGCACAAGAACAGCATAACCTTTAGATATAATGAAGTTATTCTTGACGTATCCCTAGTCGAGTACTTATCCATAAGTGACTAGTGTGATGATGACTTAAGATCAAATCCTGCTGATCAAGGTGGTGAGACTACCAAAGTCGTATCACAGATACCATCTGGAGGATGATATTAGATGACACGAGGTGGAGTATGGCGCATAGATTAAGTCACCAACGCATACTCAGTCGTGTGATCATTGCCTTAATACCTTGGAGCGAGTGGCTCACATGCACGTCACTCAATTAGTTTGACATGTCCTAAACCTGATTCGTTGGCTATTAGATGAACTATAGTGGGAGCGCACATTGCGTCCAAAGTGTGCGGCCGCACCAATACGTATCAGTCAACTCGGAATTCAAGGAACTAGATCGACTACATGAGGAGGACGACTCTATGCCTCATTCGATCGCATACGCCTAAAAGAAAACAAAGGGTTAGTGACATAGATGACAGAAAGGAGATATCGAACCGATCGATACCTCGTGGACATTGGGTAATCATTATGTCTTACTAGAGACCACTAGTGACCGATCGGGTGAATGACGTTTCACGCCGATCTGGCAATGGGTCACGGGCCTACAGGGTCGCACGCCATGACTGAGAACCGAAGTCTACTCAATGGGACTCAAGAGGTCCAAAATGAGAGAATATGAATATTCGTCACGAAGTGTAGTGCCGATCGCCACCTATAGGGTGGCATTCACCACCAACACTTGTGGAGAGTGGTGATCGTCACCTTGGGTGTGGCGATCGCCACCAACATATGTTTAGGGTGGCGATCGCCACCTATGGTGTGGCGATCGCCACATAGGCCTAGCGGGAAAAACCCCTAGGCACTCACCCAAGCCTATAAATAGAGGCCAAGGATGAGAGCCTCCACAATGCATTCTTGCAATATTTGAATTCTAGCTTCGTTTGCTACATTTAAGGAGCTAGAGAAAGAGTGAGAGTGGGTTCTTTAGTGGTCTAGTAGCCACTAGTTGAATTCTAGCTTCGTGTTTGTCAAGCTCCGGTGTGTGCGAGACGTAGAGGACGGGTCCAAGGGCACGTCTTTGATCGACAGATTTCGCGCTACGAGAGGTAAATGATCCGATCTTTACTTGCTTTAATGATTCATCTATTGTTTGAAAACGATCATGTGGCGGGTTCCTGGTTAAATTCGTTGCTTCCGCTGTGCTTGAGATCCCGGGAACCCTAACAAGGAGCTCGTTGAGGCTATCACGGACCTGGAGAAGACAATTGCAACACTAAACAGCAGGAAGAATGCTTTTGAAGTACTCTTCCGTGATCTTCCTGATGCCCCTGCTACACCCGATGCTGAAGATGAAGTTGTTGCTTCCACCTTTGACTAATGAACCACCGTGCTATCTCTCTCTCAATCTAAAAAAAAATTATCTCTTTTTAAAACATTTGAATCCTCGGGGTATGTCCAAGTTAATTATCCTACAATGTTTGGGTATTTTGCTCCATTTTGGGGCTGGATTGCTTGTGTTTAGAGCTATTTTGCATTATTTTTCCTGATTGGGCATTTTTTGGATACTTTGGTTACTTTTGGCCATTTTTTGAGGTAATCAGGGGGAGATATAGCCAATTTTGGATGTAAACACATGTTGTGAAACATGTTGTAACTTGTTGTGTGACATGCGACGAAAGAAGATCGATTACTCAAAGAGCCATAGCTGACGACGATCTCAAGATGTTCGCCAAAGCTGGAAACGTTGCTCACTGGAAGTTGCTAGAAATATTTTCTTGCCTAAAAAATAGCCAAAGGGGGAGATTGTTGCTACGTCTAGTGTTGGCAAATTTTTTAGCGCAAGGTAAGATGTCAGACCAACATGTTGCAACATATTTGGTGTGACATGATGCGCTCAAGATTAGGAAAGTTGTCGCGTTTCCTATTTAAATTTACAGAAGCGTGGCAGGAAAGGGAATTACGTCACGACAAGTTTAGGCAACTTCCAGCTATAAAGATCACACACCAACAAGATTAAATAAGGCGGCAACGGAGTCGTATTCCTAAAAGGGACTTCATGTTTGGAGTCGTATTCCTAAAAGGTTTCGAAGGAACCGATTAGGCATGTATGGTTGCTATAAAAGCAGGAGCTTCCCCATAACAACAAAGAGGTTCTTCGTGCACAAGTTATTCAGAGCTCCTAAACGTGTTGGACTAGCATGTTGGGAGGTTGTATGCTTTGTTAAGAACCGTGTGCTCGACAAACATCATTCAAGGAGAATTGAGTGTTTAATCGATTATGGGATTATGTACGTGATTGAAGATTCACGAAGACTATCGAAGAATACGATATATCGAGCATAGGCGCTTACTCGAAGGGTGGAATTGAGGCGTTCTCAAATACAGGGGGAGTCCCTGGTCGAGGTATTTCATAAAGTAGTAATAGTAGCTTAGGACAATAGTTTGTGTGATAATTAGTTGATGCTTGAAGTTGTACTATTGACTACTTGATAATGAAAACCTTTCCACTAGCAGAGTGCCCCCAGATGTAAGTGTATTTACACCGAACTGGGTAAACATATTGTGTGTCTTCAATTTACTGTTTACTAATTTATTATCCATTATCTGTGATCAGACAAGTTGTTGAACCAATCATTACAATATTATGTTCGACATCTTGTTCCTACTACAAATCAGAATTTCAACATATAATAAGTGTATTTAAACATGCATTATATAAGAAAATTCATGAATATGATAATAATTATAAATTATGTATTCTCCATTATCATTAATTTTGTAATTAAACATTAGTTCATTTCTTGTGTACATGATATTAAATGGATTAAACATGCATGCATACTATCAATGCCAAAATATGCATGACAAATTATCAACAAGTAAATATAAATATCCAGAGTAAATGTGTTACGTATAATATTAAAAGGAGTTGGAAAAAATATATATTGGTGATCTACTCTTGCATTAAAACAAAAATTATAACCAAAATTTGATAAAACTTATACCAAAATTATGCATCATTATTTGAAAGAAAACAATTATACTTTTTTTTTTGAAGTAAACTTATATTATTGGATTCAAAAGACAACTAACCCGGCATCAAGCCGGACAGCTGAGGCAACGGTTGGTGGGACAAACCCCTCACCATAATCTCAACTATTGTTAGTCATAGCATACTTGGCTAAATCATGAGCCACCGAGTTACAAGATCTAGACGCGTAAGATATAGAGACACCAGTCCCCAAGACAGAAAGAATCTGGCGACAGTCAGAGATGATTCCACCCACTATGTTCCTGGCTTGGTTTCCTCGCCTGACTTTGTCCACTACCTGTAGGCAGTCTGACTCTATCACCGCAATTGGTATATTTCTCCCTTTGACCCACGAAAGTGCTTCTCTGAGCCCCACGGCCTCCACCTCTTCTGGGAGGAGATATCCCGTGAACCATCTACAAAATCCTCCTAGCAGCCACCCTTCGGAGTCCCTACATGCAAGTCATATACTCCAATGTCCTTTTTCTGAGTCCAAACCTCCATCAACGTTTATATTTACAGCTCCGTCTGGGGGAGGGCGTCAGGGTGGAGTTTGCTGTCTTTGCCCCTGCCCTGCACCGGGTATTTGGGGTCTGGATATGGCCCATTGCCTACGATACGCTTTCGCCATTGCAGCTACCCTTGACGGGTGGAATACTTCTCCTTTCCAGACACATTGATTTCTTGCTCTCCAAATGACCCAGAAGTAGAGTGCCACGAGGCTTTTCTCATCCTGATCTTCTCCCCATGATGTCCATTATGTCACTTTTGGACTCGGTCCCATTCTGTCTTTGACTCTTGTCAGCAATCTGTCATCCCAGATTGGTTTCACCACTCGGCATTCCAAGAAGAGATGGTCTTCCGTCTCCTCTCCCCCTCCGCACAGAGGACATTGTGTGATAATGGGTACCCCCTTAAGAAATAGAGAGGCTCTAGTCGGGAGGAGGGTCAAGATAGCTCTCCAAAAGCATACTTTGACCTTCGTTGGTGCCTTCAAATTCCAAACTCTTCTCCATTCTGGGGCATTTATCGATGGGTTCCATAGGTTACCTGATGAGCAAAGAACCCTGTATGCACTTCTTACTGTGTATTCACCCATCCCAATACCAGGGGTCGGTGTCGCCGTACATGGAAGGGATTATGGAGAAGATTTTGTTACTTGTATCCGGATCGAACATTGTCTTAACCTTGTCAGCATTCCAGGCTCTGCAGTCTGGTAGAAATAGTTCTGACACTTTCATGTGAGCAAGGGTATGGGGCTCAACGAAAGTAGTTTCCCCTCTTATGCATGGGTTTTCACCTGTCAGCCAAGGAGTGCCGAGGATAGGAACGTCACCCGGTCCAATACTGCGGCGGGCTTTCTCACTTACCACGCTTCGCCCTGCACATATGCCTCTCCAGATATAACTCGGGGTATGCCCTACTGGAGCCTTGATAAAAGTGGCATGGGGATAGTACTTTGCTTTCAGCAGCCTTGCTGGTAGTGATGAAGGATTTGTGAGGATCCTCCAAGCTTGTTTTCACAGGAGTGCCAAGTTATGCTCCCTTAGGTGCAGGAAGCACATTCCTCCCAGTTCCTTATGTTTGCAGAGGTCAGCCCATTTACACCACATGATCCCCTACCACCCGCGATTCCTTTCCACCAGAACTTATTAAACATTCTCCCGATATCCTCTAGGAGCCTTTGCGGCAATCGGAATAGCTGCATAGAATAAGATGGTAGAGCCTGGAGAACATATTTTATTAGAACCTCCCTCCCTGCAGAAGACAATAACTTGTTACTCCAAGAGGTCATACGTCGTGCTATCCGCTCCTTGATATACCCAAAGGTTTTTGCCCTATTCCTCCCTACCATGTTTAGGAGCCCCAGATATACTGTTGCCTCCATTTCCTCTTTGAAAAGCAGCATGTTATTGATGACTTCTTTCACTTCGTTGCTTGTGTTTGAGGAGAAAAATACAGAAGACTTCTCTCTATTAATAAACTGGCCCGAGGCTCTCTCATAAATGTGTAGGCACTGTAAGATCCTGTCTGCCTCCCCTGTCGCTGCTCTGCAGAAGAGATAGCTGTCATCAGCAAATAACAAGTGCGAAACACGAGGCGCACCCCTGACTATTTGTACTCCCTGCAATCGTCCTACTCTCTCAAACTCTTTTATCAACAGTGATAGTCCTTCAGCACAAATTAGAAACAGGTATGGAGATAGGGGGTCGCCCTGTCTTAGGCCCCTCGTTGGCCTTCCAATTGGAATTTCATGTCCAGATGTGGATACCGTGTAAGTCACTGTTGCTATGCATGTTCTAATTCGATCCACCATGTCTGACTGTATCCAATCTTCCTCATCATCTGGAGAATGAAACTCCATTCCACTCTGTCATATGCTTTGCTCATGTCTAGTTTTAAAGCCATTAGTCCCCCACTTCCTGTCTTCTTTCTTTTCACGTGGTGTAGAACTTCCCCTGCCACAATTAGGTTATATGTTATGAGTCTCCCTGGAACGAACACACTCTGTGTCTGGGAAATGATCTCATCCAATAATTCTTTGAATCAATTGACCATAACCTTGGAGATTATTTTATATATCACATTACACAAGGCTATTAGCATGTAGTCTCCCATGGCCTCAGGTTGTTGCTTCTTCGGGATAAGAACAATATTTTTCTTATTCGAACCACGAGGGAGGGTTCCCGTAGAGAAACCCTGCATTTAGCCCATCAGGCCCTGGGGACTTATTCGAGTCCATCCCAAATAGGGCTGCTCTTACCTCTTCTTCTTTAACTGGCATGACCAGGAACTCGTTTTGTTCTGCTGAGATAGTGTGTTGAGATAGACCCACCACATCTATACTTTCTACCTCTCTGGCTGTGAAGATTCCACCGAAATATGTAGCTATTTCGATCTCGATGCCCGAGTTCCACCCTACCACCTCTCCTCCTTCTATTTTGAGAGTTGATATGTAATTCCGTCTTCTTCTCTCTGTAGCACACTTGTGGAAATAAGCCGTGTTCTTATCTCCCTTCTCTAACCACAGTTGTTTTGATCTCTACCTCCATTTGAGCTCTTCTGCTAATATTAGGTTGTTTAATCTGTCTGCCTCTCTACCATATTCTTCCATACCCCGATCGTCCCTTCTATTTCTGAGTATTGTGACCCGTCGTTGTGTCTTCCTTAGCTCGTCTCCATTTTTCTTGTTTTCTTCTTGACCCCACTGATGTAATCTTTCTTGCACAATGTACAATCTGTCCGTTAGTTGCTGCCCCACTCCCTCATTCCACGCCATGACTGTGGTCTTTGCACAATCCGGGTTTAGTACCAACTCATTGCAGAATCTAAAAGGGTGGCTAAATTGTTGGTGCACCTGGGGTTGCCCTGTTAGGAGTATTGGACTATGATCAGATGTAGAGAAGCCCAAGTTTGTCAATCTTGTGTTTTCCAATTTGTTCCGCCATGCGTTGTTTACTAGGGCTCTGTCTAGGCGTGTTTCCTTCCATCCGATGGTCCCACGACTCTTTTCCCAAGTAAACCTGTGGCCCGTGATGTCAACATCCTCCATCCCGCAGTCCATTATTGTGGATAAGAAGCCCTCTATTAGGCCCTGGGGGTACGGAAGACATCCCCTTGCATCTTCCTGACTACCCATGTTATTCATGTCACCGATTAGACACCAAGGGATACTAATTCCTTCTGCCAATGACCTCATTAGCTCCCACGTGTGGTGTCTGTAATGTCTGTTTGAATCCTCATACACCCCTGTTATCAATACCCGAGGCCCACTTCCCATGATTGCTGATATGTGTATATGTCTTTTCGAGGATGAGAGAACTGAAACTCCCTTGCCATCCTTCCAAAACATCGCCAATCCCCCACTTCTTCCTTCCGGGTCAACCCCAAACACTCCCTGGTACCTTAATCTCCCACACAAAACTCTCAGGTGTCTCTGAGTGGCGTAAGTCTCCCATAGAAATATGTAGTCGGGTTTCTTTTCTGCTGTAATCTTGAGTAGGAACTGAATGGCCCGTGGGTTCCCAAGCCCCCGGCAGGTCCAAGAGGGTAGACTCATTGTCCCCCGTGGGACCTCTCAGTTGGTCCCGCCGATGTTTGTGCTTCATTTAAGTCTATTGTTCCTTCCCTTCCTCCGTGTTGTACTCTTCTCCGCTTGACACCGGCACATTCCCTGGAGCTTGCGTCCTCCTCGTATATTGGTTGCACCTTCCTTTGCCTTACCCTAGTTGCCTATGTACTGCTTGCTTCTTCTGAGGCTGCTTATGTTCTCATGTACGATCTGCCGCCCTGGAATCCCCTTCCTCCCTTTCCCGGTCCATTCCACAGGTATCTATCACCCTGTGCGAAAGTTTTCTGCTTGATCTCAGCTCTCAGCCAAGTACCATAGGGAAGTGCATCATGTCCTACCACTCTTTCTTTATTACAGTGCTTTTCGGCATGGCCTAGGATCCCACAATTGAAGCATAATGGGGGTAACCTTTCATATTGAAAAGATATGCAGTGGCTTACCCCCTTTGAATCTTCCACTGCCATCATTCTGCTTAGTGGCTTGTGAATTGCCAGCTTTACCCGAACCCGAACGTAAGGGTGCCAGTGATAGCATTTGTGCCCTAGTCCAATTGGTATTAGCCTGTAAACGTCTATGTACAAATATCATCGTTTGTAATGTATAAATATAAACGGCTTTATATTACTTATGTGTTGAAGTAATATGTTAAGCATGATCTGATTTATGACCACTAAAGTAGTAGAACCATAAATCTGTACGGATCACACTTAACGAGTCCCTGGTCAACCTATGCTTCCTTGAAAGCGACCAGTATGAGGATGGTTCTTAATGACGTAGTTCTACTTGTCATAGGGATGTGGGATCCTGGAACCATACAATAGATATCATGAGGTGATTGATATCGGACGACCCGCATTGAATAGTGTTTTCATAGATTAAACCATAAACATATTCAGATGCGATAGCTTGTCACGACGTCCTTAGACCAAGGAGTCTTTGTGATCACTGTGCAATGAACGTACGGCTTTAACTTGCGCCAAACGCTTTCTGTAAAAGGATTGCTATGAAGGGCATGATTGGGTGGCGGAACGGGTTGCATGAGTGACACGAAAGACGGCTAAGGGATTTATCCCTCATACTACGGTATGGGAAAGATATCCGTTAGAAGGCCTCTTGATAGAGACTGACTGAGAGAAAAACATGGCCATGCAAATGATACGGGTTATCATTTCTCAGTCATCTCGCATATCAAGTAACAATGATTAATTGAACAAGGGAGACGACTCTATGCCTTGAGATCAATTGGGATATCTAGAGATAAAAGGATGGTGACTTGTACGCACAAAGGTTAAGTCGAATTATCGATCATCGTGCACCTTGGGTAATCATAATGTTTTACTAGAGACCACTTATGATGGATCGGGCAAGAGGGAGTCTTGCGCTGATCTGCCAACGGTGGCATGAGCCTAGAGGGTCACACACATACAAGACGGATAACTTGAGACAAGGAAACATGGATGTTTCTTAAGGAGAAGTATATGGACAAAACTGGAGGTTTTGTGCCATAGGTTCGGTTTGAGAGAATAATTAGCGAATCGGGCAACTTTTGGACTTTGTTTGATAAGTAACGACAAAAAGGTCGGGCAACTTTTGGACGCGGCATGAGACAACACGGGAGGGCCCATTGGGCTCGGCCCATGAAGCCTCATGGCCGGCCCAATAAGGGCCCAATAAGGCCATATGGCCGGCCCACTTGGTGGGGCCATTGTGGGGGCCACACAATGCCATGCTTAGTTGGTGATTGTGGATTAAGAGGTGAGTGATTTAAGGGGTATGGGTTAAAGCACCTTTAAGCCCATACCAATCACTTTTAACCCATACTTGTGAGTTGGGTGATGAATTATAATGCAAGACTTTAATTCATTAATTCATTAAGTCACAAAACACACAAAAACTCTCTCTCTCTCTCTTATTGTGGCCGGCCACCCCTCTCCTCTTCATCATCTTGCTCTCTTGTTCTTCATTTAATTGTTCTAGTAGGCAATTAAGTGAAGGATCTTGAAGATCATCCTCTTGGTGTGGACTAGCTTTAGAGAAGAAGATCCGAACGTTCTTCTTTATCGATTCAAACAAGACTTAAAGGTAAACATCTTGTGGAATAGATTTTGCTTTGGGATTTAATGGTTTAAATGTTCTTGGACAAGGTTTGGAGTAGATTATCTTTTATTGCTTCCGCTATCTCGACGATCTAGAACGCTCCAAAACCCTACAGCCAGTGCCCTGTAAAATTGCCCTCATCCATTTTCACAACCTCCTCAAATGCATTCCCAATTCTTGACGCTACCTTCTCAGTTTTCAGGTGTGCATGCATCCCGTGCATTTGCATCCAGACCTGATAATGTTGGAATTTTACCTTTTCTTGAGGCACTCTCATTGGTAGTCGTTCCAACAAGATTTGTAGCATGTTGAATGTCCAAGGGCTCCTATCCAGGATGCTTTCCATATCTCGTTCGTCATAGAATTGAAACAAGAACAAGTTGTTTGTTATTTCTTTTATGATAACTCTATGTTCGGGTTCCCACAGACTAGCCATGACGTTTTTGAAAGCTTTGAAGTCATATCCCTTTTCTGTTATAAATCTGCCTACAAGACATAGCATCATATCGTCGTTTTGCTCTCCCTCCTCTGTATCCCCGAAGACCAGTCTGATATCCTATTCGCCCTCTATGGATATATGCTTCCATCGCTCTTGTATGTCTTCTAGTCCTTCCGGCTCCGTCTCCTTGCTCGTACCATGTTCCCCCTCCTCCCAGTTTTCCCCTAGTCCTTCTTCCTCTTCACGCAAACCCCCCGTCTCCCCCCTCTGGCTTGTGCCTCCCTCCCCGTGTATCGCCCCCCTCCGGCTTGTACCTCCTTCCCCGTTTATACCCCTCAACCTGATAAATTAATGAATTAAAGTCTTGCATTATAATTCATCACCCAACTCACAAGTATGGGTTAAAAGTGATTGGTATGGGCTTAAAGGTGCTTTAACCCATACCCCTTAAATCACTCACCTCTTAATCCACAATCACAACCTAAGCATGGCATTGTGTGGCCCCCACAATGGCCCCACCAAGTGGGCCGGCCATATGGCCTTATTGGGCCCTTATTGGGCCGGCCATGAGGCTTTATGGGCCGAGCCCAATGGGCCCTCCCGTGTTGTCTCATGCTGCGTCCAAAAGTTGCCCGACCTTTTTGTCGTTACTTATCAAACAAAGTCCGACGCGATATCGACGAAAAACTCAATTTTTCTCGATTCGCTAATTATTCTCTCAAACCGAACCTATGGCACAAAACCTTCAGTTTTGTCCATATACTTCTCCTTAAGAAACATCCATGTTTCCTTATCTCAAGTTATCCGTCTTGTATGTGTGTGACCCTCTAGGCTCATGCCACCGTTGGCAGATCAGCGCAAGACTCCCTCTTGCCCGATCCATCATAAGTGGTCTCTAGTAAAACATTATGATTACCCAAGGTGCACGATGATCGATAATTCGACTTAACCTTTGTGCGTACAAGTCACCATCCTTTTATCTCTAGATATCCCAATTGATCTCAAGGCATAGAGTCGTCTCCCTTGTTCAATCAATCATTGTTACTTGATATGCGAGATGACTGAGAAATGATAACCCGTATCATTTGCATGGCCATGCTTTTTCTCTCAATCAGTCTCCATCAAGAGGCCTTCTAACGGATATCTTTCCCATACCGTAGTATGAGGGATAAATCCCTTAGCCGTCTTTCGTGTCACTCATGCAACCCGTTCCGCCACCCAATCATGCCCTTTATAGCAATCCTTTTACAGAAAGCGTTTGGCGCAAGTTAAAGCCGTACGTTCATTGCATAGTGATCACAAAGACTCCTTGGTCTAAGGACGTCGTGACAAGCTATCGCATCTGAATATGTTTATGGCTTAATCTATGAAAACACTATTCAATGCGGGTCGTCCGATATCAATCACCTCATGATATCTATGATATGGTTCCAGGATCCCACATCCTTATGACAAGTAGAACTACGTCATTAAGAACCATCCTCATACTTGTCGCTTTTAAGGAAGCATAGGTTGACCAGGGACTCGTTAAGTGTGATCCGTACAGATTTATGGTTCTACTACTTTAGTGGTCATAAATCAGATCATGCTTACCATATTACTTCAACACATAAGTAATATAAAGTCGTTTATATTTATACATTACAAACGATGATATTTGAACATAGACGTTTACAGGCTAATACCAATTAGACTAGGGCACAAATGCTATCAATCTCCCACTTTCCCTTAGCTCCAATCTAAGTCCCATTCTATACCCATTGACCTAACATTTTTTTCATGTTTATCTTGAGGAAGAGCCTTGGTCAATGGGTCGGCTGTGTTATCATCAGTTGCAACGTAGTGGATCTTCACGTCACCTCTAGCAATTATGTCGTGGATGATGTGATACTTTCTGAGTACATGTTTGGATCTGTTATGTGCCCTGGGTTCCTTAGCTTGCGCAATAGCCCCGGTGTTGTCACAATATAAGTCTACTGGGTTAGACGGGTTTTTAATTACACCTAACCCAGCCATGAAACTCCTGATCCATACAGCCTCTTTTGCCGCCTCACATGCGGCAATGTACTCAGCTTCCGTCGTAGAGTCGGCAATGGTATCCTGCTTCTTGCTTTTCCAGCTGAATGCTCCACCGTTCAACATAAACACATATCCCAACTGACTCTTAAAGTCATCGGGGTCTGTCTGGAAACTAGCGTCGACATATCCTTTGACGACGAGATCATCATTTCTGCCCCCGTATACAAGAAAGGCGTCCTTGGTTTTTCTCAAATATTTGAGAATCGCCTTGACAGCCATCCAGTGTGCCTCACCGGGTTTGGATTGATGTCTACTGGTACAGCTTAGGGCAAACGAGACATCCGGTCTCGTGCATATCATGGCATACATTATGGACCCTATAGCCGAAGCGTATGGGATCTCATTCATTCTTGCTAGCTCTGCAGGTGTCTCAGCACCCTACTTCTTGCTAAGCTTCACGCCATGACGCATGGGCAGCAATCCTTTCTTTGAATCTTGCATTGAGAATCGTCTCAACACCTTGTCTATATAAGTGTTTTGACTTAAACCCAAGACCCGCTTGGCACGGTCTCTATATATCTTGATTCCCAAGATGTAAGAGGCCTCGCCTAAGTCCTTCATTGCGAAACACTCACCTAACCAAGTCTTCGTTAAGAGCAAGGTAGGGACGTCGTTTCCAATGAGCAGTATGTCATCAACATAAAGCACTAAAAAGATTATATTGCTCCCACTTGCCTTTTTATACACGCAAGGTTCATCATCGTTCTTGACGAAGCCAAACCGTTTTACTACTTCATCAAAACGCTGATTCCAACTCCGAGATGCTTGCTTCAAACCATAAATTGATTTGAGCAACTTGCAAATCTTTCCCTTATTCTTTGGATCCTCAAAACCCTCAGGCTGAGATATATAAACGTCCTCAGCTAACCTCCCGTTGAGGAAGGCGGTTTTGACATCCATTTGCCATATCTCATAGTTGTGATATGCTGCTATGGCAAGAAGAATGCGGATAGATTTTACCATAGCTACTGGAGAAAAGGTCTCTTCATAGTCAATTCCATGGACTTGTCTATAACCTTTTGCTACCAGTCTCGCTTTATAGGTCTGAGGTTTGCCATCCATGTCAATCTTTATTTTAAAGATCCATTTACACCCTATGACCTTAACATCAGGGGTATGATCTACCAAGTCCCACACTTGATTATCTGACATGGATTGCATTTCTTCCCTTATGGCTTCCAGCCATTTCTCAGAGTCGGTTCCGTCCAAAGCCTCTCGAAAGGTAGCTGGATCATTGTCCACTAGTACTAAACCATCACCTTCAGTTACTAAGAAACCGTATCTGACAGGTGCATGACTTATCCTTTCAGAGCGCCTCGGACCGTCCTCATTAACTGCAGCTATTGGTTCTTGCTCAATGACCACTTCTGGCTCTACCTCTTCTAGTGGGTCTTCTCGTGGTTCCCGAGTGACCATCTCATCTAGAACTTCATCAAGATGAATAGCCCTCCCACTGACTGTCTTGGAAATGAACTCTTTTTCCAAGAACGTCCCACCTCGAGCGACAAAAACTTTATTTTCGCTCGGTTTGTAGAAGTAGTATCCTTTTGTTTCTTTTGGATATCCGACGAAAGTGCATTTATCTGATCTTGGTTCGAGCTTGGTTGCAAGCAACCTTTTAACATAAGCCTCGCAACCCCAGATTTTAAGGAAGGACAAAACGGGTTCCTTCCCGTACCATTTTTCAAATGATGTCCCTTCCACTGCTTTCGACGGAGCCCTATTTATTATGAAAGCGGCGGTTTGCAGAGCATAACCCCAGAAGGAGATTGGGAGATCAGTGAGACTTAACATTGATCGAACCATATCTAACAATGTTCGATTCCTCCATTCGGACACACCATTAAGTTGCGGTGTTCCTGGCGGAGTCCACTGAGATAGTATTCCACCTTTCAGTAAGATAACTAAGAAACTCCTCGGATAAGTATTCTCCACCCCGATCAGAACGGAGTGCCTTGATACTCTTTCCGAGTTGGTTTTCTACTTCAGTCCTAAACTCTTTGAATTTATCAAAAGCTTCGGACTTATGTCTCATTAGATAGACATAACCATATCTACTGAAATCGTCAGTAAATGTGATAAAGTAGCCTAAACCACCTCTGGCATGCGTACTCATTGGTCCACATACGTCTGAATGTATTAGACCCAATAAGTCACCTACCCTCTCACCTAAACCAGTGAAGGGCGCTTTAGTCATCTTACCCATCAAACAAGCTTCGCATCTTTCAATCGCTTGGAATTCGAATTGACTTAGAAGTCTGCGCTTATGAAGCACTGAGATGCGTTTCTCATTTATGTGACCTAGACGACAATGCCAGATAAGAGTTTGGTCTAAATCATTAGTTTTAAACCTCTTAGCATTTACATTATAGAGCATGTTGGATTTGGAGTTTTGCATATTCAATATGTATAATCCTCCAACAGTGCGAGCATTGCCATAATATATGTTGTTGCGCATAATATCAAAAAACCCGTTCTTAATATTAAAATAATATCCCTCTATTTCAAGAAGAGAAATTGAGATAATATTCCTGTTGAAAACAGGTACGCAAAACACATCATTAAGTTCAATTACAAGCCCACTGGGCAAAACAAGGTTCACAGAACCCACAGCAGTTGCGGCAACTCTGGTATTGTTCTCAACTCTTAGGTCCACCTCGTTTTCCTTTATATCTCTTCTACTGTGTAACACCTGCACATCAGCACAGACATGAGACTCAGCTCCAGTGTCTAGTACCCAAGTATTTATTGTAGAAAGATATAGCTCTAATGGAATATCTGATGAAGTAGCGGCCCCACCGCCCTTCTTCTGATCCTCCTTCAGCTGCTGACAGTCTTTCTTCCAATGACCAAGCTTTTGACAGTAGAAACAGACCGACTCCTTTGCCTTCCCTTTGCCTTGTACGGGCATGTGAGGTCTAGGAATAAATGGTCGTCTGTTCCTCCCTGCGAGGTGTCTTGGGCCTTTACCCTTGCCACCAACAGCTTTGAAGCTAGGTCCCTTCTTGACCATGAAGACATTTTTGGACGAACTGCCCCTTATGCTCTTCTCGGCAGTTACTAGCATGTTGTGCAACTCCGACACGGTCTTGTCCATATCATGCATTTGATAGTTCATGACAAACCCACCATATGCATGAGGAAGGGATTGCAGAACAAAATCCGCAGCCATTTCCTTTTCCATAGACATACCGATACTAGTCATATGGTCAAAATGCCCCTTCATCTGTAGGACGTGAGGACCTACGGAGCTGCCTGCTGACATCTTGCAGGCTATGAGTTCTCGGAGAACAGTGTATTTTTCAATACGTACTTTCTCCTTGAACATATCCTTGATCTGTGCAAACATTGCAAACGGATCATGGGATAGCTCCATAAACTGCTTTTGGAGGTCCGCCTCCATGCAGCCCAGCATGACACACGCAACGTCGATAGAGTCGCTAAGGTGTTTCTGGTACGCATCCTTAACGACCCTCGTTGCGTTGGCAGCTGGCTCCTCAGGGATAGCCTTATCAAGGACGTACTCCATGCGTTCCATTTTTAACACAAGTCGTAAATTTCTGTCTCATTCTAGATAATTTGTCCCGTTGAGTTTACACTTCTCGAGTATAGTCCTCAATGACAAATTAGACGAGTTTGTTGAATTACTAGCCATTTCTACACGAAGAAAGTAAATTTAATCAGAATAGTTGAATAAATTTACGAAGATCCGAATTAAACACCAACCATTAGATTCTAAAATTTAGAATCTTTAAACCAAGATCCCTTATTCGTCATTTGAAGTGCGCTAAGGCGCACCGCTCCAATTGACTTATTTAGGTAGGACATCCGTCCAATTACAACCCGTGTAACTCTTAGTCAGGGTATGTGTAAAACACACGGCTTACCCTTCCGATGCCCCAGCTCGACCTCAGGCCAAGAATCGTGGTTGAGTCAACCAACTTTCACTAACGAGTTAACTTTGTACAGATGCTCCGCTAAGGCGCACGACATCCCACAAAGTTTACCATTCCCATCTAGAACCCATTCGATCGATGCTCCGCTAAGGCGCACGACACCGATAAAATGTTTCTACATGGGTGTGAATTTGGGTGGCATCTCACTTGACTCAAATTAACTTGTAATTTGGTTGCGTTTAATAATTCGAAAGTATTTGGTACAATTACGAACCCGTCATCAACAACCCGTGTTGTGACGTTTCTAATTGTATCACATACTATCTTCATTTGAATCCGTCATTTGCAACCCGTGCAAATACGTTTCAAATTTGAACTCATCCATCACAACCCGTGTGATGATAGTTCACAACGCTTTAAACATGCAAACAATTAAAGTTGATTTTAATCTTTGCATGTGAGGTGATCGCTTATAAACTTATAAACTAATCATGCAAGCATGCAATTAATTAAATAATTCAAGCAAGCATCCATAAAGCGTTAAATATGCATTTTATAGCCCATCCTAATCTTAGGATTCTACGAGTCTTCACATCTTCTCGTCTTTCTCATTCGGGCTCCCACTAGCTCTTGGACTTCCTCCAAGACCGTCATCATGCTCGATTTTCCATCCTTCTCGTCTTTGAGTAATAATTACAATTAATACTCGGTTCGTAGACCGGATAAAAAATAATTACACTTTATGGGCTCGAATAAAAGAATAATTACACGCTAACACTAACGGTATGCAAACCGTGAAAGCGATAAATCTAATGGGCTACTAATGCATCATACATTTCATCACATCATCCAACATGTTATCACACAAACATGTTATCAAATAATATGCAATAATTCCGGTTTTAATTTTGCCAAGTTGCTTGGTCGGGTTTATCGAAACTAGACCTTTTCGAAAAACGGTTTATCGAAACCGATTAAATTTTGAAAGTTTTCGAAATATTGGATCGCGGGTTCGTGACATGGACACACCACACACGAACCAAGTCGGGCCAAGCCAATGGGCCGAGGGCCCATTGGGCCGAGCCCAACTATGCACGGCCCGGTTTGGGCCTTGGAAGGCCCAAACCCGGCTTGCCGCCACTCTCGGCCTCGGCCAAGAGTGGGGACGGGCCCGGTCACCGCCGGCCTCCGGTGACCTCCGTCCGGTACCTCCGATCCGGCTCCCCGAGAGTCTCTTCTCGGACCCGACAAATCCAATAATTTCCGAAAAATTCCAAATTTAATATATTTTTCAAAATTAACATATTTCATCCAAATCTCCCAAAAAGCATTAAAATCATGTTATCAACTTTTGGCATGCAAATAATCACAAAACCGAAATGAATTCAACAAGACAAAGATTAAGAGGGTAACCGACCCTCTGATACCACTGTAGGGTTTTGGAGCGTTCTAGATCGTCGAGATAGCGGAAGCAATAAAAGATAATCTACTCCAAACCTTGTCCAAGAACATTTAAACCATTAAATCCCAAAGCAAAATCTATTCCACAAGATGTTTACCTTTAAGTCTTGTTTGAATCGATAAAGAAGAACGTTCGGATCTTCTTCTCTAAAGCTAGTCCACACCAAGAGGATGATCTTCAAGATCCTTCACTTAATTGCCTACTAGAACAATTAAATGAAGAACAAGAGAGCAAGATGATGAAGAGGAGAGGGGTGGCCGGCCACAATGAGAGAGAGAGAGGATTTTTTTTGTGTGTTTTGTGACTTAATCAATTAATGAATTAAAGTCTTGTATTATAATTCATCACCCAACTCACAAGTATGGGTTAAAAGTGATTGGTATGGGCTTAAAGGTGCTTTAACCCATACCCCTTAAATCACTCACCTCTTAATCCACAATCACCAACTAAGCATGGCATTGTGTGGCCCCCACAATGGCCCCACAAAGTGGGCCGGCCATATGGCCTTATTGGGCCCTTATTGGGCCGGCCATGAGGCTTCATGGGACGAGCCCAATGGGCCCTCCCGTGTTGTCTCATGCCGCGTCCAAAAGTTGCCCGACCTTTTTGTCGTTACTTATCAAACAAAGTTCGACGCGATATCGACGAAAAACTCAATTTTTCTCGATTCGCTAATTAATCACTCAAACCGAACCTATGGCACAAAACCTTCAGTTTTGTCCATATACTTCTCCTTAAGAAACATCCATGTTTCCTTGTCTCAAGTTATCCGTCTTGTATGTGTGTGACCCTCTAGGCTCATGCCACCGTTGGCAGATCAGCGCAAGACTCGCTCTTGCCCGATCCATCATAAGTGGTCTCTAGTAAAACATTATGATTACCCAAGTTGCACGATGATCGATAATTCGACTTAACCTTTGTGCGTACAAGTCACCATCCTTTTATCTCTAGATATCCCAATTGATCTCAAGGCATAGAGTCGTCTCCCTTGTTCAATCAATCATTGTTACTTGATATGCGAGATGACTGAGAAATGATAACCCGTATCATTTGCATGGCCGTGATTTTTCTCTCAGTCAGTCTCCATCAAGAGGCCTTCTAACGGATATCTTTCCCATACCGTAGTATGAGGGATAAATCCCTTAGCCGTCTTTCGTGTCACTCATGCAACCCGTTCCGCCACCCAATCATGCCCTTTATAGCAATCCTTTTACAGAAAGCGTTTGGCGCAAGTTAAAGCCGTACGTTCATTGCATAGTGATCACAAAGACTCCTTGGTCTAAGGACGTCGTGACAAGCTATCGCATCTGAATATGTTTATGGCTTAATCTATGAAAACACTATTCAATGCGGGTCGTCCGATATCAATCACCTCATGATATCTATGATATGGTTCCAGGATCCCACATCCTTATGACAAGTAGAACTACGTCATTAAGAACCATCCTCATACTTGTCGCTTTTAAGGAAGCATAGGTTGACCAGGGACTCGTTAAGTGTGATCCGTACAGATTTATGGTTCTACTACTTTAGTGGTCATAAATCAGATCATGCTTAACATATTACTTCAACACATAAGTAATATAAAGCCGTTTATATTTATACATTACAAACGATGATATTTGAACATAGACGTTTACAGGCTAATACCAATTGGACTAGGGCACAAATGCTATCACCTCGCCCCGTACCTACTCCCCTCAGCCCTCCCTGGCTCGCGTGGAGTCGTCCTCCTCCATCTCCAGCCCTCCCTTGTTCCGCCCTCCAGTCCGCCTCCCTGCGCCCCTCTTCGCTACTCTGCCCTTCTTCAATCCTGGCGCTGTCCACCACCGCATCCTGCTTTCCCCGTCATCGACCTTCCGGATCCAAACCCACAGACGCCTTCAACGTCGTGGTACACGCCCACTCGCGGCACAAACCCTAAATCTCTCTTTCATAAAGAGGAAAGGGACTAAGTCCGTATGTTTCTATCTTAAAACAATTATACTTAATTATATCCAAAACTATATATAATAATATTACTTATAATATATCTGAATAAAGAGATAAAATAACAATAAAAGGTTTCTCTTATCAAGGATTATTTTCTTTCTTTAAAAAAAATTTGACAAAATAATTTCAAATTTTAAATGAATTTCTTTACAAGAAAAACGTTCACTCAAAATAGGCTTCTGTCAAATCTAAACTTAAATTTAAAGAACATTTACGTTAAACAAAAATCCGTTCAGAGTTTCTTCATAATTCAAGTTCTGATTTAAAAAATTATCTATAAAATAAATCAGTTTATTTAAAAACAAAACTCAACATTTTTGTATTAATAATTAAAAGTTCTCTAATTTGCATTGACATCAATTGAAATTTCATCAAATAAAATTTTATCCAAAATAAACATTAATATAGAATTGTTTCAAAATAAAACTCTTGATATAATCTATCTTATATATAATGGGAATAGGGAAAGGTTGGGAGTGCACGCTTTTTTGACATCTGGTTTTTTGGTGTTTGACATCTGGAATTTGGGATTTATATATATTTTTTAGTATATGATTATATTATGGGTTTGGGTGCATTGTTAGTTGAAATCTGTCTTTCTGCAGGGTTGACATCTGCCTATCTGCATGGTTAACAGATGGCGTTGGTATGGAAGTGTCTTAATGGTGACGTTTGGGTATACTTTGTTGGTTTTTCAATTTGATAAGAGTTTAATTGACGCTGGCGGATTGGGTGGTTATTGGATTAGGTTCCATCTTAATCCATGGACGACGTCGCAAACAGGTTCACGCGAGACCACTGGCGGTCGCCAACGAGGGATCAGTCAACAAAGACCGAGACTTGTGCGCTCACTCTCTCGCCACCGTCGCCGAAGAGTCCAATCCGAGCAATACAAGAAAGGGAGGTTAACGGCAGAGCCGAGTCGGAGTCAGTGAGCGTGTGCCAGAAGGACAGAAAGGAATGATGCGGATGGTCTCGATGATCTTTATGGCTTCGTCGTTGTGGTATGTATTTTCATTATCTCTCAAACACTCCAGTTTTTTTCAATCGATCTGTGATTGATCGAAGGCTATTTCGATTTTGGTCGCATGTGATATAATTGTGGTCAATTTTGTTTTGTTTTTTTTGTATGCCGATGATGTTGTTTAGATTGTGTGAATGGTGATGGCGATTAGGAGGTTTCTGATTTGGTTGGTAATTATGTTTCTTAATTTGTGGGGATTATACCCTGGATTGTGTTTATCGTAGTTGGGAGTGATTGATTGGTTCAAGTTTGAGTTTTTGATATTGGAAATAGGTTTTCTAGAAAGGTTTTGGTGAATTGGTTACTTTGGTACTGAAAATATGTGTTTGCTGATTATGTTTATTCAATCAATTCAATCGCGTGGTGATGCAATTTCCATCATAGAATTCGCGATTTGATTTTGTTTCTCGAGAAAATTGGTCGGTTTCGATCGATGAACGATGAGGGAGACATGGGTGGATTGTTGTTTATTGAATCTATGAGTGTGTAGGAAAAAAAGATGTCTCGATGAACACGGAGGAATGACCAATTCAGTAATGCGTACTCGGTTGCAGCCAATGGGTTCTGGTCGAAGCACCGCGACGACGTTAGCTACAATCAGCTCCAGAAGGTACTGGGTCGTCATTGATTTTGGGATTACTACACTTTTTATATCATTTTTGTTGTTGTTATCAATAGTTTTGGTGTTATTGGTGAATTGTGAGGGTCTGTTAGTTAGGATTGGATCTTGTAGTATTAGTAGATGAGTGGGCTGGTTTTCGAGTTCTGGGTGTGTTTTGATTGAGCGATTGTTAGCTAGGAGGTATTGAGTGTTGATAAGATTATGAAAATTTGAGTTATGAGATTCAGTTTGGTTATATAATTTATACTACTGGGTGGTTTAGCTCTGGTGTATTGTATTTGTGCACAAGCGGGGTTACTTTAGAGAAGAGTTTTATGGTCTGATTGTAAATATACTGATGTTTTCATGTAATTGGACATTGAACATGTTGGTTTGGATGAGAGAGTGGTATTAGAATTGAGTATGATTTGCCACTTCGTTGAAGGTGAGGACATTTGTTGTTATGTCTGCATATAATGAGAATCTAGGCAAACATTCAGATTAGATATTGAGCAATGTGACTTGGTTTGCAGATTGTCGTGTATGGGGAGTCTTTGCAACAAGAAGGAGCAGGTGGACACTTTCCCTGTAACATATCAAGAGCTTTATTAAATCAATAATATGATAGTTTAGGCCTCACCAATGGGTATATTTGTCGTGTATGGGGATTCTTTGAAAAATTCAGGATCCTTCTGTTCATCCTTGGGGTGGTCTTATAACTACACGAGATGGTTCACGAGATGGTTCATTGACTCTTTTGGATTGCTATCTATGCTCAAAGTCTCTCAAGGGACTCCAAAATGCATGCTCATACTATTGAACTTTTCTAATGCACTGGATTCTTTGTTAGATAATTTGTCATTTTGCGGTAGCTAAAACCCCCTGTTTATGTACGTCTTTGACAATGCCCGCGCAAGAGAAAGGGAGCGTGAATTGCTTTATCCCGATGCCTGTGGTGGGGGAGGTCGGGGTTGGATTAGCCAAGAAATTGCAAGTCATGGGAGAGGACATGGAACAAGGGAGACATGTGCCTTACACACCACTAGACTTTCTTGTGACACACTGGTGGATTTCTGGTCGGCAATTGGTGAGTAGACTCGGTAATCTCTTTTGAGGATGAAGGAAGAAGATTTTATTGAGAGACTTATGTACAGGTGTGTGCTTAGCTATGTGTTTATATCTTGTGAATAACATAGTGAAAGAGATCACCACGGGTTCCAAAGATTGAAAATCATGCAGCGGACAATATGTAACCGTGGTGATCGATTAAAACTTGATCTTAATGCTATTTGAACATGTTATAAACTCAATTAAAATCTGATATTTTACCTCTTGAAATCGACAAGAACACAAGCGTAGTGTCCTCTCTATCAAGTCCACACAAGCACACAACCGAAATGGTTTTTCTCTCTAATTTTTGCTAGAAATTTTGAGAGAAAACAAGGGCAACAATGGAGGAAGAGAGGGAGAGAATTTTCAGCCATTAGAGGGAGAGAGTGGGAGTTAGTTGCTGAAAAATCAAAAGGATAAGATAATTATAGATTGTGTGATTTTTAATTTGAAATTAAATTGAATTTCAAAATAAAAATTGCATTATCCATCCTTTTAATCCTTCTTATTTGCATTTAACCCTTCTCTTATCTTAAACCCTAAATGGGCTTTAAGCCCATTTAACTAAAACCCAAATTAAACCCATTAACTTGAGTTCTAATTTCGGTTTAGTCAAAACGGCTCAATTTCCTCGAATTGATTTCTTCGACCGTCTGGTTAAAACCTTAGGCCAGAAAACTACCGAATCGTTCTCAAATCTCATCCATAATTATTGCCATGTATTGTGCTTAATGCGTGTGACCCTCTAGGCTCACGAATAATTGGCAGACTGGTAAAATTACCATTTTACCCTTTCCATCATAAGTAGCCTCTAGCAAGACATTATGATTATCCAATATTCGTGATTATCGATTATTCGACTTAACCTGTTATCGTACATGTCACTGTCCTTTTATCAAACCGATATCCAGATTGATCAATAGGCATAGAATGGTCACCCTAATTTATCAATCACTGTTTCTTGATATCTGAGATGACTGAAAACTAATACTAAGGTATCACCTGCATGGCCATGCTCTTTCTTCAGTCATACTCATCAAGTGGCCTAAACGGATATCTTTCTCATACCGAAGTATGAGTGATAAATCCCTCAAACGCCTTTCGAGTTCACTAGTGCAATAAATGCCAAAGCCAATCGAAGCCGTTATAGTTACCCTTTTACAGATAACGTTAGACTAGGTCAAACTTAGGTATTTCTTACATAGTGTACACAAAGACTCCTTGGTCTTAGGATATAATGACAAGTTACGATATGTGAGTATCTCATGACTGGATCTATGCAGCATACTCACAATCGGGTTGTCCGATATCATCGACCTGATGGTATCTATGATATAACTCCGGCACGTACTTTGCCATGATCAGTAGAGCATGATCACAAGGAGTTAGTCTCATACTGATCGCTTCATAAAGAAGCTTAGTTGAACAGGGACTCATCAAATGTAATTCTTTCTGATCTATAGTTCTACTATTAGTGGTTACGCACATAATGACATAGATCAAATTACATTCGATATATTACTACAACACTTTAGTAATATATGCCGATTTATTTATTCGGAAAGATGATAAAACATTACATCTGTAGATCACTTTTATATTGGACTGGGGCATAACTCTAACACATAGCTGATTGGAAGTGGTAATCTGGGTAAATAGCAATGAGAAGAAAGTGTTGTTGGTCTTTACAAAAGTTTTTCTGCTCCAATTTTGTTCTTGAGAAGATAGTTTAGCTTATTGATCTTCCAAAATCAAATTGGTTATTGAGTTGGTTGCCTCAGCTGCATTGGACAAAATCTTGTGGATTGATTTGGCATATGTCACAGCCTGCTTAAAACCTGTAAAACTTTAAAGATTTGTATAGGCAATTATAAGTATGTAAAATACGGTTTATTGTCTCTATGTTATATATCTTGAATTACAAACAAATTATTTGTTATATATCTTGAATTACAAACAAATTATTTCTATTTCAGCTGGCATATTACCATGAGAATGAGGGCTCCTAAAAAAGACTCTTATGACCGCATTGTGCCACTTGAACCATTACCACTCTTTGCATGCATTTCAACGTATTCCTGAAACATATACAATGAACATGGTGTTCCTCAATGCTTGGGAGTACAGCAGGTACGTGCCCAATGTCTTTAATATTCTTTGCACATTGACATATGTTTCCTAACTTGTACAACTGTTATATATTCATAAGAGAGTATCATGAGTTAAACAGACAACTTTAAATTGTGTTGAAGCTAAATAAATTAATTGAGATTTAACGTTCTTGAAACTTATGTTAAGTTTAACCTATATTGAGAGATGCATATAATTATTTTCTATATTTAAGACCATCTGCTCATGATATAAAACTCAAATCCATATAATTGTGATTCATAGTTGTATGTGAAATCAGTTTACCCTTATGATGGTATTTGAAATGTTTTTCATGTTAGTTGAGATAGAGACAAAAAATGGTTCAAGTGGCATAACTCTTTTCCCAAATAGACATAATTACCCTTGAAATATCATGTTAAAATTTTATTTTTAAATATGAAGTGTATTTATTTTTTCAATTCATTTTAACTTAGACATTCATGGTGCAAAAATGTAAGTTTTCAGCCAAAGAATGATGAGAGAGAGAGAGAGACCATCAACCAATTTTTTTTTCTTTTTTGTCGCTTCTAATCCCTGCTCCTCTCTCCACTTCACTCTCCACGATTTTTCGATCATTGTTTCTGGTATTGGTGATTGATGATTGATCTGAACGTTGGTTTTACTGAATAGTAAGGGTTTGCTAAACTATTTTCGTGCATAGTATATTTTATGTTTTTTCATTGTTGTTGTTTGGTATTTGTTCGTTTCCAACATACATTGTTGGTTTGCCAGCGTTTTTTCAGTGTTATGGTTTTTCCCGAATTGTTTTATTGTGTTTAGATTTTTTTGTAGCTATTGGAGAGATGTAAATGGTGTTTTGTTTGAAGTGTTGGTGAACAAAAACTTTGGGTTCAAGATTTGTTGAAGATTTCTCAATCGAATTCGATTCTATGATACTTGTATCGATTTGTTCTCGGAAGTTGGGCAATAGTCTGAACATGGTGAAAGAAGAAAGAGCTGATATTGATATTTTTTTGCTCTACACTGGTATTTTCTATGTTGGGATACTATTTCCTGATAAGTAATTCTGTTTTATTACTAAATTGAATATGAGGCATTTATTTCATTTGTTTTGCTCTGATTGATTTGATTGTGGCTTAGATAAGCAATTGGAATTGGGTTAGCTTTTTTTAGCTTTTTTTATATGGGTTGTGCTTCAATTTCACGGAGAAAGATTTAGTTTTTTGTTAATTTTCACAAATGAGTTTTGATTATTTTTTCTCAATTCTGATTTTGAGTTTTTGGTAAGTTTTGGTAAGTTTTTTAGTTATGTAGTAGGCTTTGGATCTTATTATGATTAAATTTTTGTTATTTTTAATTGTGTATTGGAGCTTATGTTAACCAATTAATTAATGGAAACGGGTTAGACTCATATTTAAATTTCATAACAAGTATGTTTTTTTAATGTTCCTTTTACACTTGGAATAATTTATTTGAGATTGCAAGAAAAAGTATGTTACTAATTTACTCGAGTTCCATTTTTTGAAGGATTTGTTATAAGGCCATCCTTTAATGGGTATACTTCGTATTGAGTCATACTATGTCACTAGGCAAACTTAAAAGCACTAAGGTAGAGGATAGTTATATTTATGTGTGGAAGGAACTCATTTATGTGATGTATAGTGTTTTTAGAGGTAAGTTCTATAATTGGAGCCTTTGATAGTTAACTTTAGCATAACAGTCATCGAAATAAAATACCGTACCAAAATGCTGCCAAGATCCTAGCTCGATTTAGTGAATTATCTTTCTCAGTTGTCAAGATATAATCACGACTAACATTTGCAACTTTCATGCTTATAACCACACACTCTTGAACTTTGGTTATGGGGCGTGTGTTATTAATACTGTGATCTTTGGCAGGCTATTCGATTCTTGACCGTTCAAGCGATGTGAATGTTTTATATTGTGGGAAATAGTGTGATTATTTATGAAATGTGAGTTGTGTTTTCGAAATTTTAATTCCCCATTTTCGGACTTGGGATGTGGATCAGTATATGTGGCTGCAAATGGTGGTCTGCAAATGCCGTAAAGTATCACTCTTATTACCCTCAGTGTCCTGTGTAAATAACTATATCAATTTTAGATTCGATAGAGATGGAGTTAGGTTTTGCAATTTTGTTGATTAATCTGGAATTGGTTGTGTTAATTCTGAAATTTGGGCTGTTTGTAATGGTTTTGTTGCTTGTGATTTGTGATTTTGTGTCTTGAATTGGTGATCATGTTCTTGAAGTGTTTGATTTACTGTATTTTGATTTTTGAAGGCTGATGTGTAAATCTTTGAATTGGACAGTATGATTTTGATGCTCTTGGCTCTGTTACGTATTAAGACCTATACATTGAAAACCAGTATTTTTTCTTTGTTTCAAAATTGTGGTGCACACTACAAATATTGTTCAAATCTTCATCTCTACAAGTTTTGTTCAAGAGCAGAGTTGTTGCCATCAAATTCATGAAATTCAGAAGGTTTTCCCAATAATACCCCTTGCCATTTTTTAGAATTAACTTATCTGTGGATCTATCTGACCAGTAACTGGAATTTGTGTGGATCTGTCTAGCAACTTTGTCTTCATTTTTATTTTAAAATTCATTTTCTTGTAGTTGGGTTTTGATTTGTATGCATTGAGATGCATGAATTTCTATTGAAATTGTTTGGTGTAAAAATGGATTTTGGGAATGAGAATAAACATGGTTTATTATTGTTGTAGCAATAATAGTGATGATGACATTAGATATTTGTTCAAGAAATTGAATGATTATATTTGATTACAAAATCTTTTTAAAGTATAAATATTAATTTTGATTCCCTTTGCCTTTGCTGGCATAATTGTCTGGTTATGTTGACCTTGAATTGCCATGGGCTCTGAAAAGTTGCTTAAGATTTATATTTTCTTGGTGAATAAATTTTCTTATGATTCATTGTATTTGAAATTTGGGCTCTGAAAGGTTGTGAATGGTATACATGTTTCCATTTAATGCCGGTGTTTTTATGAACAACGATGCTTGTTTTTATTTTCTTGATTGGGTTTTGCTCTCATATATATTTTGGTTTATTTTACTTCATGTTCGTTGTTCTCTTATATATTTTTTTTCCTTCTACCCTATTCTTATTTTTTATTTTTTGTATTTTCTTTCTACAAAGTTTTTGTTCTCAAGTATATTGTTGTTTTGTTTATGTGTTCGTTGTTCTCTTATTTATTGTTTCTTTATACGTATTTTTCGCTCTGTTTTATCTTCTTTATTTATTGTCGTTGTGTGTATTTTTCTTTTCTTTTCTTTTCAGTATTAGGTGCTGTGTTTTGTACTTCCAAATTATTTTGTCAAAGGGATTTGGTCACATGTATATTCTTATTCTAAGTTGTGTTGCTCTCTTCTACTTGTGCCTTTTGAATTTACTTGTTTGTAACTCTCGCTCGTCAGTCAGAAGCTGAGCTACGAGGACTCTTTTGAAGATGACCCTCCAGCTACCTACCACACTCCTCCAATTCGCTCTACAATGGCCGAGACCGTGTAGAAGAGCGATGTGTCGAGCCATGGTCGTTGCTGTTGTGTGAAGGAGGTAGTTATGGCGGTGACATTTCGGAATCGACTAGATTGGTCACGTTTTAACCTAATGTTTGTGGGTTTGAGTTTTGGGGGTCTTAGATTTTATGGGTTGTTGTATTTTGGAGAGGGAATGGTTGTGTGTGGGTTGATTTGTTTGTTGTGATGATGAGTGTTTGTTTTGAATCTATGGTGGAATTTGGAGAAGAAACGGTCTTGAACTTAGTGACTGATTGTGTAACTGGAGATGACATGGCTATGTATGATTGAATTTGGAGAAATGGTCTTATGTGTTATTGTGTAATTGGAGATGACATAGATATGTATGATTGAATCTGGGGAACTGGTCTCTGAGTTTGGATATAAAATACAAGGTTTTGAGGGTGAAAGAATGTGTCCGGAATTGCCTCGGGGAATATTGCATCCCAGGTATTTGTTGAAATGCTAGATAGATAGTTCTGGACCTTTTATGGCCTATTTGTTCTTGAAACCCTTGGAAGGGTCTGCATCGAGAGGAGTAGGATCCGAAAAAATGGAGAAGATGGAAAGGTTTTTTCGAGTGTGACTTTTTCTCTGCTGCCTTATATATATATATATATATATATATATATATATATATATATATATATATATATATATATATATATATATTTCAATGAAACAGTAAATGAGAAAAACAGAAAATATAAAAAATAAACAGAGCAAAAAGAATGTTTCTCAATCCACCGAGCTGCTTTAGCAATTCCATTTCATTTTCGAGTGAGTGTCCGCGATTCTATAAATGATTCTACGAGTACCCTTTGTTTGCCTGCTCGAAAAACCAAGAAAAACTATGCCCCACTGGATAACTAATCCCTTTCAATTTTTAACAAAACTTAAATTTCAGTTTTGAAAATTCAGCAATGTATTGAAAAATATATATGAATTTTGGTAATTTGACAACAAGAAAATAGTACAAAGAGGAAGAAGAACAACTCATGTGGTGTTGAAGGAGTTTCTATGATGTGGAAGAAGAGCCCGGTGAAAAAAGATGAGGAGTTAAGGTTGAACCCTTTAGTTTTCTATCAAAACATGTCATGTGTTAATATGATGAATTATACGCCTGTTCAATTTTTTGATATTAAATATAGAAGTTGAACGACAAATGGACAGTGACGAGGGCGAGTATATGATCCACCTTTCCGTTCCTACTCCTTCCCTTTTGATTTACCACTCCCTCACAAATCGTCACTGTTTCTTGTAGAGCGAAGATAAAGCGCACAAGAAGAGGAAGGGTCTCGATCTCCTTCTTTGACCCTATTTCGACCCTAATATCTATTTGAGTTCGAATCACCTGCCCTCGCCGACGTCAACGATCGATCCAAAATTTTGACGACTTGAATCTCTGACCTAATTGCATCCAAATCTCTAGATGATAGATTAATCGTCTAGAGATTTGTTGTCGTTGTACTAAAAGGCTATGGTTGGGTGAGGGAAAATGTATTGGGAAGGTGAAAAGTAAATCGTCGGACGCTACTACATTTGTAGTAAATGTTGCAATCCAGCGCGGTATTTATAGGCGTTAGAGCACCGTGTTTGTTTGTTGATTCGTCGGTGGTGTCAGGTGAGTCTCCGATTCCACATATTTTTCTCTTTCTCGATGTTCGGTTTAATGTCATGGTTCCTGATGTGCTAGCATGATAATGTTTTTCTATCATTTAATGTCGATTCATGCAATTTGAGGATGATTTGGGTTCATGTGGCCCAATTTTATTGAATTTGAATGAAAACGTAGATTTTGTTTTGGGAGAAGTTTGAGAGTGGAGATAGAAATGGAAATAAAATCGATTCAAATCGAATATCAGAGTGGTTTGAAAAATTAGGTTTAATTAAACAATTGCCAAATTTGAATTGAGATTCAAATTTAAAATGTCTCTATTTTATATGTTGTAATTTCAACTTATGTATGTTACAAAACATGTTCATGCATATGTAAACCAATAAGAAATGTTATTACATCAGAGTTCACGTGGTGATTATTTATTGGTTGATTCATGCTAATTAATTATAAAGTATTAGGCTGAGTTATATTGATTAATTATTAAACATTAATCCCTTGGAAAAATAGGAGAAATTTTTATCAAAGGGAATGAATCTGTTGGTTATATTTTTTTCATGTAAAGGCAATCTGTCTGGAATGGTGGCTTCTCCCACGCCTTTTCGCTCCAGAAGTTGATTTTGTTTCTAGATCAGAAGATTATTCCCCAACCTTGCCTCAATCTTCGCCGATTTCTTGTTCGATCTCGAATCAATAGTTTTTAGTTTTTTAATTTTTTGTTTTTTAATTTGATGTGAAATGTGGTTAAGATTCGGAATTTGGTCGTAGATTCGTCGTCACGAGAAAGTGCTACCCTACCACATGTGCTGAGTACGCCGGAGCCGTGGAAAAAGGCAAAATGAAGATCAGAAGATTCATAGCTGAGAAGAATTGTGCTCCTCGGACGTACAACTCTGAAATTGAGGGTATCCCATTTTTTTTCTTTATTTGTAACTCATATATTTGATATTTCTATTTCTCTCTCCGTCGTTATTTTTTTTCTAGATATGTATGTGTTTTGTCGTTGATGCCATGATTTCATCTGGTTGGATTCGTTGATTTGATTTTTCTTTTTTTGATTAGCTGTTTTTGTTTTTATGGAGTGATTTGTCGTGGATTTAACTGTGCTTTTTGCATATTAGGTAAGTTTTATAGCTTAATTGAGTGTCTGGCTGTAAGATTTGGATTGTGTTTTGTCATGCAGAAGAGTTAAGAAGTTATGAATATTTTGTAATTATCGTAGGGATTGAAGTGATTGTGATAGAATTTTTAGTTGGATTGAGGAAATGGCATGGATGTATATGATTGCATCCGGATTGAATCTGTAGAAAATTTGGACTGTGTACTATAATATTTTTATTGAATTGTGATCGTTCTTTGTGAAATCTATGATTTGCCTAAGTTCTTGACCTTAAACTTATCGTTTGTCATAGACTTTAATGGCATGGATGATGTGATTTTATTGTTTGTTTTCGATCAGTTGTTTTGTGTGTTCGTGGAGTGATTTGTTGTGGATACGCTTGTGGCTTTTGAAGATTTGATCAGTTTTATTGCTTAAATGAGTGTTTGGATGTAGGATTTTGAGCTTGAGAATTGTCGTGAAAATGAGAGTACACAAGGTTAAGCTTTCAATGTCATTAATGTTAAGCTTTCAATTATATTATATATTTATTAATAGAATAAAAGATAGTCATGGCGCTGGTGCTTCATGATTCTCTCTATGTTTGAGTTGTAGGAAGAAAAACTAAATATAAGATTTTTTGAAACAAAAGTGGGGATGGTCCTCTCTGAATGTGCCAGTTAAGCAAAATCATGTAAACTTTGGTGAATTTTTCATGAAAAAGGCCACGACATGTATAGATTCATGAATCCAAATAAGATGGCAATCAAAAAACGATGCTTGAAGAAGCTCAAGCGGAGATCAGGGCTCTAAGATTGTCTGAGCCAGAGAAAGGTCAGTTCTAGATTTTTGTTTTGGTGTGTATTAGTTTAGTATTAAAATTTGCTTTTGATTTTTGTTGACTTTATGCATTAAGAGTATTAGTTGGTTCTAGCCACAGTACATGACAAATAATATCATGTGATATATAGTTTAAAAAGAATGTACATATGTAAGTGATTAGTTTCTTTTCTTTTGTTCCAACCATTTGTGATTCATTTTTGGCTATTAGGCGAGGTAGGTTCTCTGGTTGCAGAGAAATGGAGAAGTGGCTTGGAATTACATAACCGGATCATGAGCCAGGCCTTGCGCAAAATGTCGAGAAATGCCTCCAAAGCGGGATGTACTCTCATTATCTTGAATAAAATAAGACAATGTATTTTTAATTTTGATAAATGAGGATTGTGTCTAATCAACTAAGTCGGGTAGTCACAAACTTGTATATACTGTTGATTTTATATGCATTTCCCTAATAATCTCGCTCTTGCATATCTGATAAGATTGGAGTAGTCTTCGGAAGCCAAACGTAAATTTCGGGGCAGGTATTTCCTAATAAACAAAACAACAATTTGGAACACGCCATATGTCAAAATTAAATAATCGAGACTCTTTAGTTCTGTGATTCCCAATCGCTTCTGCTTTTTTTTCTCTTTCTCCAATTCGAAGCATCAAATCTTTGAAATGATTTAGCATTACAGGCTTGCGGTAGGTTCAATCTTCTCCTTATTTCTCTACATAGCTCGTATTGTTATCTCTATTTTCCTAAAACAATAGTGTATTATCCCCTAATTTTAGCAAGAGGAAAATAGATTGGGATGTAACTTGAAATCAATTTGTCCATATATATTATTTAGTTGGTATTATCCCCAAATTTTAGCTAGAGCAACATAAATTGACCATGAAGACTCTAATTTATGAAAATAGACCTTCTTTACATTGTGTTTTTCTTGTACTTTATGTTCTTTAGCTTTTAGATCATGTTGGGTACTGGGTGAATTGAATACCATTTTCTATATAATTGAGTACCATCATATTACTCAACTTTGTTTTCACTGTTAAATATGTTTGTGGCTTAAAAAATTCAAAACCAAAAGTTACGAGAAGATAGTATAAGCAAAATATTAAGAAAATTATAACCGAACCCTCTTGAAAATCAAGGAACAAAACCTCAAATTTAAGGCAAATGAGCGACTTTTGTGGAAATTAATAAGAGAACTAAAGGAAAAACAACAAGACATGCAAACACCATTTGTGCATGTTAACAAAATTAAAGAAGTCCAGATCAAAAGATGATGAAAAAGAAGAGGTCAAGACTCGCTACAAACCACTCTTGTACATGATGACATAGGAATAAGAAACAAAAATGAATAATAACACTTGCACGTGATGATGTTTATAAGAAAAAAAAGTCATTACTAAACTCAAAATGTGTTACTAAACACAAATCATTTTCTTGCAATTATCCTTATAATATATATGTATCATTCCAATTAACATTTATATAAAAAAAAAACCCGACCATATTCGTGAATCACCACATAAAACCAAAGAAAAACAGCAAATTTCGAGAAATAATATACTCCCATATATCTATTGAAAGAAGGTTTGTCTAAGTCTTCCCTTTCAAAAAGCCAAACTTATGAATCAAACGATGATTATATGAGAAACAAAACACCATAACAAAAATGAAGCATAAAGCGCACACGAATACAGGTAATTGACAAGATATAACAATCAAGAAACATCAAATTGACACATAACTTCATATTCCATTTCTGAATTGAATACCATTTTCTATATGATAAAAGATATTGCATTTCTTCATCACGAGCCGTTAGTTGAGAAGTTTAGAGACATTAAGTTTTACAACAAGAAGATAAAGAAAGCAGAGGCGAAGAAAAATAAGGAGCTCACTATTAGTCTCCGATCTCGCCAGGCTACTTATGAGCTTGGCAGGCTTATCCGGCAGAGGTTTGTTGGATGTTTATTTATTCGTAGTAATTGCTATCTCACATGCATGAAGCAAATAATTGACTATCTATTTTTGATGTAGGTACCTTTGTAGATGCTCTTATAGACTTGGATGACTGCCTCTCACTGATTCACCTTGCTGCTTTGCATGCTGTTCACCGAAGAAAAATTGAAGTGATGAAATGTCCCAAATTGTTTTACAAGGATGCAGCGCTTGATTTTTTTGCTTATGATTTTGTCCATGTTCTGTGGTTTATATATACTGATTTATTTTCCTGTTGGTTATGTTGAGTCATGAATCATAAGTTAAGAAAAACATTTATGTCTATAAAAGGAATCAACTGTCAAGTAATATAACTTACTATTGACTTTAAGTAAAATGACATTTTTGAGTGTGTTGTTTGAAACTTCTTTCTCTTGGTGACTGGTATTTTTTTTACCAGCTGAGGGTCAAAAAATCATATGGTTAACACCACATTCGCTGCAACAAGTTTTGCATGATGATATTGACTATAATGTTATGCTAACGTTTTTGAAATTCAATGAGGTAATATATGGTCAAGGTTGCTTGAGTTATTATGTTTCGATCATAACATTATTATCATCATATTATTCAATTTCATTTCCACTATTAAATGTATTACATAATAAAATATTATATACTCTGTTCATTCTTTTTGACATATTGTTTATGGATTGTTTTTTTTTGCTTGCTGATGTTGTTATAATAAATAATAATATATTGATACTCTTAACTTATATCATTTAACATTTAGAGATTAAAATATAATGTTAATTTTTAATAATTTATAATATAAAACTATAATTTAAAAATTTTAGATGGTGTAGGTATAAGAAAAATCAGTCAAAAGTTCACACAAAAAAATGTGATAAAGTTTCTGGTAAAACAACTCTGATAATTATTGATTATGTAAAACAAAAGTTTGCAAAGAATTATGGAAAATCAAATATTCTTCTATCATGCTCTGATATCAAATGTAAGTTAAATTCTTAATTTTATAATTAAATTATAATGAATTCTAAACAAAAAATTGAAAGATCTTTAAAATATATTATTTTCAGATGTTCATCAAACTCATAATTGAAATATACCTGGATTCATACTTGAAATTAAGTAATGTAGAGAATTGATTTATCTCTCCCATACTTCATTATTTTCTTTACTTTTCAAGTAACTTTTCAACTACTTCACACATTTTCTTTAACCAATAATAATTATTCATTAAATTTATATACGGTTAATGGGTCACAATTCATAAATTAATTTAACTTAATCTTACAATAGCTGCAAAAGGAACTTGAGGCATACACTCGACTTTAACGCACACACTGTCGAGCTTGACAGGCAGCTCAAATTGGACAGGAAGGCCAGAAAAGCTGCACACGTCCTAAACAGAACGACGTGGACTCTTTGTGCATGCATTAAGATTTTCATCTTCACTGCCCGCACCCTATAATTTTTGTCCGTTAACATTGGGAACGTGACATGCATTCGATTTTGTCCTCGAGCCTTCGTTCTTGAAGAGCTTCCCAATCCCTTTTGTGTTATATCATCACCCATCTTGATTGTTAACCTTCGCTTTGGTACCAGATGTTGGTTTTGAAAAGAAGAAAGCAAGAACTTCCATGTGCTTAGGCGAGATAAGTTTCAGCAAATGACACTTTTGTTCTTAGCTTATTAGAACTTGAATAAGAAAAGATTACAAACCGAAAATAAAGGAAAAAAGAAACGGAAACAAAACTTAAGAAATAATAGCCAACAATGAAACATTTAAAGGAATTGTTACTTGGGCAGCAAGTAACTGAATTCTAAATCAAGCCAGCGTAAGGAAGTGACAAGGAAAAAGATGAAAATAAAAAGTGAATTCTATCGAGCCACGTTCACACAGCCTTCAAAAGTTTGAGATTACTGCAACACGAACATCCTACTTTGTTTCTTATAGAATTGAGTATGATGGAATGGTTTTGTATAAAACGAAGCACTTGAACCCATTATCAAAAGCCCAACCCACCTATAAGCTTAAGTTGATAGGTAGATGTCCAAATTGTCATATAATGGTTTTGTATAAATATAAAGCACTTGAACCCATTATCAAAAGCCCAACCCACGTATAAGCTTAAGTTGATAGGTCAGATTGTCATATAAGCTAGTGAATAGATCCACATCTTTGAGATGTGGAACTCTAACACCCCCACCCACGTGCAAGCCGGTTCGAAATGCGCATGTGGAAACAGACGAGTGGGGGCAGATATAGAGCGGACGCATGATCCATGGGCTTTTAGGCCCGATGGCATAGAGAGCACGTCCAAGATAACACCAAGCTCTGATACCATATCAGAAACTCAACCCACCTAAAAGTTTAAGCTGATAAGTGAAAGCCCAGATTGTCATATAAGCTGGTGAATAGATGTGGGACTCTAATACTCATTAACTTTAGCTTTTTTGTGGATTATATTTTAACTGTACCAAGGAGTTGTTTCTCTCCTAGGGCTAGGGATGTGTAAGTAATTAGTCACATGTAATCTTTTTGACAAATTGATTCTCTAATTACATATTGTACAATGAATTAGTTAAGCATATCTTGATAACTTAGTTGAGGTCTTCCTGATCTTGTTCTCAGCACCCTGTAACTATTTGCGCTGCTTGATGACCCTAAACTTGAGTATGTTGAAAATTTTGCAGGTGATGGTAATGAAATTGATCTGTTAATAACATCATCAAACCTCACTTGTTTCTTACCACAGCTTTCTTGTTTTAGTTTCCCCTCATAACTTCCCACGGGCTCTATTACACATTCTAGTGCCGAAACCACCTGAAGTAAAATTAAGGGATTAAACCATCTTGTACTGCTCTAGCTTATTTGTGACAGAAAATATGATCCTTTGACTTAAGTTCCAGAAGATTGACACTTACCTTATCCATTGGTAATCTTTTCTTAGGATTCTTGCTGGTGCATTTTCTAGCTACTTGAGCTATCCAAGAGAATTGGTCAGCATTATGTGACTCTGCAATTCTTGGGTCAATTAACTCAATGTACTTGCAGTCTTTCAGGAGTGGTCTTGCCTTAAGGTACATGACATCCATGAACAGACAGGTCAGAGCAAAACAGATATTTGAAACTTCGATGCTCTACAACAGGGAGGTAAAAAGTAAAATAACCCATTTCAGTATAACTAGAATTAGGGTATCAAACACTAGATAGTCGAGGAGCATATGCTTGATAAATGCCTAATTTGAGCTCATTTAATCATGGTTTGCCCGTTAGCATGCTTGGGAAAATTACAACTGCAGTTCTCTCTTTAGAATACTCTTTTTGGTAGAACTGGCTGAGCTTTAATGTATATGCAATGAGCACTAGTAGATGAATGAGAGTTGATGGGTAAACACGAGAAATGTAGAGATCCAATTACACAATTTGATAAATGGCATATGGTAAATGAAAAACTCCCTTAACTCTTAAACGGAGAATTGGAGTTGTGCAAATAATATCAATACGAGTATGAGAAGTTTGCTTATAAGTCATGTTTTAGTGTTTACCCATCCAACTAGACTTTGTTCCCCTAGTGTATCTGCAGCATTTCGGCCAGTGATGAGCTCTAGTAGAACCACCCCAAAGGAGTATACATCTGTTTTTGTTGATAGCTTCCCGTTCTCTGTATAATCTGGTGCGATATATCCATAAGTTCCACCGCCTTGATGTTTTGATTCATATTCCATGCTTGCAATCCCAAAACCTCCAACCTAAAATGCACATTTATGATCAAAAGTGAAACTTTGAGTACTGAATGCATATTTATATTGCCGCAGTTATTACCAGTGGTTCAAAATCATGTGTAAGGAGAATGTTGCTTGGTCTAATATCTCTATGAACTATGCTGTTTTCATGTAGATAATGCACACCTCTAGCAGCGCCCGTTGCTATCTTTATCCTCTCCGTCCATGTCAGAGGCGAGGGGCTATATTCTGCACCAAGACACAAGATTCACTTGGCATTAATTACCCTAAAACATTCTTTGTGAAAAAATAAGTTAAATAACTAATTTTCTTACTGGATAGGTGTTTGTTGAGTGAACCATTGCATGCATATTCATAAACGATCAGCCGATGACTGCCTTGTGTGCACGATCCCAACAGGTTAATGACATTCTTGTGCATAATGTTGCTGAGTTGATAGACTTGTGATTTGAATTTTGCATTTTTATGTAGCTGAGCTACTATGTTCAGTTTACATTGTAGCTGGCCTCTATAAGCAGGTCCAAACCCATAGTCAGATAGAAAGTTGTTTGATGAGAATCCATCTGTAGCAGCTTCGAGTTCAGCATATTTGAAATCTCTCTTCCATCCAACTCGGGGTCGTCTGTTGTTGCAGACACTACATCTCGAGTATTCAAAAATATCTTGATCTTGGCCCGCTTCTACTTGACCTATAACACACCGACAGAGTGAACAAGATAATCATATCGAATATCACATTGAATTGAAAGCAGTGAATTACTTATGGGGAAAAGCTCAATGCTGAAGAGATCATCTTCCTCTGGGGATCCCGGTAGCATTTCCCCATATGCCATCTCACTTGTTTGTATTGTTTTTGGTCCTCTGAGTAGCTCAATGTTGTCATTATGCTTCATCCTCGATATCCCACAAGACAGTTTCTCTAGGAAGTATTTCCTGTCCTTCTTCATCTGCCTGCACCACAGGACATCACGTTATAGTTTATCGATTGAGACTATGATCTGATAATTGTCTGACCTGTCAAGTATCACCCATGTTGGCTTCAGACTTTGAGCTGCTCTTAAAGCAGCCACTTTAGACGAAGGCCCTGTAACCACCTCTACCTTGAAACCAATCTGTGGGTTTTTGTGCAGAAACAAATAATATATGATTGATTTTGTAAGTTTTATGTAGCAAAAGTAAGATGATTGTGTTTGTGTGCACCATTAGCATGTGATAGAGCTTAGACATCTGCATGAGCTGTACACTGTTGTGATATGCTTCCTTTCTCCTTGCTGCTTCTATGTTATGCAAGTCCCCTTTGCTTTTGTACGCCACTGAGAAGATAGATAATTATGCATTAGTGATCTCTCATACATGAAATTAATCAATCTTTTTTCACACATAAGATAGAGTGAAAGATAACATACAAGGATTATTAACCTGGTGAAGAACGGCCACAAGGGAGAGCTTATCTCCTGGCTCAAGTGATAAGCCATGAAGTGCCCACCTCATAGCGTTCACGCTAGCTTCTCTAGATGCATCCTGGATCACCACCACGCTCTGACCTTCCATGGCAGGTATTTTCTATCTCTTCACTTATTCATATCTCCACATGTTTGTTTTCAGCAGGATAATCTATCTATCTATCTATCTATCTATCTATCTATCTATCTCTATTATTTTACTTTGTTAAATCCAAACATGTTCATCTTTTCCTATGATCCACCTCGTCTTTGTAAATATTTGATGAAAACAAGGCTGGAACATAATGTTTGTTTTGCTATCCAATGACAGAGCAATTCAGTATCAGAAAAAGGAGCGTGTATATAGTTTATTTATTTTTGAAATTACACAAGGATGTTACATAATAAAACAATGTATACATGAAAAGAGGGAGAATGTAATGTTAATACAGAAGATGCCATTTATTTTTGATTAAACAAAGTATAATGGTTAACTTGGAGGAGAAGATAACACTAGTATTGAATGGATGAAGCTGCAAAGATGTGGAGCAAGAAGATGGTACTAGTTTCCAGTCTGTACAGTCGTAAGCTCAGTGGGTGGTTAATTTACCATTTGAGCTTTTCGGTCGGAAAATACTGAAAAAGTTAGAAACCACGTTGTTAACTGGAGAAAATGAGAAGCTCTAGTTTTCAAAAGTAAAATATAAACATGCCTTCTTGATGAGGGAAAGATAGTAAGGTTTGACTTTGTCCACATCAATCAGAACCTTGCTTTTGCTGTATAGATCATATTTGCTGCCAAGACAGGAATAAAAGGAGCATTTAAAATTGAAAAGTTAGATCATCCTTGTGTAATTTGAATTACAACTTACTTGAATGCATGGATCCATTTTAACATCTCCCTGTCTTTGTCGTTCATCAGATAGGTGTACCCTCCAGACTTGTGCATTGCTGCAAATTGAGTAGAAAGAAGCAAGATAATGCAAGGCTGACACGGTAGAAGCAGGATATAGCAAACAAGCATAGTTACCGTAGAAGGAATGGAATCTGATAATGAAGAGAGCTTGAGGGGGGAGAGTAGTCTTGTTCTCCAGCGCCACCTGAATTAATATCGATACATCAATCAACATGAAAACTGAATATAGACATTGACATACATACCATGTACATGTACTCGTCGTGACCCCATGTCATGGTGACCTTATCGAGCCCGCAGTTCTCCTTGTACACTCCCAGCTTGGTGCTGTAAACCGGATGCTTACTGTCTGGGTTTTCTGGAAAATACTGCGCAATAACATCAACCATGTTTAATATTTGAATTTGAATTGAAAAGTAAGAGTAAACCTATGATTCTTGTAATGCTTGCCTTGGAGTAAACTATGCTCTTGTCAAAGGCACATCCAAGAGGAAATGTGTCCCCTGTTGGCAAAAGAACATTTTGTTTTGCATGTATCGATAAAAAGTGAAGGGTATGGGTGTATATTGATTTAGGGTATGTGTGCTTACCAACAACACACCATTGTGGGAGCTTTCCCCAGGCGTCCAAGGAGAGGACTTTGCCGAGGTCATGGATAAGGGCAGTGAGGTGAAGCCAGTCTTCATTGGGATAGTCCTTCCTAGCAGCCTCGGCGGATTGAAGAAGATGCTGGATTTGGGGCTCGTCGAGGTCCGGATCGCTCTCGTCGACGAGGCTGTTGAGCAGCTCACAGCATTCCCATATGGTCATCTCTTTTCTGTTCATCTTGGAGTAATCCAGCCTCATCTTGGTAGCGAAGTCGTAGGTCTGTTTGATGTGTTGAGTCTTGTAGAACTCCTTCACACCCTTCTTCCTCTCTGTGTCTTTGTCATAGTCCCTAAAGGAATTGCCGAAAGCATTGTTGTCAGGGACGCTGAATTCGGCATCGCCCTTTCCCTTTCCTTTTGCTTCACCTGCCATCTTATTCATATATATCTTATTTTATGTTTCCCAAAACATATCAATTTATATCTTCCTTTTTCCCATCAATCTTGCCTAATCTCAAGCCAACCCCAACAAAATATTACTATAAATAAATGTATATGTTTAGATTTTTATTTAGTGATAATTCCCTATAAATTATCTTCTATTTTTCAAAATCTCACTTACATTTCTCAAATTAAAAAGATTAAATGTGAGACTCTCAGATTTACTAAAGTTCTATTTAACCCCACTCTTATTATTTTTTTTTAAAAATTATGTTCTTTTTTTTTGAAATAACGAAATAAACGTGTCTTTAGAAAGTGAAAAATATTTCAACGTTAAAAATATATATTTTTGATGAAAGAAACCAATAAAAACTGATTTTAATAATATTAATATTTTTAAAAAGGTTTTAAAAATATATTTAAGATGAAAAACGGTTTTTAAACATTTATTTTTATTTTTATACTAAAATCAGTTTTTTATTATTTATTTTATAAAAAAATTTAAATCAAAATATATTTTAGTTTTTTAAATATATGGGAATTTCCAAAAAAATTAACATAATATTTTTAAGTGAGAGTAGTGGACTTAAAGGGTCTCAAATTTAGGATCTGTAATTCTGAAGAAGTAAATGAGGCTTTGGAAAACTTAGAAGATTTATGTGAAACTATCCCTTTTATATATTATCTAAAACAAATAATATACCAACAGACATAATAAGCATGTCTTCTTTGATAAGTAGAGCTCACAAACCCATCTTTACGTGGAGCATGTGTCTCACCTGTAATTGGTATTCGATCATTGTCCCCAAACGAGTTTCCAACAAAACAAGAACTCGGTGTAGATCCTATGGAAAAGCCTCATCACCTTTCAATATACGACCAACTATATTTTCTTCTCTCTGTGGTAATGTCATTTATGTTTGGGTCAGATGACTACTGTACCTAAAATTAGTAGTTGTTTCTCAAATAACTACACTTACAATTTTTTCTTTACATAACTACACCTAAACTTATTACTAAATGCATGTAACAAGAACTAATTCGATTATGTCTCGTGGGCAGGTTCTTGAAAGAGAAACGCTATGATTTTAGGATCATGAAGGAATATTTGGTGGGTTTCTAGAGGCCAAAAAAATGAGGTTTTCATGTAGGAGCTAACAAACAACTTATTCTTATTTCAATTTTATAAGAAGGAGGAAGCCGATAGGGTGTTGTTCGGAAGTCCGTGGACGCATAACAGGGGCTATCTCTTTATGGAAAAGCTAGAGGCAAACACAAGCCCTCTTTCGGTGATTTTCTCTTCGGTTCCGTTGTGAGTTCAAAGCCATGAGATTCCGCCCCATCTCGTGACAGAGGCGGTCCTAGGCGAAGGTACGGTGACCAGACGGAAATGCCTTTTGGGTTAATTTCAAATACGAACATTTCCCAACTTTCTGTTTTTTTTTGCGGATTTATGGGACATACAGACAGATTTTGTTCAGAGGGAGGAGCAGAATTAGGCCCAGAGGAGGAAAGACCGTATGGGATTTGGCTTAGAGTGGAGACAAAACCGACCAGAGTTTTCGAAGGTAACAAATATTTGCGATCTAGGCTGGGGAAAGGTATGTCCCAGAGATAGGGAGTCAGAGCAGGAGCAAGGAAGAAGGAGAGGGATCCACGAACCTAGCGCCATTCCTTAAGAGAATGCCAGTAGGGGAGGGTGGGGAAGCAGACTCTGTGTCCACGGGTAGCAAGAAGAAGAGGACATACATCCGTGAAGCTGGCGAGGAGGAAGTGGTGAATAGTGCCAGACACTAGGGCGACAACTTAGCGACAGGTTGTCCAGAAGGCCCCCACCGAGGTATATGATCATTCTATCCTGAAACTGCCGGGGGCTTGGAAACCCTCGAAACCTTCAGTTTCTACTAGATTTAATTTCACAAAAGAGGCATAGGGTGATATTTCTACAAAAGACCATCTGTGGAGAGGAAGGGGTGATAGGATCAGGGCCCCAGTTGGATTCGAATGGATGAAGGTAGTGGAGGCCAAAGGAGGCTATAGGGGTCTTGCCTTAATCTGGAGGGCAAAAGAGAGGTAGTGATTCATTTTTTGTCTTGGAACCATATTGACGCCAGAACTCAGGGTAGAGGCCTTAGTTTCTATGGAGAGCCTAATAGGAACCGGCGGCACGAAACGTGGGATCTTTTGAGAAGGCTAGTAGTTGAAGCGGAAAGTCCTCAGTGCGTGATATGGGATTTTAACAACATTGCAAACCAAAGGGAGACATTTGGGGGAAACCCGTACCCTTCATCGTTAACCGAAGGGTTCGGAGACGCTTTGGCAGACAGTGACCTCACTGATCTGGACTTGACAGAGTACATATTAACTTGGGAAAAGAGCGAAATAACCTGTCTTGGATCGAGGCTAGGCTTGACAGAGTAGTGGCCAAACCAGAATGGTTCGAGAGATTCTTAGGAGCGTCTGTAGTGAATTTGGGTTTTTGACTTCATATCAAAGCCCGCTTTTGTTAGACAATAGTGAAAGGCCTAGATGGCGGGTTATTCAGTCCTTTCGGTTCGAGAATGCTTGGATCCGGAATATAAGATGCACATATAAGGTAGCAGAGGCCTAGAATACTGTATCGATGTTGGGAATTAGTGACAGATTAGCCCAAGCAGGGGATAAGCTGAGAAGATGGGGCCGGAAGTTAACCCGAAAACCTCAAGGCCAATATCAGGAAATTAACCGACCATGCGAACAGGCTCAGGAATGCTAGGGGCAGGACGAGTTCCATTGTGTATAAGAGTGTGGTTCAGGAGCTTCAGGAGGTGCTGGTAAGTAAGGAGTCTTTTTGGAGAATAAAGTCGAAACAGCTTTGACTCCGGGTGGGAAACAAGAACCCTAAATATTTCCATGCGACCACTTCCAAGAAGTATAAAAGAAATTTCATTTCCATGTTAAGGGATGAGGTCGGGAGCTGGGAATCTTGGGGGAGTAATCTGGGAATCTTCTCACCGGGTATTTTGAAAACATTTTTACCTCGGGAGGGACGGTTTTGGGTCTGGTGATTGAGGTTTTTGCGCAGACTGTGATATCGGATATGAATGTGGCTTTGCTTCGTCCAATGATAGATGAAGAGATTAGAGGTGCTTTATTTCAGATGCACCCGGACAAGGCTCCAAGCCGAGGTGGTTTTACAGCTGGTTTCTTCCAAAGCCAATGGGAGACAGTTCGGGGTGAAGTGGTCAGGGTTATCTTAGGATTCTTTTCCACAGCTGTGATTCCAGAGGGTCTAAATAAGGCAAACGTAGTTTTGATTCCAAAGGTGGCTATTACGGAGAAGGTTGGTGACCTGAGACCAATAGCTCTCTGTAATGTGTTGTATAAGATAATTTCCAAGGTGTTAGCCAACAGGCTCAAGCCCTTTCTCCAGAGCGTTATTTCAGAGACACTGAGCGCTTTCATCCCGGGGAGGCTGATCTCGAACAATAACCTGGTCTTGTTTGAGATTCTTAATCATCTTAAGAACAAGAAGCAAGGAAAGAAAGGGCTAATGGCACTGAAGATAGACATGAGAAAAGCCTATGACATAATAGAATGAAGTTTCCTGGAGGCTATTATGATAAAGATGGGTTTTGATGCGAGTTTTGGCAAGCTCATCATGGCTTGCACGTCCTCGGCGAGTTATAGCGTGGTCTCAAGCGGACATTCCATTCCATCCTGGATGTCTCGTTCGCCTTGAGTTGTACCAGCAGATTCCAGTCTAACCAATGTGAGAATCACTAGATTGTGGTCAAAGCCATCCTCAAGTATTTGAGAAGAACTAAGGACGTTTTTTTGGTATATGGGGGAAATGATGATGAACTAGTTGTTAAAGGATACACTGACGCTAGTTTCCAGACAGATCCTGATGACTTTAGAAATCAGTCAGGATATGTGTTTGTTTTGAATGTTGGTGCTTTCAGCTGGGAGACCCGCAAGCAGATCACGCTCTACTGATCATTGGCAATGAGATTTCCGGAGTTAGATCATAGATATCATTTGAGAAGTATTTGACGACGCGATCTGAGTATGCAGCATAGATGATGTCATGAGCATACTCGGTTGTTGTAGCTTGTCATTCTATCCTTAGAACAAGGAGTCTTTATGATCACTATGTAAGTTAACATCTGAGTTTGACATACGCCCAACGTTATCTGTGACATGATAGCTATAACGGCTATGATTGGCTTAGAGACGACTAAAGGACTTGTCCCTCATATTCTGGTATGGGAACGATATCCGTTTGGTCCACTTGATAAGTATGATTAAAGGAAATGCATAGCCATGCTAATGATACGTGGTAACATTTTCAGTAATCTCACATATCAAGAAATAGTGATTGATTAAATAAGGATGACGACTTTATGCCTTATGATCAATCATGATATCTTGTGACAAAGGGATAGTGACATAGACGATATGAGGTTAATTCAAATCATCGATCATCGTGTACATTGGGTAATCATAATGTCTTACTAAAACTTATTATGGATCGGGTAAAACGGGGTTTCACGCCGATCTCCCAATGGGACACGAGGCTAGAGGGTCACATACAAGAGCAAGTATGGGGTATCGAAAGAGAAACCAAAGCAATAGGTGAGTGGCCATTTGGCCACGGTCATGTGGCCAAATTTAGGGTTTGACCACGGAGGCTATGACTAGTAAGAGAGGCCACTCTCTGTGGCGACTTGGAGTTGGCCACGGGCGGCAGGCCTCATAGGGCCACAGATCATGACGGAGTCCGTGGCAAGCCTAGGGCGACATAGTCTGGCCACGGCCCCGTGGCGGGGCCCGTGGCGAATCTCCAGCAGCCTTTTCCCGAGACTATAAATAGAGGCCAATGATTGGAAAAAGGTTGACGAAAGAGATTATTCTTTCTGAAACTTTTGAGGTTTTCGGGGTTTCTCTTCATTGCTCCAAGGGGTCCGGAGATTCTTGTAGGTCATCGGGTTCCGTTGTAGCACCGCTTGGTTGTGTGGACTCGGCTAGAGAAGCACACCATCCCGGAGTTCTTAGAGGATTCGAGTTATAGGTAAACCACTCATATGACCTCTCCTCAAGATCAATATATATTTGCATGATGATCCTAGAGGGAACCTGGTTGTTTTTATTGTTTCTGCTGCGTTGTTATAGCCTAGGTTCCCTAACATCAATCAACATAAAAACTCGAATAAATCTATCATACATATCTAAACACACAAGAGCAAGCAAGATATTGATTTATCTAGATGCAACCTGCCTCTAATACCATTGTTGAGGAATGTAGGATCTAAAATCATGGCTGCGGAAGCAATAAAAACCAGAAATAACTACATTCCCTTTGTTGGATCTTTTGCAACTTAATAAATTAATCGATATGTGGGTTTCGAGCTGTTACCTTTCAAGATCGAATCGATGTATTTTGGACTTGAACCCAAATCCCATTTTGGTGGCCTACATATCCTCTCCCACGGGAATTGAAGCCCACGTAGTTCGATTGAGTATCCTGAGTCGGTCTACTCCCCGAGGTATCCACACGAATAAGTGGTTTCCAAAACCGTTAATAGAAGAACTACTAGAATCATCTAACACCTTGGAGATGAAGAGAAAAGAAGAACTTGGAGAGAAAATGGGTGGATTGGCTTTTTCCCTCAGCAGAGAGTCCCTTTTATAGCTTCGGGAAAATGTTGTTGGCGCAGTGTCATGGTCCCGTGGCCCATACCAGTCAGCCCTAGGTCGCCCTAGGTGGCCACGGTGACCGCCATGGACCCGTGGCGCCAGAGGCCTGCCGCCCGTGGTCAAGTCCTAGACTTAGCCAAGTCTTACCCGTCACGACCCCATGGCCAACTTGCCACGATCTCATTTTTCTCCTTCTTTCTTCTATTAATCCATACTTGCTCTTTTTTTGTGACCCTATAGGCTCTTGTCCCATTAGCAGATCGGCATGAAATCTCATTTCACTCTATCCATCATAAGTGGCCTCTAGTAAAACATTATGATTACCCAATGTACATGATGATCGATGATTCGACTTAACCTTATGTCGTCTATTTCACTATCCCTTTGTCACTAGACATCCTGATTGATCATAAGTTATAGAGTCGTCATCCTTATTTAATCAATTATTGTGTCTTGATATGTGAGATGACTGAAAATGATACCCCGTATCATCAGCATGGCCATGCATTTCCTTTCAGTCATACTCATCAAGTGGCCTAAACAGATATCGTTCCCATACCGGAGTATAAGGGACAAATCCCTTAGCCTTCTTTCGTATCACTCATTCAACCTATCCTTGAGCCAATCATAACCGTTATAGCTACCTTGTTAGGGATAACGTTAAGCGTATGTCAAACTCAGATGTTGACTACATATCGATTACAAAGACTCATTGGTCAAAGGATACAATGACATGCTATGACAACTTAGTATGCTCATGACATCATCTATGCTACATACTCATGTCGAGTTGTCCAATATCATTTCCCAAATGATATCTATGATCTAACTTCAGTAATCCCAATGATCAGTAGAGCGTGATCATAAAGAGTCATCCTCATACTTATCGCTTCGTGTGAAGCTTACTTGACCAAGGACCCGTTAAATGTGATCCGTGCGGACCTATGGTTCTACTATTAGTTATGACACACTCGATGACATAGACCAAATTACATTCAACACTTTTTCACAACACAATAATAATATAATGTCGTTTTATTATTGCAATGATGATGTAACAATTACACAAACTAAGATTGGCCTAGAGCACAAATCCTACACCAAGTTTATGAACTTTTTGTTTATTATTTTCTTTTGGATATTGACTGTGGTTTTAATTCTAAACTTTGTGATAATAAATGTGTACTATTTCTACCATCAGTGGGATCCCGGGAAGTAAGGGTTTCATTTTTTTTTATTTTCGAATTATATTTTAGGGGACACATCAGCTGAATACCCTTCTACATAGGTGTTTTGCGGGTGACAACACATATAACTTTTTTAGCACAGCGGTTACCTAAGTTTGGAATTTTTTTTGCATTGTTAGTCATTCTATCAGGTTCTGATAGATTTTTATTTTTATTTGTGAAATGACTAAAATATCCTTAAGAGAAATTGATTTTTAAATTAGATTGAAAAAAATAAAATGCCTTTACCTATTCATTTAATTTTCAAACACATGTCATTGGACTCTCTCTCTCTCTCTCTTTCTCTCTCTCTCTCTCTCTCTCTCTCTCTCTCTCTCTCTCTCTCTCTCTCTCTCTCTCTCTCTCTCTCTCTCTTAATAAACGATCTGTAACTCTTTATCCAAAATAAAAATTGTTTGAACATCCACAGTAAACATGAACTCCTTAGTCCTTACACAATTGAATGCCAAATTAGGTACTCCAAAATCGATGCGATATTTTAGAAACAATATATATTGTCTGAGATCTCTCTCCGCGACCTCCTCTTGTCGTCCACCACCGACTTCTCTTCGCATATCAAAAATACGTTGAATCAAGCCGATCATATTCCTGTTTCTTAGCGAGGATCGAAAATTTTCCTCGGTGTTTGAGTTTTGGTCTTTATTGGTGATTAACGGTGTTTCTATGTTGTGGGATGAGAAAATGGGCGATAAAGATGGGTCTAACTACCGTTGGATGAGGCCCTAGATCCAAAAATGTCATAGAATAAACTAATGAAGTGACGATGGCAATTAAAGATTCATCGAGTACGGAGGTGTGAGGTCCACCGCCGATGAGTGATTCCATAATTGTCGTTAACCATAGCTCCTTCAGTTGTTGGAATTTCCTTAAGTACCCAAAAAATCCTCGATCTCTAGAACTTTGTTTTCACTCCAAAAATTGATTTTGAATTTGGGGATTAGGGTTTTACTCGGCAGTGGTTATGAAGACCATGGTGATTTTGTTATCTTAACACTATTAAATTCCCAACTTATTTCTGCATAATAAATTAACGCACAATGGTTGATAAATAGTTAATGATATAATTAACATAATAATATCATGTAAGAACCGGAGAGATTTAAATGATGGGTTTTGCGAGATGGGGTGTGTGTGAAAGAGAAATCGGTTCGTACCTAGAAGAAGAAGAAAGATCAAATAGAGGAGTTTGGCGGGGTGTCTCCTGTGGTTTTATGAATAATAGTGATTTCTAATTTTAAAAAATAAATGGAAGAGCAGAGAAGGAGAGGAGTCCAATGACATGTGTTTGAAAATTAGATAAATATGTAACAGTTTTTTAGTTTTTTCAATCTAATTTAAAAATCAATTTATCCCTTAAGGGTATTTTAGTCATTTTACAAAATAAAAATAAAAATCTAACGAAACCTGGCAGAATGACTAACGGTGCAAAAAATTTCAAGCTTAAGTACCTGTAATGCAAAAAAATTTCTTAATATATTCATCTGCAAAACGGCTAATTTAGAGGTACCTAGGTGAAGTTTTCAAAATATTTTAATTGGTGTTTAAATATTTTGTTTTTAAATTTTTTTAATTTGTTGATTGTTCGAAAAATATGGGTACAAGGAAAAAGAAAAGACTTGGAGTTTTGCAATTGAGAATTTTATAATTTTCGAGAATCCCATAAGAAAAGCTAAAAAAATAAAAGGTGTTGTGAAAAATATATTAAATGTGGGGTTTAAAATACCACCACCAACATTAATTATTAAACGATATCTTTAAGTGAGCATGAGAGTGTAATAATGAGATTACTTAGTGAAAGGTAGAAGAGAGAAGTTACGAATGAAAATTTTGGGGGTGTTTTATGTTACCCATTCAAGACTTACTTAACCCCTATTTATAGGGAAAAAGTGAAGCAAGTCTTGGCCATGTGACCATTCACCCATACACCACACAAATAAGAACAATATTACTTGCATGGTCATGTCATGTTGGAACAAGTGTCATGGTGAGGTCCACACATATATTTCTTATAACACTCCTCCTTGGACACCACCATACATAAGTAATTATGTGGGCGATATTGGACGTGCTTAATGCTGCCTCGTTAAAAACCTTTTCAGGAAAACCCAGTGGGACAAAACCTGAATAAGGGAAAAAGAGTGCAGCGCACAAAAGTCTATAGTGCGATCATCTTCATATATTTGCTCCCCCTGATCATTACTCCCTTTGATGACTGACTGAGTTATTTTGGTTGCTTGCTAAGTCGACGTATGCCAATTCGCCATACTAACTTCTCGAATGTGGATGTCGGCAAGCTTTTAGTAAACAAATATGCAAGGTTTTTATTAGAGCGAATTTTATTGATATGTGCTTTATTCGATCTCCTTTGATGTACCCGCCTTTGATTTGAGTTATGCAAGCAGTGTTGTCTTCATATATTATGGAAGGAGAGTTTGTAATTGACGAAATTCCACATGCACCTCGAATATGTTGAATGACTGATCGCAAGAAAACACATTCCCGGCTAGCTTCATGTAGTGCTAGAATTTCTGAATGATTATAAGATGTTGCAACCAAAGTCTGTTTCGTAGAGCGCTAGGATATTGTAGTGCCATTACAAGTAAATACATATCCGGTTTGAGAGCGTGCTTAATGGGGATCAGATAGGTATCCATCATCTGCATATCCGATCAAGTCAACATTATTTGAGGATTTTGAGTATAATAATCCCAAATCTTTCGTCCCGCTCAAGTAACGTAATATATGCTTAATTCCGTTCCAATGTCGTCTCGTCAGTTCTGAGCTAAATCTTGCGAGCACATTACCGAAAATGTTATATTTGGTCTTGTACATTGTGCAAGATATAATAAAGCCTCGATCGCATTTATATATGGTACTTCAGGACCAAGTATCTTTTCATCTCTTTCTTTACGGCGAAATGGATCCTTTTTAGAATCTAGAGACCGAACGACCATTGGAGTACTTAGTGGGTGGGCATTTTGAATATTGAAGTGTTTCAAAAGTTTCTCGGTATATGCAGATTGATGGATTAAAATTCCATCCGAAATATGCTCGATCTGCAGCCCGAGACAATATTTCGTTTTTCCCAAATCTTTCATCTCAAATTCCTTCTTAAGATATTCAGCAGTGTTAAGGATCTCTTCATGAGTCCGAATTAAATTCATATCATCTATGTACACTGCCACAATTACGAATTCGATGTTTGTTTTCTTAATAAATACACACAGACATATAACATTATTTTTATATCCTTCTCTGGTAAGGTATTCGTTAAGACGATTATACCACATCCTACCAGATTGTTTCAGTCCATACAATGTCTTTTGTAGTCTGATCGAATATAGATTTCTTGGACTATTTTTCATTACTTCAGGCAATTTAACTCCATTAGGGAATCTCATATAAATATCTGTGTCCAACGTACCATAGAAGTAGACAGTGACAACGTCCATAAGATACATATCCAGTCCTTCAGAGACTGTTAAACTGATCAAGTATCTGAATGTAATCATATCCATCACAGGTGAATATGTTTCATCAAAATCGACCCCAGGTTGTTGAGAAAAACCTTGGGCTACAAGCCTAGCTTTATATCAAACAATTTCATTTTTCTCATTTCTTTTCTTTGTGAATACCCATTTATATCCAATTGGTCGAACAACTTCTGGTGTTCGAGTTATGGGTCCAAAGACTTAGCGTTTCGCCAATGAAGTCAATTCTGCATGAATTGCTTCTTCCCATTTTGGCCAATCATGTCTTTCCCGACATTCATCAATACTACGTGGCTCAAAATCAAAATCATTCATCATCTCGCTTGCCACTGTAAAAGCAAAGACTTCATCTATTGAAATTCTGAATCGTAGCCGAGTCAAGAAGTCGAACACAAAGTCGTAACTTGTGTATCGACTACTTGCCTAAATTGCAGACTGTGGTAAATAAAAAACAAGCAATAATAACGACACCAGAGATGATTACCCCGGTTTGGTAACTCCGCACCTACGTCTGGGGGCACTTTGCCAGTGGAAATGTTTTCACTATAAGGTAGTCAATAGTACAACTTCAAGCACCAACTAGCTATCACACAAGCTATTTACCTAAGCTACTACGGATCTCACCGTGAACAACCTCGACCAAGGTCCTCTCCCCCTGTCTTTGAGATCCTCTCAATTCCACCCTTCGAGCAAGCGCCTATGCTCAGTGTTGTAGTCTTCTTTAACGGATTTGTGAATCTTCAATCACGAACACAAGAACCCTAACCGATCAAGCACTCAATCTTCGCAACTTGATGATTGATCAGAGCAAGGCCGTTTTAGCAAATCTAATCAGTCTCTCAACACGCCAATGGTGCACGGTTAAGAGCTCTGAGAAATCTTGCAATTTTAGAACAAGAACGGATGACTGCTAATGGGGGAAGCTTCACGCTTTTTATAGCAGCCCCAACTTCCTATTCTCTCTCGGATTAGGAATAGGAAGTTTCAGACTTCCTGAATAAATTAGGCAAGCAGATTTGCAGCCTATTGCTAACGTGTTAGTGACAGCTGGAAGTCGACTGGCTTGTCGACGTCACTCTCTTGCGCTCCAAGTCTTCGTGGCGTCATTCTTCTCCGCTCCAAGCGGCGTCTAAATAGGAAAGGTTCAGATCTTTCCTAATCTAGATTGTAACTAGTCGTTCCACATGTCATGTAACATGTTGCACCGACTTCTTACTTTTGCGCTAAAAAATTATGCCAACACTTAAACATAGCAACAATCTCCCCCTTTGGCAATTTTTTAGGCAAACACATTTTAGGCACATCGTCATCTTGTGGCAGTTACACACAGCAAGCGATGCGACTTAAACACCGTTCTAAGTACATCATCATCTTGTGGCAGTTACGCACAGCAAGCGATGCTACTTCTGGTGTGGCTTCTGGTTCGTCTTCTGGAGCGGCGACTTCTGTGCGCAACTTCTGGTGCGACTTCTAGCGTAACTTCTGCGTAAACTTTCGTATTCTTGCCCGTTAGCCTATCTATCTCCCCCTGTTTGTCTAACAATATTGCCAAAGGCAATCATACAACGAAATTCGAATAACAGCAGGGTATAAACCAGCTCAAACATGAGCAAATAAGCCAACTCAAAACATGAGCAAAATATCCACACAAAAAAACAAATGTCTCAACGTGCAGGAAATTAACTCGGACAGTCCCCGAGAATTTAAGAGTGTGTTTGGAACAAGTTATCAGAGTAAATCAGAGAAATACTTAAAATGAGGTGGAGTCATCGACATCGTCATCTTCAGCAGGAGCAGAGCAGAGCAGAGGTCATTGAGAAGAGCTTCACAGGCAGTTTTGCGTGTTGATAGCATAGCAATTGTCTTCTCCAGATCATTGATCATCTCCACCAACTCTTCCTCCATCTTGGTGCCAAGTGGTCCTGAAGGTCGGGAGCTGGAACCAGCTTCTGATGCTTTGGCCATGGGAGGAGCGAAATCCCTCATATGCTTGCCTTCAAAGTTTTTGAGGCTGATAGCGAGGGGCAGTGGCTTCTTTCCAGAAACATCCGTCTCTCGAACAATGTGAGGACATTGTTGGAGGAGAAGTCCGGTGATCAACGATGGAAACACAATAGGCAGCTTGACAGCACATGATTTGGCATGTTTGACAAGATGTTCAATGACATATGAGCCAAAATCAAGAGGAGATTGTGTACTTATTTGGTATATTAGCTTTGCTAGTTCAATTTTGATGCTCGACCCGTGAGTGGAAGGCGCCCAATTTGCCAAGCCAATGCGGTACATGATTGAATATTTGGCAGTAAGCTCTGCGGCCGCAATGGTGTCTTTGAAGGGCCAGACCTTCTTCCGTCCTCCAGTGATCTCAAAAGCCACCTTGTTCATGTGCGGGACTTCTGGAGTGACTAATGGGTCTTCTCTGCCTAGATAAGCATTGATAGTCGTGGTAGATATTTCAAAGCTTTCTCCCCGAACAAATACCTTCCTGTACTCTACGTCTTCCGGGTCATTAAACTCGCTTGAGAGGTTAACAATGAACTCCTTGACCAGCGCTGGGTAGAACGGCCCTATGTTTATGACCATATTAGTCAGGCCTGAGCCACGGAGGAGTTCCACAATTGTGTTCATCCCCTGAGCTTCTGTGGAGAGCTCTCTCTCCGGGTAGATGTTGCGCTAGTACCCATACTGCCATTTGACCGCGTTGTCTACAGAGTGGAATGAGACATTATCTGTCGGAGTCTTAGGAACATTTTTGGGGATTTTCGGGCCTCCCATCGACTTTTTGACCCGTGGAAGTATGACACGGGTTTCTTCTTCTTCAGACTCCTCTTCTTCTGGGGCAGAGGTTGCTACTGAAGTCAATGACTTCCTTCTAGACTTCTTCAGTGGTTTAGAAGCAGATGCTCCTCCTTTCTCTGTGGTTTTTCTTTTTGGGGTTAATCTACTTGGTACTTGGGGTTCTTCTTCTTCATCAACCAACTTTCTTGTTGGTAGTTTCCTTCTCTCAAGCCTTTTAGGCACATCTTCTTCTTCCATAGTCTCTGCTGTATCTCCTTCTTCTGTATTGACAATATTGTCTACAGGTTGAGCAACTTCTGGGATAACTTCAGTATCTTCATTCATCATTGGATCACTGTCCTGGGCAACAAGTGGACTGTCGGCTTATCGCGAGGCTTCTTTTGGTAGGGACTTCTCTGGCGCCGGTTTTAATTTTTGTGGGCTAGATCGATCTTCACAGACGGCACCATGGATCTCAGGAGCGAGAGTTCCTAGAGCTTCTTCAGACACATCTTTGTCCACAGGGTCTACTACAGAAGGGGTAGTAGGAGTACCTTGTAGGAGCGTCTGCGAAGTGTGAGAGCCTTCCTCTTCTAGGTTAGCAGATTTGGGTGCACTGTTGTCCTTTTCTTCTGTGGGGATTGCCTCCATTGTTGCATCCTGAGGTCACGCTGAACCTTCCCCTGGGAGATTTCTTCCATGAATTTTTACTCCGTATTTGTTTGTTGTTGATTTTGAGGCCGACAACTTCTTGGCAATCACTTTTGCCCTCATCTTTGATCGTAGTGTCTTGGAGGTAGATGGTATGCGTCCACTTCGGGTACCAACCATTTGACAGAGGACTTGATCGGAATTGATTTTGAGAGAAAGAAAGACTGCTATCGTTTGCAGATTTGTTTTTGCTTTTTCGTGGTGCCCTAGCAGTTTTGGGAAGGTGGAGGGGATGTGCAGAGCCTTTTTCTGCGTGGAAGTTGAAGGGGGTTGAGAGCCGATTGGTTCGTCGTCAGTTTTTCAATCATTCCCTTTTTTGAATTTTTAAAAAAAATTCCAACTTGGCTTTTGATAATGATATTTGGGCCCGGCTTGATTTTGTGGACCCTGGTTGGTCCTGATAGAGAGAGAGTAAAAATCAACTAAAAGCTCACTCTCTTCTGTCTTGACTTCTGGTTACTCCAGACAGCAAAGTCCAAGGGATGACCTTAGACTTTCAAATCTGTTAGCATTTAATGCCTTTGTAAAGATGTCAGCGACTTGTTTCTCAGTGGGTAGGTACTCGAGCTTTATCTTCTTGTCTTCTACAAGCTCTCGAATAAAGTGGTGCCTGATATCAATGTGCTTTGTTTTGCTATGTTGAACTGGGTTTTTTGAGATATTGATTGCACTAATGTTGTCACAGAACAAAGTCATGACTTCTTGCTTGACACCATATTCTGCCAGCATCTGTTTCATCCAAAGAAGCTGAGTACAGCTACTTCCGGCTGCAATATATTCGGACTCAACAGTAGACAAAGCAATACAATTTTGCTTTTTGCTGAACCAAGACACAAGATTGTTCCCCAGGTAGAAACAACCTCCAGAGGTACTTCTTCGATCTGGTGTGCTTCCCGCCCAGTCAGCATCACAATATCCAACAAGAGTAGGAGAGGTATCAAAGGAATATAGCAAACCCAATTCAGAGGTTCCTGAGATGTACCTTATGATCCTCTTGGCATGAGATAAGTGACCGACTTTTGGATTGGCTTGATATCGAGCACAGACTCTCACAGAGAAAGCGATGTCGGGTCGACTTGCGGTTAGATAGAGAAGACTTCTTATTATGCTTCGATAGAGGCTTTGATCAACTGGTTCTCCCAGATCGTCCTTTGTGCATTTGACATGTATGGCAATAGGAATTCTTTTGTGTGAGGCCTTTTCTAACCTGAACTTCTTCAAAATGTTCTTTGCATATTTGCTTTGGGAGATAAATATTCCATCTTTCATCTGTTTGATCTGGAAGCCTAGGAAGTATGTGAGCTCACCGACCATACTCATCTCAAACTCAGACTGCATATGTTGTACGAAACGTTCCACCATCTTGTCTGACTTTCCTCCAAATACAATATCATCGACATATATTTGAGCAATCACGATGTCCCTTCCTTCCTTTTTCACAAAGAGATTTTAGTCTACTCCCCCTCGAATATAGCCATTATGTACTATGAATTGGGTAAGGCGATCATACCATGCTCGTGGAGCTTGTTTGAGGCCGTAGAGGGCTTTCTTTAGTTTGTAGACATGATGAGGGGAGTCATGGTCTTCGAATCCCTTTGGTTGAGCAACATAGACTTCTTCGTTGAGATTTCCATTAAGGAAGGCACTCTTTACATCCATCTGATAGAGTTTAAAACACAGATAGCATACTATGCCGAGAAGAAGTCGTATGGCTTCCAGTCAGGCTACCGGAGCAAAAGTTTCTTCGAAGTCAACTCCTTCTACTTGTGTGTACCCCTGAGCCACCAGTCTTGCTTTGTTTCGAGTGATGTTTCCTTGCTCGTCAGTCTTGTTTTTGAATATCCACTTTGTCCCGATGACATTGACATTGTCTGGCTTGGGTACTAATTCCCAGACTTCATTCCTTGCAAATTGAACCAATTCTTCTTGCATGGCGCAGACCCAATACTCATCATTGATGGCTTCTTGTATATTCTTTGGTTCAACTTTTGAGACAAAGAAAATGTTACCTATCATCTCTTTGTAGTTAATAGGTGCCTTTTGTCGAGTCCGCACTCCTTCATTGATGTCTCCTATCACATCCTGGGATGGGTGATTCTTCTGAATTCTTCTTGATGGAGCTCTCTGTTCTATGGGAGATGCCGCTTTTGTCCGAGATGATTGGGCTTTCGTCTTCGGATTCTTTGTTGCACTCTTCGCCTCTGACTTCCGGTCTGACTTCTCCTCTGACTTCTCCTGAGAGATTTAGGACTTCTTCGTCCTCGTCACTGGGTTGCTCGTTACTGTCATCGATCACGACATTGATGGATTCCATGATAGTCCGGGTGCGTTTGTTGAATACACGAAAAGCCCGACTATTTCTGGAGTATCCAAGGAAGATGCCTTCATCGCTTTTAGGATCAAGTTTGCGTCGAGGTTCCTTATCTGCAAGTATGTAGCAGATCGATCCAAAGACATGGAAATATTTGACATTAGGCTTCCTCCCCCTCCATATTTCATAAAGAGTGAGCGAAGTTCCAGGGCGGAGGGTCACTCTATTATGAATATGGCAAGCCGCATTTAGAGCTTCAGCCCAGAAGTGTTGCGGGATGTCTTTGGCTAGCATCATAACTCTTGCCATTTCTTGAAGAGTACAATTTTTCCTTTCTACGATCCCGTTCTGCTGAGGAGTGATGGGAGCAGAAAATTCGTGTGCAATTCCTTCAGTATCACAAAAATTTGCGAAGCTGATGTTTTCAAACTCCTTTCCATGATCACTTCGAAGTCGGACGACTTTTCCAATGGCTTCTCATTTTTCTCGTTGAAGTCTCCGACATAGGGCTTCAAAGACTGAGAAGGTGTCTGACTTTTCTCTAATAAAGTCTACCCAGGTGTATCTCGAGAAGTCGTATACACAGACAAATATGTACTTCTTCCCTCCAAGACTTTCTACTTGCATAGGTCTCATAAGGTCAACATGAAGTAGTTCTAGAACATTAGAAGTAGTAAGATGTTGTACCTTCTTGTGTGACGTCTTAACTTGTTTCCCAATCTGGCATTCTCCACAAATTTTTCTTCAATGATCTTGAGGTTGGGAACTCCGATGATCTCCTTTTCAGAGAGAATCTTTGATAGCATTTGTGCCCTAGTCCAATTGCTATTAGCCTGTAAACGTCTATGTACATTATCATCGTTTGTAATATATATATAAAACGACATTGTATTACTTATGTGTTGAAGTAATATGTTAAGCATGATCTGATTTAAGACCACTAAAGTAGTAGAACCATAAATCTGAACAGATCACACTTAACGAGTCCCTGGTCAAAATATGCTTCCTTAGAAGCGACCAGTATGAGGATGGTTCTTAAATGACGTAGTTCTACTTGTCATAGGGATGAGGGATCCCGGAATCATATCATAGATATCATGAGGTGATTGATATCGGACGACCCGCTTTGAATAGTGTTTTCATAGATTAAGCCATAAACATATTCAAATGCGATAGCTTGTCACGACATCCTTAGACCGAGGAGTCTTTGTGATCACTATGCAATGAACGTGCGACTTTAACTTGCGCCTAACGCTTTCTGTGGCAGGATTGCAATAACGGGCATGATTGGGTGGCGGAACGGGTTGCATGAGTGACACGAAAGATGGCTAAGGGATTTATCCCTCATACTACGGTATGGGAAACATATCCGTTGAAAGGCCTCTTGATGGAGACTGACTGAGAGTAAGAGCATGGCCATGCCGGTGATACGGGTTATCAGTTCTCAGCCATCTCACATATCAAGTAACAATGATTGATTAAACAAGGGTGACGACTCTATGCCTTGTGATCAATCGGGATATCTAGAGATAATAGGATAGTGACTTGTACGCACAAGGTTAAGTCGAATCATCGATCGTCATGCACCTTGGGTAATCATAATGTCTTACTAGAGACCACTTATGATGGATCGGGCAAGAGCGATCTTTTGCGCCGATCTGCCAACGGTGGCATGAGCCTAGAGGGTCATACACATTCAAGACGGATAACTTGAGACAAGGAAACCTTAACGTTTCTTGAGGAGCAATACATGGACAAAACTGGAGGTTTTGTGCCATGGGTTCGGTTTGAGAGAATAATTAGCGAATCGAGAAAATTGAGTTTTTTCGTCGATATCGCGTCAGACTTTGTTTGATAAGTAACGACAAAAGGGTCGGGCGACTTTTGGACACGGCATGAGACCACACGGGTGAGCCCATTGGGCTCGACCCATGAGGCCTCATGGCCGGCCCAAACAAGGGCCCATTAAGGGCCCAATAAACCCTCTTGGCCGGCCCATATGGTGAGTCCATGTGTGGGGGCCACACAACACCATGCTTAGTTGGTGATTGTGGATTAAGAGGTGAGTGATTTAAGGGGTATGGGTTAAAGCACTTTTAAGCCCATATCAATCACTTTTAACCCATACTTGTGAGTTGGATGATGAATTCAAATACAAGACTTTAATTCATTATTCCATTAATCACAAAAAACTCACACAAAACTCTCTCTCTCTCATAGTGGCCGGCCACCCTAGCTCTCCTCTTGATCTTGCTCTCTTGTTCTTCATTTAATTGTTCTAGTAGGCAATTAAGTGAGGGATCATCAAGATCATCCCCTTGGTGTGGACTTGCTTTAGAGAAGAAGATCCGAAAGTTCTTCTTTATCGATTCAACAAGACTTAAAGGTAAACATCTTGTGGAATAGATTTTGCTTTGGTATTTAATGGTTTATGTTCTTGGACAAGGTTTGGAGTAGATTTTCTTATAATGCTTCCGCTATCTCGACGATCTAGAACGCTCCAAAACCCCACAGTGGTATCAGAGGGTTGGTTACCCTCTTAATCTTTGTCTTGTTGAATTTATTTCGGTTTTGTGATTATTTGCATGCCAAAATTATTGATAACATGATTTTAATTCTTTTTGGGATATTTGCATGAAATATGTTATTTTTTAAAAATATATTGAATTTGGAATTTTTCGGAAATTATTAGATTTGTTGGGTCCGAGAAGTGACTCTCGGGGAGCCGGATCGGAGGTACCGGACGGAGGTCACCGGAGGCCGGTGAGGCCGGCAGTGACCGGGGCCGTCCCCACTCTAGGCCGAGGCCGAGAGTGGCGGCAAGCCCGGTTTGGGCCTTCCAAGGCCCAAACCGAGCCGTGTTATGTTGGGCTCGGCCCAATGGGCTTTCGGCCCATTGGCTTGGCCCGACTTGGTTCGTGCGTGGTGTTTGATCCGTGTCACGAACTTTGCGATCCAATATTTCGAAAACTTTCAAAATTTAATCGGTTTCGATAAACCGTTTTTTCGAAAAGGTCTAGTTTCGATAAGCCCGACCAAGCAACTTGGCAAAATTAAAACCGGAATTATTGCATATTATTTGATAACATGTTTGTGTGATAGCATGTTGGATGATGTGATGAAATGTATGATGCATTAGTAGCCCATTAGATTTTATCGCTTTCACGGTTTGCATACCGTTAGTGTTAGCGTGTAATTATTCTTTTATTCGAGCCCATAAAGTGTAATTATTTTTTATCCGGTCTACGAATCGAGTATTAATTGTAATTATTACTCAAAGACGAGAAGGATGGAAAATCGAGCACAATGACGGTCTTGGAGGAAGTCCAAGAGCTAGTGGGAGCCCGAATGAGAAATACGAGAAGATATGAATACCCGTAGAATCCTAAGATTAGGATGGGCTATAAAATGCATATTTAACGCTTTATGAATGCTTGCTTGAATTATTTAATTAAGTATATGCTTGCATGATTAGCTTATAAGTTTATAAGCCATCACCTCACATGCAAAGATTAAAATCGACTTTAATTGTTTGCATGTTTAAAGCGTTGTGAACTATCATCGCACGGGTTGTGATGGATGAGTTCAAATTTGAAACGTGTTTGCACGGGTTGCAAATGACGGTTTCAAATGAAGATAGTATGTGATACAATTAGAAACGTCACAACACGGGTTGTTGATGACGGGTTCGTAATTGTGCCAAATACTTTCGTATTATTAAGCACAACCAATTTACAAGATAATTTGAGTCAAGTGAGATGCCACCCAAATTCACACCCATGTAGAAACATTTTATCGGTGTCGTGCGCCTTAGCGGAGCATCGATCGAATGGGTTCTAGATGGGAATGGTAAACTTTGTGGGATGTCGTGCGCCTTAGCAGAGCATCTGCACAAAGTTAACTCGTTAGTGAAGGTTGGTTGACTCGACCACGACTCTTGGCCTGAGGTCGAGCTGGGGCATCGGAAGGGTAAGCCGTGTGTTTTATGCACATACCATGACCAAGAGTTACACAGGTTATAATTGGACGGACGTCCTACCTAAATAAGTTAATTGGAGCGGTGCGCCTTAGCGTACTTCAAATGACGAATAAGGGATCTTGGTTTAAGATTCTAAACCTTAGAAATGGCTAGTAATTCAACAAACTCGTCTAATTTGTCGTTGAGGACTATACTCGAAAAGTGTAAACTCAACGGGACAAATTATCTGGACTGGGACAGAAATTTACGACTTATGTTAAAGTTGGAACGCAGGGAGTACGTCCTTGATAAGGCTATCCCGGTGGAGCCAGCTGCCAACGCAACGAGGTTCGTTAAGGATGCGTACCAGAAACACCTTAGCGACTCTATCAACGTTGCGTGTGTCATGCTGGGCTGCACGGAGGCGGACCTCCAGAAGCAGTTTATGGAGCTATCCCATGATCCGTTTGCAATGTTTGCACAGATCAAGGATGAAATTTTGATCGGCTTAGTCGTGCAAGATGCCACACACAATGTTACACGGAATGCTATAACGTTGTGTCTGACTTCTTGCGTAGATAAAGCAGGACAGTAAATATAAAGCTATAAGTAATGACACAGCAGATTGTTTACCCAGTTCGGTGCAACGTCACCTACGTCTGGGGGCTCTCAGCCTAGTGGAAAGATTTCACTTATCAGTAATCCGTCAGAACATACAAGTACCTGTGATCCCTCCTAGATCTATACTTTATGCTACGTCTTACAGTGCAATCTATCTCAAGGTCTCCCCCTGAATCCAAGAACGTCTTGATTCCACTCTTCGAGCAATCGCCTTGCTCTGTCGTCTTCAAGTCTTCTTCAAGCTTGGTGGTTGCGTGAAGTCTTCAAACTCACGACTTCAGTAAACCCTCAATCACCTAACTCTCTATAGTTATGTGATACACAAAGTCCTAAGCACAATCGGCAATTTCTCAGCCCGCAAACCTTCACGTCTAAGAACCTTGCAAATTGTTGCTAGGAAACAAATAAAGAACCACACGATTGCTAAGGGGGTAGCCTAAGCTTTTATAGCAATCGTGGATGAGTACTAACCCTAAAGGGTTTCCTCTTAATCACCGTCTTTCTTCTTTTCAGATTAGGAGTCGTTCTGCACTTTCCTAATCGTTTTCTTGCTGCACTGCCGAATCTGCACTTTCCTGATTTCTGTCGATCAGGATGCTTGCCGAGATGCTGTCAACAATGTCACAAAAGATGTCGTAGCAGATGCTTCGACATTCTTTGTAACATGTTTCTACATTTCCTTCAAAATTAGCCAATCTTGAAAAACGTCGTAACTACAATCTCCCCCTTTGGCTATTTTTAAGGACAACATTCTTCATGGCATCCTTCGTCGCATTCTGCGTCGCATTCGTCGTCTCGTTGATCGGCAGTGTCGTCGCGCGTATCGTCGCGTCTTGTGTCTTCGCGTCGTCTCTATCTTCCTTTCTTGTATCGTCGTGATCGCGCGCGTTATCTAACTTAAACTTAAACCTACTCCCCCTTGCTGGCTCAAAAAGAGCCAAACTTAAACAAATATTTCAACAAATCCGGGAAATAAGCAAAATAAATCCAAACATAACTCACACTTGCTCTCGATCAGCTGTCGAGAGAAAGCATGATACAGTGTTCTCAAAATATTACAGACCATAAAAATTGTTTAGTTGTTCAAGAGTCAGAGAATTTCATAAATCTTTTCAAATAGAGCTGCTGTTGGAACCGGCAGTCTCTGTAGCTTCTGTGGAGGCTTCTTGGGTAGCATCTTCTGGATCATTTGTGGGATCATCTTCTGAGCCTGGAGGAGACATTGAGTGCAGCAGGTTGGCGCAGTGAGTTCGGCGCTGCGAGAGGTGCTTCAGAGCCGTCTTTAAGTTTGCAATGTCATCATCAAGCACTTCAATTTCTTGTTTGAGCATGACGGCATCCCTGCTGGTAGTCCTTGTGAGAGGGACGGCACTTGTGGCTCTACTGGTCTTTGTCGTGGCTTCTGGCCTGGCTAGATCAGGAGCATGCCTTCCTTCAAACAATTTGTGGCTCACCACAATTACTCCTCCTCTTTTCCCCACCTTATCCGACGTTTTCAACACGCCAGGGTGTTGATGCACGAGTAATTCAGAGATAAGGGATGGAAAGGCTATGGGAATTTTCACAGCAAGAGATCTAGCATGGCAAACAAGATGATCAATCACAAATTGTCCAAAGTCAAGTTTAGATCCAGTACCTATTTGATAGATAAGGATTGCCAGCTCAGGTTTGATCGATGATGCGTGGGTCGAGGGCGCCCAGTTTGCAACTCCAATTCGAAAGAGAATGGAGTATTTGGAAGTCAGATATAATGATGCCACTGTCCCTTTGGATGGCCATGTTCTGCTCTTATCTCCGGTGATTTCTTGGAGGACTTTGCTTAGATCGGGTGGTGGCACAGATCGAACCCTCTTCCTTCCCAGGAATTCATTGATGATGTCGGAGGTGATGTCAAAGCGGATGCCTCTGACATATACTTTATCAAACTCTGGAGCATCTGGGGTACCAAATGTGTCAGGCAAGTAGGCAATGAATTCTTTTACCAGGAGGGGATAGTGGTTGCCAATGTCGGAGACGGTTCTCATCTATTCCGCCTTCTCCAGGAGTTGTATAATGGCCTTTAGCCCAAGCAGCTCCGACGACAATGTCTTCTCTGGGTACGCCGTTCTCTGAAATACAAACTCCCACCTCTTTGCTCCTTCTGCTGAGTGAAACGACACGTTGTCGTAAGTTACACTCATGGTGTTCTTGGCCGTTTTCAGGGCCTTCCTCTTCTTTCCTTCCTCAGCAGGAACCTCTTCAACGTCATCATCAGTAGATTCATCTATCAACCTTCTTGTGGGGATCACCTTCTTCCCCTTTTCTTTAGCAGCAATCTTTTTCTTTTTGTTTCTGAGGCCTCCAGCATCCTTGAACTCCTTCCTCTTTCTTGTTTCTTTTAGTTTTCCAACAATAACAGCCAAACCTTCATTTTCTTTTAGAACTTTCTCCTTCAGGGAAGACAGCACTGTGTGTGCCGTCTCAGCAGCTTCTTCCATGACATCTTCTCTTGCATCCAGAGTGTTTTCTTCTGTGTTGTTGGTGGTGGCATCCTTGTTCTTCTCAGCTCCTTCCAGATCGGTCTTTCCGTTTCTGGCTTCTTCTTTCTCTTCTTCTTCTTCTTCCTCGGCTTCTTCCGAGTCAGCTATTTCTTCCTCTTCTACAACTTTTTCAGTGGCTTTTGGTATGACATCTGTTCCTTCTTCTTCTCCTCATTCTCCTTCCGCAATGCGTTCCAGCCCATGACTGACTGGAGTCAGATCCTCCTTTTCTCCTTCCGGACGTATCAGTTCTTCTACCACACCTTCTTGAGGCGGGTCCTGGTTTTCCAGTAGTGATTCTAACAGATCACTGTTTCTAGAGGTATCGGCAGAGAAATCGTTACCTATTGGTGTTGGAACTGCGACGATTTGCATGGAGGCCTCTCGGTTTTCCAGTCCAAGATCATTCTCTCTTTCTGGCCCAGTTAGGTCAGACATTGAGAAGGCAGCACTTCCGGCAGTAAAAACTGGTATTGGAGCTTTCTCTGGTGAAGCCTCTTTGATAATTTCTTCTGACTTTTTCAGGGTTTTTGGCCCTTTGATTCACACTCCATGCTTGTTTGTCTTCGCTCTACTACTTGTGGCGCCTTTTGCTTCAGCTTTCTTTGAAGCGGTGGCTTCCTTTGGGGCTACTGTGCTTCTAGTTTTCACCATTGTTGTTTGAGAGATTTGCAGAGAGTGAATGGTGAAGGAGATGAGAGCGAGCACAGAGAGGAGGCAGACTAGGTTTTTTGAAACGATTCAAATCTTCTTTAGCGTCTGACTGTATCTTTCCTTTTCTTTTATATGGGCTTTTGATATGCCTGGCCCAATGACATTCGTTGGTTTTTAGACCGGTTCATGAAGAGGTACCAACACTTCCTGTCAACCGTTTCTGTATCTCCTTTACTGGTCGTTGATGGAACACAGACCAAGTGATGATCTGAGATCCTCAAATCTGTTTGCGTCTAGTGCCTTTGTGAAAATATCAGCTAGTTGCTTCTCCGTTAGGATGTGCTCTAGGATGATCTTCTTGTCTTCGACCAATTCTCGAATGAAGTGATGTCTAATATCAATGTGTTTGGTCTTGCTGTGTTGGACAGGGTTTTTGGAGATGTTGATAACACTGACATTATCACAATACAAAGTCATGGCATCCTGTCTGACATTGTATTCGACTAACATCTGCTTCATCCAAAGTAGTTGTGTGCAGCTACTCCCAGCAGCAATATACTCCGATTCGCCAGTGGAAAGGGCAACACAGTTTTGCTTCTTACTAAACCATGATATGAGGTTGTTGCCAAGGAAGAAGCATCCTCCAGATGTGCTTTTCCTATCCGATGTGTTCCCAGCCCAATCGGCATCACAATACCCCACCAAGGTAGAGGATGTGTCGAATGAATATAACAAACCCAAGTTTGTAGTCCCAGAGATATATCTAATAATTCTTTTGGCTTGGGATAGATGACTAACCTTAGGATTAGCTTGATATCGTGCACATACTCCGACAGAGTAGGCAATATCTGGTCGACTTGCGGTGAGGTAGAGAAGACTACCGATGATGCTCATGTATAGGTGTTGGTCGACGGCTTCTCCTGGATCATCTTTAGTTAGCTTGACATGTGTAGCTGCTGGTGTCCTTTTATGTGAGGCTTTCTCTAGCCCAAACTTCTTGACAATATTCTTCGCATATTTGCTCTGAGATACGAAGATGCTATCCTTTTGTTGTTTGATTTGGAAGCCTAGAAAATAAGTAAGCTCTCCCACCATGCTCATCTCGAATTCTGATTGCATCTGTTGAATAAATATCTCTACCATCTTGCTTGACATCCCTCCAAAAACAATGTCATCAACATAGATTTGAGCTATCATTAGATTCCCATCTTCATTCTTCACAAATAGGGTCTTGTCGACTCCCCCTCTAGTGTAGCCGCTTTGGATGAGGAATTTTGTGAGCCTTTCATACCAAGCCCTTGGTGCTTGTTTCAACCCATAAAGAGCTTTCTTGAGTTTATACACATGATCAGGATAGTGAGGGTCAACAAATCCTTTGGGTTGTGACACATATACTTCTTCATTGAGATCCCCATTCAAGAACGCACTTTTGACATCCATCTGGTAGAGCTTTATCTGTAGATGACATGATATCCCTAGCAGGAGACGGATTGCTTCAAGTCTTGCCACAGGAGCAAATGTCTCATCGAAGTCGACACCCTCAATTTGAGTATATCCTTGAGCAACTAACCTTGCTTTGTTGCGAGTGATGTTGCCAAGCTCATCAGATTTGTTCTTGAAGATCCATTTGTTGCCTATGATGTTTCCTTCACTTGGTTTGGTCACCAGTTTCCATACCTGATTTTCCTCAAATTGAATCAGCTCTTCTTGCATAGCATTGACCCAATATTCATCATTGATGGCTTCATTGATGTTTTTGGGTTCTGTCTTAGAAACGAAGCTAATATTTCCGATCATCTCGTGATAATCTTCAGGAGCTTTTGACCGAGTCCGTACGCCTTCATTCAGGTTTCCAATAACTCCAGAGATAGGATGGTTAGTCTGGACTCTTCGTGAGGGATTCTTGTTGCTAGTTTCAGGAACTTCTTCGTTATTGGCGACATCATCTTCTGTTTTGCTGCTAGCATCTTCTCTGACATCTGGAGTAGCATACTTCCTGACATTGTTGGGAGGATAGGCCCCGTCTTCGTCTGTCGCATCTTCGCAGTCATCGTCAACAACAACATTGATTGATTCCATCATTGTCTTGGTTCGTTTGTTGAAGACTCGGTATGCACGACTATTCCTTGAATAGCCAAGGAAGATGCCTTCATCGCTTTTTGGGTCAAGCTTTTGGCGAGGCTCTCTATCAGCCAGTATATAACAAGTGGAGCCAAAGATATGGAAGTACTTAACATTGGGCTTTCTCCCCCTCCATATTTCATAATGAGTTACTGACATACCTGGTCGGAGAGTGACTCGATTGTGGATATGGCAAGCAGTGTTAAGTGCTTCTGCCCAGAAGTGAGTTGGTATGTCTTTAGCCAGCATCATAACTCTCGCCATCTCCTGTTGAGTCCTGTTCTTGCGCTCAACAATGCCATTCTGTTGAGGAGTGATTGGCGCTGAGAATTCATGTGCTATCCCTTATGAGTTGCAGAAATCTGCAAACTTGCTGTTTTCGAACTCTCGACCATGATCGCTACGAAGGCGGATGATTTTGCCCATTGTCTCTCCTTTTTCTCGTTGGACTTGGATGCATAGATTCTTGAAGATCGAGAATGTGTCTGATTTGTCACGAGGGAAGTCAACCCAAGTGTATCGTGAGTAATCATCTCCACATACAAAGACATATCTTTTTCCTCCAATGCTTTCAACTTGCATTGGTCCCATGAGGTCAACATGTATCAGCTCAAGTACTCGAGAGGTGGTGATATGCTGAAGCTTCTTGTGTGACATCTTAGTTTGCTTTCCAATCTGACATTCTCCGCAGATCTTTCCTTCAACTATTTTTAGGTTTGGGATTCCGGTGATAGCCTGCTCTGAGATTGCCTTTTGCATACTTCTAAGGTTTAGATGTCCAAGCTTTCGATGCCATAGTTTGGTTTCTTCTGCTTTGGAGACAAGGCACTTGGTTGCTTCGGTATGTGTCTCGGGCGACCAGATATAGCAATTGTCTGTCGAGCGAACTCCTTGTAGAATAGTGACCTGATCGATGTTGTTAACTATACAGGCTTCTTTAGTGAATTTCACTACTAAATCCTGATCACAGATCTGACTGATGCTAATCAGGTTTGCCTTAAGTCCTTCTACAAGTAATGCTTAAGTCAGACAGGTGGCTTCTGGATGCTTGAGCACTCCTTTTCCAATGATTCGAGCTCGGATCCCATCTCCAAACGTAACAAAGCAGTTTGTATATAATTTAAGATTGGAAAGAAACTCTGGAGTACCTGTCATGTGTCGAGAGCATCCACTGTTGAGATACCAGTCTTTGTTCATTGAAGCACTTAATGATGTATAAGCAACATTAGCTCGATAGGTCAGGTTCTTAGGTCTCCATTCAAGGCGAGTTGTCTTCGGAGGGGATGGGAGATGCCTTTGATATTTCTGAGCTTGCTTCCTCTTAAGAAGTTGAAAACAAAAAGGTCTGATATGACCTGGTTGACCACAGTAATGACATATCCATTGATATTGATAAGCTGGTCTTCTGTAGCTTTGTTGTCTGCGTAGAGGATGTCTTCTGACAGTTTCTTGACAAGAACAGGTTGTAGACGATGTTATGGCTTTTGTTGTAGGTCATCCTGTAGGATGGGTTGGGGCATCCTGTTGTTTCTTGTCAGTCAAGGCTTGTTGTGGGACAAACTTTGTCCCTGTTGTTAAGGGGACAGCATGTGTGTACCCTAGTCCCGTCGTATCTTTGGACTGTTTTCCCACCAATAAAATCTTGTCAAGGCTTTTTGTGCTTGGATTCATCATCTTTACCGATTTAGTCATGAGACTAATTTCTCCATTGAGTCTGGTGATTTCTCGTTTCAGCTCCACGATCGTCTCTAGAAATCTAGACTTGTCGTTGGTAAGACTAATGATCCTTTCGCCTTGTTGATCAAGTATCAGAGTTTCCTTGATCCATCTGGTGTGCAAGCCTTTGTATGCCTCGACTAGTTGTTCTTTAGTCCAATTCTCATTTGGAGTTGGATCATTATTGATGTCGACAGCATTATCAACATTACATGCAGGAGTAGTAGTAGTGAATGCAACAAAGTTGCTTACCTCTTCAGATCCACTATCTTCATTGTCATCATCTGATAGAGTGGCATTGTATCCTCGTTTTTGTTGTCTGAGGAAATTTGGACATTCTCTACGGAGGTGGCCGAATCCTTCACATTCATGACATTGAAGTCCTTTGTTTTTGTTTTCTTCCCCACTCCTGTTTGGTCTGTCAAGACTACCTCCAGCTTGAGCTTTTTGTGGAGCATTGTTTCTGGCATTTGCTGTGACATTCCGTCCACCCATTCGACTAAATCTTCTCATGGCTTTGTTGTACCTTTTTGTGAGAAGGGCCATTGTAGCCTCGATGTCTTCATCTGAATCCGAATCCTCAAGATCTGGTTGCTTGTGTGTTGAGCTCTTGAAAGCAACTCCTTTGTTCCTTTTGTCGATGTTGGGTAGAGACAACTCATAGGTCATCAGAGACCCCATCAGCTCATCAAATTTCAAGATCTTGAGGTCATGAACTTCTTCAATTGCTGTGATCTTCATCTTGAACCTAGGACTCAGAGCACGTAGGGTTTTTCTTACCAATTTTTCATCAGACATTGGTTCTCCCAGAGAATAGGATTCATTGGCTAGATCACGAATGCGAACATTGAAATCTGCAATTGATTCATCTTCCTTCATGACGAGGGCTTCGAAGTTGCTAGTCAGGTATTGCAGTTTCTGTTCTCGAACCTTAGTTGTTCCTTCATATGCTACGGCCAAGATGTCCCATGCTGATTTGGCAGTTGTGCATGTGTTGATTAGTCTGAACACGTTCTTGTCAACACCATTGAAGATAGCATTCAGAGCTCGAGAATTTCCCAGTGATTCTTCATCTTCATCATCGGTCCAGTCTTTTTCTGGTTTTGGGCCGATAGGATTGCCATCACTGTCACTGAGTTGTGGTGCATTCCAACCATTAAGTACAGCCTTCCATGTCTTGTTGTCTAGTGACTTCATGAAGGCACACATTCGAGCCTTCCAATAGCCATAGTTGCTCCCATCTAGAACAAGTGGTCGATTTATGGATCCTCCTTCTCTGGTATTGTCCATCTTTGATCAAAATATTTGTTTAGGAACTCACCTAAAGCTATAGGTGCCCCCTCTGATACCAATTGAAATTTTGATCGGCTTAGTCGTGCAAGATGCCACACACAATGTTACACGGAATGCTATAACGTTGTGTCTGACTTCTTGCGTAGATAAAGCAGGACAGTAAATATAAAGCTATAAGTAATGACACAGCAGATTGTTTACCCAGTTCGGTGCAACGTCACCTACGTCTGGGGGCTCTCAGCCTAGTGGAAAGATTTCACTTATCAGTAATCCGTCAGAACATACAAGTGTAACGCCCCAAGATCCGGTTCTCCGAATCTTAGTCGTCACGCGATAAAATACAAGTATCGATAAAACATAAACGAAGATACATATACGAAATAGTTATGAAACACCTCAAGCGTCCTCGAGTGTATCATAACTATACTCGCACAAAGTCAACACCTTTAGTTTAGGCGTCCCTAACTTAAAGGTGATTGCACAAGTAAGTAAACGAGTTCTAAAACAATTCCATCAAAACATCCTTTGAAAATGAAGCAAGTAACTCATAAATAAATACCATAATGGTGAGGCATAACGCCACCTCACCGAGTGTTTTACAAAATAAAGTAATAAACCGGATAATGAAAAGCAATAACAAAACAGGTTACGACTCAACAGAGTCTACAACCGCCGACCAAACACCACTGGCAAAGACACGTCGACACGACACGCCCCCAAGCTCCCAATCAAAAGATCTAAACGCATCCATAACCTGCACAAATTGTAGGGGTGAACACGCTACCTCCAAGACTCAAACATCGCACATACACAAGATGATAACAATGCAAAAGTAGTTGTATAACATAATTAACTACACCCTAGGGTAACCGATTTCAGCCCAGGGAATCCACCCTTGCCTCGGTTCACCCTCCCTTAGGTAAAGGTAATCGATCTCGATCAAGGGAGTCCACCCTCAACTCGATTCACCTTACACCTAAATAAAGGCAACCGATCACAACTAAGGGAGTCCACCCTCAACTCGGTTGACCTTTCCCACAAAGATAAAGGTAACCGATCTCGATCAAGGGAATCCACCCTCAACTCAGTTTACCTTACACCTAAATAAAGGTAACCGATCACAACTAAGGGAGTCCACCCTCAGCTCGGTTGACCTTTCCCACAAAGATAAAGGTAACCGATCTCGATCAAGGGAATCCACCCTCAACTCGGTTTACCTTACACCTAAATAAAGGTAACCGATCACAACTAAGGGAGTCCACCCTCAGCTCGGTTGACCCTTACCACAAATAAAGGTAACCGATCTCGATCAAGGGAATCCACCCTCAACTCGGTTTACCTTACACACCACCTGTAACACAAGTATCACACCATACTCATGCAGAAAACATACTAGGTGCAAGACGGAATAAATCATCGTCTGAAAAGCAAATAATATAATACCTGGCACAATCCCGTGCATACAATCAGTTCAGAGTTATACTAAACTAATTCACCCAACATTATCATGCAAATCTCACTATTCGCATATAATCACACCAAGCATATTCACGCCACTACCATAGTGCCAAATCATGCTCACACGTATATATACACACATATATAATCAAACAAAGGCATCAAGCCATATAGTCTAAGTAGCTATGTCCCCCTACCTTAGGAAAGCTCTACGTACGCTCCTAGCCTCCCGTTCGAGCTATTCACGTCTTGCCTTTCCCGCGAGCGTCGATATCAACTAATAATTATATTCAATAATTAAAAACTCAAACAGACTCCGAAACGAATGCAATAAATTTACAAGTGTACTCCAACAAGTGCCTAACACTTGGACACACTTCAAATTAATCAAAGTAGCCAAAATGGGCCCGAAATGACCCATTTTCCCCGAAACACCCAATCTGCCCGGAAACGAGTTTTTGACCCTCGGGACTCCGAAAATTACGAAACTTGTTTCTAAACTCCTCATTTAATATTCTAAGACCAATGCAATTAACGGAATCGAATTCCGACACCCGAGCGATTTAATCGCGCAATTTAAAGTTTCGACACACCTTTTCCGATTTTCGTAATTTAAATCTAAAAATCACCAAGGGTATCAACTATTGATTCGAGGGTTACCCGAGACCTCCCGAAACTCACAAACCCGAATTCCGGGCTCGTGGGACCACCCGGGCCACTCACGGCCCGAGAGGCCCAAACGGCCCGCAGTCGCCATAGGCTGCCACGGCCAGCCAAGGCAGGGGCTGGCCACTGCCGGACCACCTCCGGCGCGCCTCCACACTGGCCGGAGCTCCGGTGACCGGCCGGAGCTCCGGCGAACCCTCCGGCCGCCGGAAAATTCCAAAAACGTCCCAAAATGCTCCAAAACACCCCTACAACTCCACTCCATCATCATTTCACTCATTTCTCATCAACCCACAACTCAAACTCATCACGATGGAAAAAAAATGAGTTGCTCACCGTAGCCAATGATGTGAGGAACCCGAATACGCAAGAAAACGGTCGATCACGCGACCGGATCGTCGGGAAATCGCCCCAAGCTTTTCTCCTCTTCTTCCTTCTTTCTTCTTTCTCTTTCTCTTTCTCTTTCTCCCTCCTTCTCTTGGGTTCTGCCGAGAATGGCTTTCCTTCCCCTCTCTTATAACTTAAATCAAATTATTTAAACATTAAACTAATAAAATATACCTATTTCCCATTTTCTTTTAAATCTAAATTAAAACAATTAATTTTTTAATCACTCAAAAGCCTCCCCCCCTCTAGATTCATGCCAAGTGTAAAGTAGGGGGGTCCCACAAGCCACTTTTGTCATTTCGGACCCGAAATCGTCCGAAACGGACACGTTTTTCGAAACCGTCGGAACTGTGATGTTTCGCTAAATTTTAGCTTCCATATGAACCTAATATCCATAATATTACAATTTCATCTTAAAATGGCTCAAATAGTAGTCCTCGGTGACTCTCGGGTCAAAATTTGGTCAAATCGCGAAATTGTAAATTTTTATCCATTTTTCACAAAGTTGACCCAAATTGACCGGGAGCGGTCCTTACATACAAGTACCTGTGATCACCCCTAGATCTATACTTTATGCTACGTCTTACAGTGCAATCTATCTCAGGGTCTCCCCCTGAATCCAAGAACGTCTTGATTCCACTCTTCAAGCAATCGCCTTGCTCTGTCGTCTTCAAGTCTTCTACAAGCTTGGTGGTTGCGTGCAGTCTTCAAACTCACGACTTCAGTAAACCCTCAATCACCTAACTCTCTATAGTTATGTGATACACAACATCCTTAGCTCAATCTGCAATTTCTCAGCCCGCAAACCTTCACGTCTAAGAACCTTGCAAATTGTTGCTAGGAAACAAATAAAGAACCACACGATTGCTAAGGGGGTAGCCTAAGCTTTTATAGCATTCGTGGATGAGTACTAACCCTAAAGGGTTTCCTCTTTAATCACCGTCTTTCTTCTTTTCAGATTAGGAGTCGTTCTGCTCTTTCCTAATCGTTTTCTTGCTGCACTGCCGAACCTGCACTTTCCTAATTTCTGTCGATCAGGATGCTTGCCGAGATGCCGTCAACAATGTCACACACGATGTCGTAGAAGATGCTTCGACACTCTTTGTAACATGTTTCTGCAGTTCCTTCAAAAATCAGCCAATCTCGAAAAACGTCGTAACTACATACCTGATAATAGACGGTGAATCAAAACCAACATGAATTCTCAATCGTCGTTGGGGTCCCATTTTTGTGCGTTGAGGGGGTGCAATAGGCACTTGCACATCACAATCAAAACTATGTAAATGAGATATATAAGGTTGATGCCTACATACAAGTTGTATAGGAGAATATTGATGATATGCACTAGGTCTTAAACGAATTAAAAAAACAGCATGTAACACAGCATGTCCCAAGCAGAAACTGATAATTGTGATTGCAATAATAATGTATGTGCAATTATCTGTATACGTGCACATGTGGAACCGGATGTTCAATATCGGTTCCCAATGACATGCAATAACCATCAAATGTCTTAGATGTGAATTCACCAGCATTATCAAGACGAATAGACTTTATTAGATGATCAGAAAAATGTGCCCTCAATTTAATAATTTGTGCTAACAATTTTGTAAATGCAACATTACGAGTTGACAATAAGCACGCATGTGACCATCTATTGGATGCGTCAATCAAGATCATGAAATAATTAAATGGTCCACTAGATGGGTGAATATGGTAACAAATATCTCCTTGGATTCTTTGCAAGAATGATGGAGATTCAATACTGACTTTAATTTTTGATGGCCGGACCACTAATTTTCCTTGTGAGCAAGCGGTAAAAATAATTTCAATAGATGTCCACGTGAATTTTCAACAATTCTACGCATCATAGTTGATCCTGGATGACCAAGACGATTATGCCAAAGTATAAAACTATTTGGATTGGAGAACTTCTGGTTCAGTATTGCATATGCCTCAATGGTTCTTATTGTTATATAATACAAGATGATAGAATGTGTAATTTTTCCAGTACACGCTTTTCACCACAATCGTTTACAGTGATACATAGAAACTCAGTTTCATTTTCACTTGTGGTCTCAATATGATATCCATTACCGTGGATATCCTTAAAGCTGAGTAGATTTCTTCTGGATCTACTAGCATATAAAGCATTATGGATTTCTAATCGAGTGTCATTTTGCAACAATATAGAAGCTCTTCTGATGTAATATTTGCAGAACCCATAATAACATTCTCCTCAACCAAAGTTAGACACGAAAAATATTTCTTTTCTTTAAAAATTGTATGTGTGGTGGCTGAATCAACAATACACACATCATTGCCATTTTTGTCAACCGATGATTCATTTCTGAAATCCATATCCTTTCATAAAAGAAAAAACATAGCATTAGATTAAAAAACGCCTGAAAGAATTACATAAGACAAAAAACATAATATATTACAATATATTACAATCCCATGATTATTCAATAACAGCTCATGCTATATCATCAGCAACCAAGTTTCCTACGTTTCCATCGTTATCTTCAAAGAAGTCGGAGACATTCAAATTAGTCGGGTCTGCAGGATCCGAGTTGTCCATGAAGTTTGTCTCTACAACATTCTCTTTTTCCTTAAGTGATGCTTGATACAAGACCACTAAATTCTTGGGAGTACGACAAGTATGTGCCCAATGTCCTTTTACACCATATCTAAAACATTCATGTTCACTATTTTCGGGAGTATGAGTTTGTGGGCCTTTTCCTTTATCACGCCTCTCAAATTTGTTCCACTTCTGGTGGAGCATTTTGTCATTTCTCACATGAGGGTGAAAATTACCGCGCCCACGGTCACGACCACGACCACAACCATGACTGCGACTGGGGCCTTGGCCTCTCCCAAAAAGAGGATAATTATCATGATTTGTCACATTCACTTCAGGGAATGGTGAACTGCCAACGGGGCGAGTTTGATGATTTTTCATCAACAATTCATTATTTTGTTCAGCAATCAGTAAACATGCAATCAAATCCGTGAACTTTTCAAATTTTTGCTCCCGATATTGCTGCTGCATGAGCATATTAGATGGGTGAAATGTGGAGAATGTTTTCTCAAGCATCATGTCATCAGTTATTTTGTCTTCACACATACGGAGCATGGATACAATTCTAAACACAACGGAATTGTATTCATTGATTGTCTTGAAATCTTGCAGTCTAAGATTAGACCACTCATGTAATGCCTGAGGTAAGGCAATAGCCTTCATCTGCTCGAATCTTTCTTTTAACCTATTCCAAAGATCAAGTGGATCTTGAATATCCAAGTATTCGGCCCGTAAACCGGAATCTATATGATGACATATAAAGATGATGGCCTTTGCTTTCATCTGCACGGACTCTTGGTTGTCTTCTACAATCACTTCCCCAAGATTCATAGATCTTAGGTGGAGAGTTGTTTCCAGGGTCCATTCAAAGTAATTCTTCTCATCGAGACCGAGGGCAACATATTGACACTTCACCAGGTTTGACATCCTGAAAAATTTAACCGCGATAATACAATTAAAATATGTCCAAAATATTTATTCAAAATATGACATATTTTGCGGATATTTAGAACTGCCGGTTCTAATTTTTAAAACTCCAAATTTTAGTCCCGATATCTCATAATGTAGTTTGAGATTTATACTTTGATTCGGAACTTCGGGTTCCGTAAATTTCAGAAATTGTGAACTTCTGGTTTACATGAACGCCATGTTCATCAACTTTCTTTCCCGACAATTTTAGAACCTCGGGTTCACTATGCCTATAGGTTTGTAAATTTCGGGTTACAAAACATTATATATAAATATAGAATACATATAATAATAACAGATAAATTTCTAATGTGAAAGATCCAATTCAAGATTGGCGATCACAGAGCATACTTATAGATATAAATATAATAAACATAAATAAATTTATGAAATAAACATAAATGCAATAAATAAACATAAATTAGTTAGTATTTAGTAAGAAAGAAAAATTAAACTACGATAGTTAGGTTAATCGTGCTGATAACGTGTTGTGAAAAATATATTAAATGTGGGGTTTAAAATACCACAACCAACAGTAATTATTAAGCAATATCTTTAAGTGAGCATGAGAGTGTAATTATGAGAATTACTTAGTGAAAGGTGTTGGGTCCCGGGGCATCCTAATTACGTTCATGGCAGCGGAAGCAACCTATAAACCGCCCCTAACCTGCGCAAGATCGACTACCAATTTAGATCCTTAGGAAATCGAGTTTTCGGGTTTTACCAGAATCTGCCCGGCAGAAAACCGAAACTTTGAAGCTCTATATCTCGAGCTACAGATCTCCAATTGCTTCGGTTCTTTTTGGAGATTAAACCTCAGCCAATTCCCTACATCTTTTGTGTTTTTGTCTAAACCCAGTTCGGACGAGAAGACCTCCGTCTGGAGCAAAACATTTTTCCCATCTCGCTGGACAGACTCTGCGGACCAGTCTGCTTCTCGGCCTTGTATCTCCTAAACCAGCACTCTTTTTGAAAATCAGTATTTCACAAAATTGTAGCCCTTGGACTTATCTTTCCAACGCCGCAAGTTTCAGCTCAATCGGAGCTCGGACGAAGCGGCTATGGCTCACGCATTGTCGGTCATCGGAACTGGACAATCTGGACAGTTTCTCCATTTTGCATTTAGTCTTCGTTGAATCGATAAAGAAGAACGTTCGGATCTTCTTCTCTAAAGCAAGTCCACACCAAGGGGATGATCTTGATGATCCCTCACTTAATTGCCTACTAGAACAATTAAATGAAGAACAAGAGAGCAAAGAGAGGAGAGAGTGTTGTGAGAGTTGTGTGATTCTTGAATTAATGAATGAATGCTAGATATTTCAATTCATCATCCAACAAGCATGGGTCAAAAGTGATTGGTATGGGCTTAAAGGTACTTTAACCCATACCCCTTAAATCACTCACCTCTTAATCCACAATCACCAACTAAGCATGGTGTTGTGTGGCCCCCACACATGGACCCACCATGTGGGCCGACCATGAGGTCTTGTTGGGCCCTTAATGGGCCGGCCATGAGGCTTCATGGGCCGAGCCCAATGGGCCCTCCCGTGTTGTCTCATGCCGTGTCCAAAAATCGCCCGACCCTTTTGTCGTCACTTATCAAACAAAGTCCGACGGGATATCGACGAAAAACTCAATTTTTCTCGATTCGCTAATTATTCTCTCAAACCGAACCTATGGCACAAAACCTCCAGTTTTGTCCATATATTACTCCTCAAGAAACATCAATGTTTCCTTGTCTTAAGTTATCCGCCTTGTATGTGTGTGACCCTCTAGGCTCATGCCACCGTTGGCAGATCGGCGCAAAAGATCGCTCTTGCCCGATCCATCATAAGTGGTCTCTAGTAAAACATTATGATTACCCAAGGTGCATGATGATCGATGATTCGACTTAACCTTTGTGCGTACAAGTCACCATCCTGTTATCTCTAGATATCCCGATTGATCACAAGGCATAGAGTCGTCTCCCTTGTTCAATCAATCATTGTTACTTGATATGCGAGATGGCTGAGAACTGATAACCCGTATCATTGGCATGGCCATCCTCTTTCTCTCAGTCAGTCTCCATCAAGAGGCCTTCTAACGGATATCTTTCCCATACCGTAGTATGAGGGATAAATCCCTTAGCCGTCTTTCCTGTCACTCATGCAACCCGTTCCGCCACCCAATCATGCCCTTTATAGCAATCCTTTTACAGAAAGCGTTTGGCGCAAGTTAAATCCGTACGTTCATTGCATAGTGATCACAAAGACTCCTTGATCTAAGGATGCCGTGACAAGCTATCGCATTTGAATATGTTTATGGCTTAATCTATGAAAACACTATTCAAAGCGGGTCGTCCGATATCAATCACCTCATGATATCTATGATATGGTTCCAGGATCCCTCATCCCTACGACAAGTAGAACTACGTCATTAAGAACCATCCTCATACTGGTCGCTTCTTAGGAAGCATGTTTTGACCAGGGACTCGTTAAGTGTGGTCCCTACAGATTTATGGTTCTACTACTTTAGTGGTCATAAATCAGATCATGCTTAACATATTACTTCAACACATAAGTAATACAAAGCCGTTTTATTTATATGTTACAAACGATGATAATGTACATAGACGTTTACAGGCTAATAGCAATTGGACTAGGGCACAAATGCTATCAATCTCCCACTTGCCCCTAGTTCCAATCTAAGTCCCAGTCTATACCCATTGACCTAACATGTTTATCATGTTTTGCTCGTGGAAGAGCCTTGGTCAAGGGGTCGGATGTGTTATCATCAGTTGCAACGTAGTGGATCTTCACGTCACCTTTTAGCAACAATGTCGCGGATGATGTGATACTTTCTGAGTACATGTTTGGATCTGTCATGTGCCCTGGGTTCCTTAGCTTGCGCAATGGCCCCGGTGTTGTCACAATATAAGTCTACTGGGTTAGATGGGTTTTTAATTACACCTAACCCAGCCATGAAACTCCTGATCCATACAGCCTCTTCTCTCGCTTCGGATGCGGCAATGTACTCAGCTTCGGTCGTAGAGTCGGCAATGGTGTCCTGCTTCTTGCTTTTCAGCTGAAAGCTCCACCGTTCAACATAAACATATAACCCAACTGACTTTTTAAGTCATCGGGGTCTATCTGGAAAACTAGCGTCAACATATCCTTTGACGACTAGATCATAATTTCTTCCCCCGTATACAAGAAAAGCGTCTTTGGTTTTTCTCAAAAATCGAGAATCGCCTTGACGGCAATCCAATGTTCCTCACCGGGTTCGGACTGATGTCTACTGGTACAGCTTAGGGCAAACGAGACATCCGGTCTCGTACATATCATGGCACACATTATGGACTCTATAGCCGAAGCATATGGGATCTCATTCATTCTTGCTAGCTCTGCAGGTGTCTCAGCACACTACTTCTTGCTTAGCTTTATGTCATGACGCATGGGCAGCAGTCCTTTCTTTGAATCTAGCATCGAGAATCTTCTCAATATTTTGTCTATGTAGGTGCTTTGACTTAAGCCCAAGACCCGCTTGGCACGGTCTCTATATATCTTGATCCCCAAGATGTAAGAGGCCTCGCCTAAGTCCTTTATTGCGAAACACTCACCTAACCAAGTCTTTGTTAAGAGCAAGGTAGGGACGTTGTTTCCAATGAGCAGTATGTCATCAACATAAAGCACCAAGAAGACTACTTTGCTTCCATCTGCCCTTTTATATATACGCAAGGTTCATCATCGTTCTTGATGAAGCCAAACTGTTTCACAACTTCATCAAAACGTTGATTCCAACTCCGAGATGCTTGCTTCAAACCATAAATTGATTTGAGCAACTTGCAAATCTTTCCCTTATTCTTAGGATCCTCAAAACCCTCAGGCTGGGACATATAAACGTCCTCAGCTAACCTCCCGTTGAAGAAGGCGGTTTTGACGTCCATTTGCCATATCTCAAAATTGCTACGGCAAGTAGAATGCGGATAGATTTGACCATAGCTACTGGAGAAAAGGTCTCTTCATAGTCAATTCCGTGGATTTGCCTATAACCTTTTGCTACCAGTCTTGCTTTATAGGTCTGAGGTTTGCCATCCATGTCCATCTTTATTTTAAAGATCCATTTACACCCAATGACTTTTACGTCAGGGGTTTGATCCACCAAGTCCCACACTTGATTATCTGACATGGATTGCTTTTCTTCCCTCATGGCTTCCAGCCATTTCTCAAAGTCGGTTCCGTCCTTATTAACTATAGCTATTGGTTCTTGCTCAACGACTACTTCTGGTGGGTCGTCCAGTGGTTCTTGAGTGACCATCTCATCTAGAAATTCATTAAGATGAACAGCCCTCCCACTGACTGTCTTGGAAATAAATTCTTTTTCCAAGAATGTCCCACCTCGATTATGAATGCGGCCGTTTGCAGAGCGTAACCCCAGAAGGAGATCGGGAGATCAGTGAGACTTAACATCGATCGAACCATATCAAACAATGTTCGATTCCTTCGCTCGGACACACCATTGAGTTGCGGTGTTCCTGGCGGAGTCCACTGAGATAGTATTCCACTTTCTGTAAGAAACTCTTCGGATAAGTATTCTCCACCCCGATCAGAACGGAGTGCCTTGATACTTTTTCCGAGTTGGTTTTCTACTTCAGTCCTAGACTCCTTGAATTTATCAAAGGCTTTGGACTTATGTTTTATGAGATAGACATAATCATATCTACTGAAATCATCAGTAAACGTGATAAAGTAGCCTAAACCACATCTGGCTGGTGTACTCATTTGGTCCACATACGTTTGAATGTATTAGACCTAATAGATCACCTGCCCTCTCACCTAAACCAGTGAAGGGCGTTTCAGTCATCTTGCCATTAAACAAGCTTCGCATCTATCAATCGTTTGGTATTCGAATTGACTTAGAAGTCCGCGCTTATGAAGCGCTGAGATGCGTTTCTCATTTATGTGACCTAGACGACAATGCCAGATTAGAGTTTGGTCTAAATCACTAGCTTTAAACCTCTTAGGTAGAACAAGGTTAACAGAACCCACGGCAGTTGCGGTAACTCTCACGTTGTTCCCAACTCTTAGGTCCACCTCGCTTTCCCCATATCTCTTCTACTATTCTACACTTGTATATCCGTACAGACATGAGACTCAGCTCTAGTGTCTAGTACCCAAGTATTTATCGTAGAAAGATATAGCTCTAATGGAATACCTGATGAAGTAGCGGCCCCACCGCCCTTCATCTGATCCTCCTTCAGCTGCTGACAGTCTTTCTTCCAGTGACCAGGCTTTTGGCAGTAGAAACAGACCGACTCCTTTGCCTTCCCCTTGCCTTTTACGGGCATGGAAGGTTTAGGAACAAATGGTCTGATCTTCCTTGCCACCACCAGCTTTGAAGCTGGATCCCTTCATACGTAGGACGTGTGGACCTACGGAGCTGCCTGCTGACATCTTGCAGGCAATGAGTTCTTGGAGAATAGTGTATTTTTTCAATACGTACTTTCTCTTTGAACATATCCTTGATCTGCGCAAACATTGCAAACGGATCATGGGATAGCTCCATAAACTGCTTCTGGAGGTCCGCCTCCATGCAGCCCAGCAAGACACACAACGTCGATAGAGTCGTTAAGGTGTTTCTGGTACGCATCCTTAACGACCCTCGTTGCGTTGGCAGCTGGCTCCACCGGGATAGCCTTATCAAGGACGTACTCCCTGTGTTCCAACTTTAACACAAGTCGTAAATTTCTGTCCCAGTCTAGATAATTTGTCCCGTTGAGTTTACACTTTTCGAGTATAGTCCTCGACGACAAATTAGACGAGTTTGTTGAATTACTAGCCATTTCTACACGAAGAAAGTAAATTTAATTAGAAAAGTTGAATAAATTTACGAAGATCCGAATTAAACACCAACCATAAGATTCTAAGGTTTAGAATCTTAAACCAAGATCCCTTATTCGTCATTTGAAGTACGTTAAGGCGCACCACTCCAATTGACTTATTTAGGTAGGACGTCCGTCCAATTACAACCCGTGTAACTCTTAGTCAGGGTATGTGCAAAAACACACGGCTTACTCTTTCGATGCCCCAGCTCGACCTCAGGCCAAGAATCGTGGTCGAGTCAACCAACCTTCACTAACGAGTTAACTTTGTGCAGATGCTCCGCTAAGGCGCACGACATCCCACAAAGTTTACCATTCCCATCTAGAACCCATTCGATCGATGCTCCGCTAAGGCGCACGACACCGATAAAATGTTTCTACATGGGTGTGAATTTGGGTGGCATCTCACTTGACTCAAATTAGCTTGTAAATTGGTTGTGCTTAATAATTCGAAAGTATTTGGTACAATTACGAACCCGTCATCAACAACCCGTGTTGTGACGTTTCTAATTGTATTACATACTATCTTCATTTGAATCCGTCATTTGCAACCCGTGCAAACACGTTTCAAATTTGAACTCATCAATCACAACCCGTGCGATGATAGTTCACAACGCTTTAAACATGCAAAAAATTAAAGTTGATTTTAATCTTTGCATGTGAGGTGATGGCTTATAAACTTATAAGCTAATCATGCAAGCATGTTATTAATTAAATAATTCAAGCAAGCATTCATAAAGCGTTAAATATGCATTTTATAGCCCATCCTAAACTTAGGATTCTACGAGTCTTCACATATTCTCGTCTTTCTCATTCGGGCTCCCACTAGCTCTTGGACTTCCTCCAAGACCGTCATCGTGCTCGATTTTCCATCCTTCTCGTCTTTGAGTAATAATTACAATTAATACTCGGTTCGTAGACCGGATAAAAAATAATTACACTTTATGGGCTCGAATAAAAGAATAATTACACTCTAACACTAACGGTATGCAAACCGTGAAAGCGATAAAATCTAATGGGCTACTAATGCATCATACATTTCATCACATCATCCAACATGTTATCACACAAACATGTTATCAAATAATATGCAATAATTCCAATTTTAATTTTGCCAAGTTGCTTGGTCGGGTTTATCGAAACTAGACCTTTTCGAAAAACGGTTTATCGAAACTGATTAAATTTTGAAAGTTTTCGAAATATTGGATCGCAGGTTCGTGACACGGATCAAACACCACGCACGAACCAAGTCGGGCCAAGCCAATGGGCCGAGCCCAACTATGCACGGCCCGGTTTTGGGCCTTGGAAGGCCTAAACCGGCCTTGCCGCCACTCTCGGCCTCGCCCAAGAGTGGGAACGGGCTTGGTCACCGCCGGCCTCCCCGGCCTCCGGTGACCTCCGTTCGGTACCTCCAATCCGGCTCCCCGAGAGTCCCTTCTCGGACCCGACAAATCCAATAATTTCCGAAAAATTCCAAATTCAATATATTTTCAAAAATAACATATTTCATGCAAATATCCCAAAAGGCATTAAAGTCATGTTATCAACAATTATGGCATTTGTATCATTACAAAACCGAAATAACATACAAGGATCTCGGAGTGGTACACCGCCTCTGATACCACTGTTGGGTCCCGGGGCATCCTAATTACGTTCATGGCAGCGGAAGCAACCTATAAACCGCCCCTAACCTGCGCAAGATCGACTACCAAGTTAGATCCTTAGGAAATCGAGTTTTCGGGTTTTACCAGAATCTGCCCGGCAGAAAACCGAAACTTTGAAGCTCTATATCTCGAGCTACAGATCTCCAATTGCTTCAGTTCTTTTTGGAGATTAAACCTCAGCCAATTCCCTACATCTTTTGTGTTTTTCTCTAAACCCAGTTCGGACGAGAAGACCTCCGTCTGGAGCAAAACATTTTTCCCGTCTCGCTGGACAGACTCTGCGGACCAGTCTGCTTCTCGGCCTTGTATCTCCTAAACCAGCGCTCTTTTTGAAAATCAGTATTTCACAAAAGTTGTAGCCCTTGGACTTATCTTTCCAACGCCGCAAGTTTCAGCTCAATCGGAGCTCGGATGAAGCGGCTATGGCTCACGCATTGTCGGTCATCGGAACTGGACAATCTGGACAGTTTCTCCATTTTGCATTTAGTCTTCGTTGAATCGATAAAGAAGAACGTTCGGATCTTCTTCTCTAAAGCAAGTCCACACCAAGGGGATGATCTTGATGATCCCTCACTTAATTGCCTACTAGAACAATTAAATGAAGAACAAGAGAGCAAAGAGAGGAGAGAGTGTTGTGAGAGTTGTGTGATTCTTGAATTAATGAATGAATGCTAGATATTTCAATTCATCATCCAACAAGCATGGGTCAAAAGTCATTGGTATGGGCTTAAAGGTACTTTAACCCATACCCCTTAAATCACTCACCTCTTAATCCACAATCACCAACTAAGCATGGTGTTGTGTGGCCCCCACACATGGACCCACCATGTGGGCCGGCCATGAGGTCTTGTTGGGCCCTTAATGGGCCGGCCATGAGGCTTCATGGGCCGAGCCCAATGGGCCCTCCCGTGTTGTCTCATGCCGTGTCCAAAAATCGCCCGACCCTTTTGTCGTCACTTATCAAACAAAGTCCGACGCGATATCGACGAAAAACTCAATTTTTCTCGATTCGCTAATTATTCTCTCAAACCGAACCTATGACACAAAACCTCCATTTTTGTCCATATATTACTCCTCAAGAAACATTAATGTTTCCTTGTCTCAAGTTATCCGCCTTGTATGTGTGTGACCCTCTAGGCTCATGCCACCGTTGGCAGATCGGCGCAAAAGATCGCTCTTGCCCGATCCATCATAAGTGGTCTCTAGTAAAACATTATGATTACCCAAGGTGCATGATGATCGATGATTCGACTTAACCTTTATGCGTACAAGTCACCATCCTGTTATCTCTAGATATCCCGATTGATCACAAGGCATAGAGTCGTCTCCCTTGTTCAATCAATCATTGTTACTTGATATGCGAGATGGCTGAGAACTGATAACCCGTATCATTGGCATGGCCATGCTCTTTCTCTCAGTCAGTCTCCATCAAGAGGCCTTCTAACGGATATCTTTCCCATACCGTAGTATGAGGGATAAATCCCTTAGCCGTCTTTCGTGTCACTCATGCAACCCGTTCCGCCACCCAATCATGCCCTTTATAGCAATCCTTTTACAGAAAGCGTTTGACGCAAGTTAAAGCCGTACGTTCATTGCATAGTGATCACAAAGACTCCTTGGTCTAAGGATGCCGTGACAAGCTATCGCATTGAATATGTTTATGGCTTAATCTATGAAAACACTATTCAAAGCGGGTCGTCCGATATCAATCACCTCATGATATCTATGATATGGTTCCAGGATCCCTCACCCCTATGACAAGTAGAACTACGTCATTAAGAACCATCCTCATACTGGTCGCTTCTTAGGAAGCATGTTTTGACCAGGGACTCGTTAAGTGTGATCCGTACAGATTTATGGTTCTACTACTTTAGTGGTCATAAATCAGATCATGCTTAACATATTACTTCAACACATAAGTAATACAAAGCCGTTTTATTTATATGTTACAAACGATGATAATGTACATAGACGTTTACAGGCTAATAGCAATTGGACTAGGGCACAAATGCTATCAAAAGGTAGAAGAGAGAAGTTACGGATGAAAATTTTGGGGGTGTTGTATGTAACCATTCAAGACTTACATGACCCCTATTTATAGGGAAAAAGTGAAGCAAGTCTTGGCCATATGGTCATTCCCCATACACCACAAAAATAAAAACACTATTACATGCATGATCATGTCATGTTGAAACAAGTGTCATAGTGGGGTTTACACATATATTTCTTACAACAAAAGGAGAGAAATAATAGATTGGGAAGAGAATATATTTAAATTGCACCGAGAAGTCTCAGTGGATGAATGTGAAAATTGGAATGAAGTGTGAGGAATAAAGACGAAAAATAGATATTAATGACATGCTTTTTAAAATTTCAAATAAAAATTGGAGATATTTTGTTCATTTTGTCATAAAAACTAACTGGTTTAAGTTAATATTAAACATAATAAAATAACAAGAGTTAAAAATATTCATAATATTATTGTTAATTAATAATTTTGAAAATTTGGAGACTTTGACTTGAGGATACTGTAAGTGAAATATGAACATTTTGGTAATACTTAAACGGGTTGAAGTCATTGATGTTCCCGTGTTGGTTGATGGGTGAAATGTGGTAGCTCATCGGTTGCATCAACTGTCAAAATCTTGAGTCCTAGAATTATTATGAGAAACTCATTAAGCAAAATAACACTTTGATTTTATATTTCCGGACACTGTTGTAAACATGTGATTATGATTCAAATTATTATATTTTATTGAATAATTAATTAATAAAATAAGAGAGCGATATTTTGTGGACATAGATCATTGTACTCATTTGCTACACATTTATTGTATTTTAGTCTCACTCAAACAAACCCAGCCAGAGTGAGAGAGAGCGGTTGGCGTCTTGTTCACAAAACACCGCTCCAATGGTTTCTGCTGCGATCGAATGCGACCTCTGATTCCATCCCTCTTCTTCTCCGCCATGTTTCTCTCTCCCTCCATGCCTCTCTTGTGCTAGATTGACTTTGGATTTCTGCTTTTGGGTTTGCCATGGCTGTGGCGTCTCCGCTGTGCACTTGGCTGGTGGCCGCCTGCATGTCCGTTAACTGCGACGCTGACCGTCCCGTCAAGAGATTGAGATTGAGTCGTAGGACCAAATGTAGCCTTCAGGGCCTCGTCACTTCTTGCTTGCCTTTTGAGCCCTCCACAGGTCTTTCTTCGCTTTTTGGATCCAAGAGTGTGTCACTCAATCCAACTCAGAGGCGTTTCCATCGACCCGCTAACTCGGGTACTTGCTTTTCCTTTTTTATTTACTCATATTGTGTTTCTTCTGCTCATATTGGTCTTGTTGCTCTGAAATGCCATTGCTGCTGCTTCTGGTGATCTTATTTTCTACTTCTTTTATTTTAATTTGGGATTCTGGGTATTTGTTTTTTCGAAAATTGATGTTTCTTAAGTTAGTTTTTTTCTAGTTTGGTCTCTTGTAACCTGCCGTGCTTTTGTTCATGTCTTTTTTCATATGTTTTATTCATGTGCCATCTGTGTGATTGAATCCTGATTTGATTGTTTTTGTTATGTAGCCTGGATATGATTTTGCTTACGCTTCATTTGGCTGATTGGAGTAAACTAACAGTAATCAATATTTAAATCTGAATAAGGATTTTATTGATTGGGACCTGGGTTCCCTTTACTCAAGGGCACAAAAGAAGCCTCTTGGCTTTAGTTGAATTTGACTTCTTCCTTTATGCAGATGACAAGTGAACTAATTAATAGAATCTCTATTGTTACATACTTTTCTTTCTTGTGTTCATTAGCTACCATCAAATTGTTAATTCAGATGCTGAGTTGTGTGTGATATTATGTCATACAAGTCATAATATTTCTATATTTTATACAAATTTGTAGTTGTGATGTAAACCTTGCTTTGGCCATAGAAATATTATGAGAACAATGTAAGTGAGATGGTGTTTCATTTATTTGGTAAATAATCTAGTTCATCAGAGTACATGAATTGCGTGATGATGGTTTATTTTACTCTCAGTCATTTCTTTACTGTTCATGCATTGTTAGGTGGGTTTACTTAGTTTAGTTATCTGTCGTTCATCACATTAAACCCTTACTATCTTTTTTCATCTATCTAGGTTTGGTGGCAAATTTAGTATCTGTACTTAACCCTAATATTTAGAATTATAGCTGTTTTAATTATTTGACCAGGTATTAAAAAGAAAATCAAAATTTGTGTCTGCATTTACATCTAACTGCATTCTAACACATACAAACAATGTCCAAATGATTGACTAAATTTCAGGGAAAGTCATGGCTGTAGCTGTTCAGCCTGCAAATGAAGTCACGTCAAAGAAGAAACCTCAAACAAAGCAAAGGCGAGTTGTTGTGACAGGGATGGGTGTAGTCACCCCACTTGGCCACGATCCAGATGTCTTCTATGATAATTTGCTGGAGGGTGTCAGTGGTATAAGTGAGATTGAGGCATTTGACTGTGCAGAATTTCCAACGGTAATTTTTCTTTCAATTTCTTATACTATGTTTTTCTTGTATTTAGATATTCTAGTTGATGAACTTTCTTCAGAGAATTGCTGGAGAGATCAAATCTTTCTCCACAGATGGATGGGTTGCACCAAAGCTTTCCAAGAGGATGGATAAATTCATGCTTTACATGCTTACTGCTGGCAAAAAAGCTTTGGCTGATGGTGGGATTACGGAAGATGTAATGAAAGAATTAGATAAAACAAAATGCGGTGTCTTGATTGGTTCAGCAATGGGTGGCATGAAGGTAAATCGGTGTAGATACTTTGCGGCTTTATTGGTTCTTGTTCTCCAGAAACTTAACTTGTAAAATCCTATCTCAGTCAGCTAAATATGTAGCGGATATCTTAGAGTTCCCTTTTCCCCATAAAATGGGTGTTCAAATTTTCTGCAACCATTAAAGTCACATGACTGGCATGTATGCCATGCAATCTGAATACGCAATGCTGTTGTCTTATTTGCTTATTACTCCTTGTTTACACCCTTTGAATTGAACAGGTATTTAATGATGCAATTGAAGCCTTAAGGATATCATATAGGAAAATGAATCCATTCTGCGTACCTTTCGCGACTACAAATATGGGTTCTGCCATGCTTGCAATGGATCTGGTTGGTTGAAGGCTCCGCATGATAAGATATTCGTCTATGGGTATTGTAATTTAAGCTAGACTTTCTGACTGATCATTTACTTGGTACTGTCAGGGATGGATGGGTCCAAATTATTCAATTTCTACCGCTTGTGCTACTGGGAATTTTTGTATATTGAATGCAGCGAACCATATCATTCGAGGTGAAGCTGTAAGTATTTTGCATAATTTATTCAATTCAAGCAAAGCGAATTGTTGTAGCTGGTCATAGCTTTTTACTGCTTTCTTGTAAATATGCTTTAGAAACAACCCTAAAATAATAGTATCATATTTCCTTCAATATATTCTGAAAATGTTTGAAAATGCAGGATCTGATGCTTTGTGGTGGCTCAGATGCAGCAATCATACCTATTGGTATCCGTTTCTTTCCTGTACTTACTATCCTTCAGCACACATCAACTTGATATGTACTGTATAAATTTTCATACAGGTCTGGGAGGTTTTGTTGCATGCAGGGCTCTATCACAAAGGAATAGTGATCCAACAAAAGCATCACGCCCTTGGGATAGCGTAATGATATTAACATTATTTTGCTTTTTGTTTCGTTTCGTCCTTTCCTGATTTAATATATTGATTTCCTTACTGTATGTATATATGTTCATTGAGGGTTTTAAATGAACAGAATCGTGATGGATTTGTGATGGGCGAAGGATCTGGCGTTCTGCTCTTAGAAGAATTAGAGCATGCTAAGGTATACACTCAAGTTTAGAGAGCCATGCCATGTGGTGTCTGTATGAAGTACTGTATGAAGTTTAGCCAGTTCTCTCTATTGAGGATTACATCATTTATTAAGGGAAACATTATATATTAAACCATAGGCTATCATGCATCTTAATACACATGGTACCATGTTTCTCACATCCTCACGACCATGTCAAATTATATTGACTAGATTATACTTACATTTTGAGGAAATAACCCCAGAGATCAAACATTCTTTTGCAGAGGAGAGGTGCAACTATTTATGCTGAGTTTCTTGGTGGAAGTTTCACATGTGATGCTTATCATATGACTGAGCCACACCCTGATGGTACGTTCCACTCCATTAAAATTCCAAGCTTATTATGCTATTGTCATCGACATTTTGGACGTTGTGATACTTGTCAAGGAAGCTAGTTATATGAGTTATGACAACATCTTTCTTTCTATCTTTCTAAGTTCATTCAGTTATCAGTGGCTGTAGAGATGTACATCCTTAAACCACTTGCATAGACAACGATCTTTGTGATCCTGATATTAGAAAGGGATTTGTATTCGACAGTCAGCGTAGCCTTTTGGTCATAAGCTAGCAGATATTGATAGAGTACATGGATCAGAAATGTGTCCAAATTATATACTATGCATGCATCAGTTTTGTGTTGTGTCAAATCAAATGACTCAAATTGTTTAGGCTTTGGGGCAATTCTTGAAACTTTTACTCTGGAAAATGGTACATGCTTTTTAAAGCCAAAGACGTTTCGTAGAAGTTTAAATTACCTATGGCAAGGTAATCGAAATTATGTCACAATTATAAATTATATCTTATCATGACTTATTTAAAAAATATTTTTTTTTATTAAATTCCTTATGCAGTCACATGATTTAGGCTTGATGTGGATAGATGCGTATACTCTCTGGAAGGGCTAGCCGAGATAGTGTTTGAGACAAATTCATATTACCCACCTAAGTTTTGGGTTAACACTTAGTATTTTCCTTAAAATTATGCGCATTATAGGAACTAATTAGAGTTATCTAGACAAGCAAAACTGTTTAGTTTATGATATTTTTCAAACTTCCCTTCAGTTACAATTCACATATGCATGATATATAGCTGCTACCGATTTATAGCTCATATTTCCTTAAAAAGCTGTCTGGATTTTAAACCTATCTAAACTGTTGAAAACAAACTCTTTACCCATGGATGGGTTATTGAATACGTAAAAAAGAACTTGTATAAAACAAAATAATGGGTTTGTGCAAAACTGTTGTTCTCATTAAGAATGTGACTATTCCTATGCAAAGGGACACCTAACAAGCCCTTAATCTATGAATGGTTATGTGGTACCACATTTCTTTGGCCTCCCCCGTGAATTTGTCTGGTTGATCCATAGACTATTCAATAAATTGTGTTGGAATTTACTTCATAAATCTTCTAGCAACTGTTTTAAGCTCAACCACTGGATTTACTTCCTTTGCTTTTAGACTTGTGAAGATACTTAGCCTTATGAACCCTTAAATTTGCTTGTGATGCTTGGCATACATCCTTCAAAGTTTCCGTAATGAGATTATACGTTCAAGCAATAACCTATATTTCACATGTTTGTCCATACCTTTGTTTATTACATGTGAGATCATCACTACATAGGTTTTTGATAATGTGTGCATAATTAACTTGTTTGGAATCTAGAGATAGATTGTCCCATTCCGTGTTGAATGTATATGTACTGTCTAGAAAGTGGAGTGGAACACAAGTTTTATGTGCCGTTGCAGTCACATTCTCTATGAGCCTATTGCATACAGACTTTATGTGCTTCAAGTGAATAAATAACAGCACCAGGTTCATCTACAAACAGGGCTTGGTGTTGTTCTGTGCATTGAAAAGGCCTTGGCTAAGGCAGGAGTATTCAAGGAGGACGTGAACTACATAAATGCACATGCTACATCCACACCATCTGGAGACCTCAAAGAATATCGAGCCCTTGTTAAGTGTTTTGGCCAGAATCCAGAGGCAAGTGAAGTAAAGTGAAGTGAAGTCACGTTATATTTCATCATCAGAATATGATGATAATAATACCACGGTTTCATTATGCAGCTGAAGGTGAACTCTACAAAATCTATGATCGGTCATCTATTAGGAGCATCTGGTGCTGTGGAAGCAGTTGCGACAGTACAGGCAATACGAAGAGGGTGGATTCACCCAAATATCAACCTGGAAAACCCCGACACCGGTGTGGTATGTCCATTTTGTGCTTTTCATTTTTGTTTTAATGATTATGTTATGTATGTATATCTTGCTTTGGGTTGTGAAATCAGGACACAGGTATCTTGGTGGGGCCAGTAAAAGAAAGAATTGACATCAAGGCGGCGTTGTCGAATTCATTTGGGTTTGGGGGACACAACTCGTCGATTATATTTGTCCCTTACAAGTAATATCTATAGACAAGGGCACATTATTACATTGGTGAGTTTATGTTATAAATGGTAAAGGCTTCTTCTCACTGCTTGACGTTGCTGGCAATTCCGCATGGTTTGGCTAGGCTTACACAATTAGTCCTCAGATAGTAATTTTCATTTTGTTCAGTTGAAGAGTATATGACAGCAGAGGACACACTTGTGAGTGATGAAGATTTTTATAAGGATTTATCTTTTAGATTATGTACTGTAAGGAATTTTGGGCTTTCGTAAGAAAATGTGTCTTGTTATGTAAGAAGAAAGTATTGATGTGCTGTAATTTAAGGGATGCACTCCAATAGAAACCAACATTCAAATAGAAAATTAGGAACAATGTCAGCCATCGGATGAAATCTCATCAATGGATGTGTTTAATAACTAATTTCAGATGAAATTTAACTGAATAAATGCAATGAAGGGCAAAATCATCATTTTGGCCTCACAAGTTATCTAGAAATTGTGTAATTCTACGCGATTCTGCAGCAATTTGCAATTCTGCAACAATTTTATCGATTCTGCAACAATTTCTTCGACGATCGATCGATTGAGTGATTCTGCAACAATTCTTCGATTCTAGAACAATTTCATTGATGATCGATAGATATTAATCAATAAATCGATATTGATCAATTGATCATCGAAAATTCAATTTTATTCAATCAATCATCAGACGTTCAATTTCTTATGTCGATTTCTTGATTTTCTCGATTTTATGTGATGTTCGAACATATTATCGTTATTTTGATATGGGCACATTTTTAAGTCCGAAACATGTTTCTAACAGTAAATGAGAACTTATGTAACCATGAGAAGCAATTGACATCAGCCTGAAATATCTTCCTAACAGTAACTGAGAAACTATAATTACTTGAGAAAATAACACTGAAACATTTTTAGAGAGATCATTTCATTAAAATGACCACATATCTACAGAACAAAGCAATTGACATCAAACTATTTACCGAATCTACATACAAATAAGAGTTTTTTAAGGCTTGAAACATGTTCGTAACAGTAAATGAGAACTTATGTGACCATGAGAATCAGTTGACATCATTCTTAAACATCTTCCTAACAATAACTGAGTAACTATGAATTCATGAGAAAAGAACACTTAAGCATTTTCTTAGAGAGAGAATTTCATTAAAATGAGAACATAACAACAAAACAAAGCAATTGACATTAGACTATTTACAGAATCTCCACACAAATTAGAGTTTTTTGAGGTTTGAACACATGTTCCTAATTGTAAATGAGAAAATAAGTAACCATCAAGGCAATTGACATCAGTCTGAAACACATTTTTAACCGTAACTGAGAAATTATGAATCAATGAGAAAAGAACACTGAAACATTTCTTACAGAGACAATTTCATTAAAATGAGCACATATCAACATAACAAAACAATTGACATCGGGCTATTTACAAAATCTCCACACAAGTTAAAGTTTTTTGAGATTTGAAACATGTATCTAACAGTAAATGGGTACATATGTAACCATGAGAAGCAATTGACATCAGTCTGAAACACCTTCCTAACAGTAATTGAGAAATTGTGAATCCATGAGTAAAGAATACTGAAACATTTCTTAGAGAGACCATTTCATTAGATAGAGCACATATCAACTGAACAAAGCAATTGACATCAAACTATTTACAGAATTTCCACACAAATCAGAGTTTATTTGAGGTCTGAAACCTGTTTCTATCAGTAAATGAGAACTTATGTAACCATGGGAAGCAATTGACATCATTCTGAAACACCTTCCTAACAGTAATTGAGTAACTATGAATCCATGAGAAAAGAACACTTAAATATTTCTTAGAGAGATAATTTCATTAAAATGAGCACATATCAACAAAACAAAGCAATTGACATCATACTATTTACAGAATCTTCACACAAATTAGAGTTTTTTGAGGTCTGAAACATGTTCCTAACAGTAAATAAGAACTTATGTAACCATGGGAAGCAATTGACATCATTCTGAAATACCTTCCTAACAGTAACTGAGTAACTATAAATTCATGAGAAAAGAACACTTAAGCATTTCTTAGAGAGAGAATTTCATTAAAATGAGCACATATCAATAAAACAAAGCAATTGACATCAGACTATTTACTGAATCTCCACACAAATTAGAATTTTTTGAGGTCTGAAACATGTTCCTAAATGTAAATGAGAAAATATGTAACCATGAGAAGCAATTGACATCAATCTGAAACACATTCCTAATAGTAACTGATAAATTATGAATCAATGAGAAAAGAATACTGAAACATATTTTAGAGAGACCATTTTATTAAAATGAGCACATATCAACATAACAAAACAATTGAAAATGGGATATTTACAGAATTTCAATACAAGTCAAAGTTTTTTTGAGGTCTGAAACATGTTCCTAACAGTAAATGGATACCTATGTAACCATGGGAAGCAATTGACATAAATCTGAAACACTTTTCTAATAGTAACTAAGAAACTATAAATCTATGAGAAAATAACACTAAAATATTTCTTAGATAGACCATTGCATTAAAATGAGCACATATCAACAAAACAAAGCTATTGACATCATGTTATTTACATAATCTTCACACAAATAAGAGTTTTTTGAGGTCTGAAACATGTTCCTAACGGTAAATGAGAACCTTAAATGTAACGAGAGTTCCCCGGGTGTAACGAGTAGACCAGGTTCCATACTATATTCTAGGGAGAAAGGGAACCCTGTTGGGAAAAATATGTAACGAGGGTTCCCCAGGTTTAACGAGTGGACCGGGTTCCATACTATATCCTAGGGAAGAAGTGAACCTTGCCGAAGAAAAGGTGTAACGAGGGTACCTCGGGTTTAACGGGGGACCGGGTTCCATACTATAACCTAAGGGGGGATAGGTGAACCCTGATGGGGAAAATGTGTAATGAGGGTTCCCCGGATTCAACGGGGGGACTAGGTACCAGGTTCCATACTATATTCTAGGGAGAAAGGGAACCCTGTTGGGGAAAATATGTAACGAGGGTTCCCCAGGTTTAACGAGTGGACCGGGTTCCATACTATACCCTAGGGAAGAAGTGAACCTTGTCGAGGAAAAGGTGTAACGAGGGTACCTCAGGGTTAACGGGGGGATCGGGTTGATAGCATTTTTGTGCCATAGTCCAATTGCTAGTAGTCTATAAATGTCTATGTATATTTATCATCGTTTGTAATAAATAAAACGGTTTTGTATTACTTATGTTGAAGTAATATGTTAAGCATGATCTGATTTATGACCACTAAAGTAGTAGAACCATAAATCTGCACGGATCACACTTAACGAGTCCCTGGTCAATCTACGCTTCAATTGAAGCGACCAGTATGAGGATGGTTCTCAATGATGCAGCTCTGCTTATCATAGGGATGTGGGATCCCATAATCATATCATAGATATCATGAGGTGATTGATATCGGACGACCTGCTTTGAATAGTGTTTCATAGATTAAGCCATGAACATATTCAAATGCGATAGCTTGTCACGATATCCTTAGACCAAGGAGTCTTTGTGATCGCCATGCGGTCGACGTACGGCTTTAACTTGCGCCTAACGCTTTCCGTAACAGGATTGCAATAACGGGCATGATTGGATGGCTGAATGGATTGCATGAGTGACACGAAAGACGGCTAAGGGATTTATCCCTCGTACTACGGTATGGGAAAGATATCCGTTAAGGCCGCTTGATCGAGAGTGACTGAGAGAAAGAGCATGGCCATGCTAGTGATACGGGTTATCAGTTCTCAGTCATCTCATATATCAAGTAACAACGATTGATTAAACAAGGATGACGACTCTATGTCTTGTGATCAATCGGGATGTCTAGAGATAATAAGATAGTGACTTGTACGCACAAGGTTAAATCGAATCATCGATCATCATGCACCTTGAGTAATCATAATGTCTTACTAGAGACCACTTATGATGGATCGGGCAAGAGAGATCTGTTACGCCGATCTGCCAACGGTGGCATGAGCCTAGAGAGTCACACACATACAAGATGGATAACTTGAGACAAGGAAACCTTAACGTTTCTTGAGGAGCAATACATGGAAAAAACTGAAGGTTTTGGGCCATGGGTTCGGTTTGAGAGAATAATTAGCGAATCGAGAAAACTGTAATTTTCGTCGATGTCGTGTCGGACTTTGTTTTATAAGTAATGACAAAAAGGGTCGGATAACTTTTGGACACGGCACGCGACCACATGGGCGAGCCCATTGGGCTCGGCCCATGAGGTCACCTAGCCGGCCCAACAAGGGCCCATATAAGGCCCAACAAGCCCAAGTGGCCGGCCACCTTGGTGGGTCCAAGGATGGGGGCCACACACCATGCTTAGTTGGTGTTGTTGATTAAGAGGAGAGTGATTTAAGGGGTTTATGTGATGACTTGCCTTTAACCCATGCTTTCATCATTTGTTACTTTAATGACCCATGCTTATGAGTTGATGAAGTAGACATATATCATCTGAATCAATTACAACACTCACTCTCTTTTTCTCTCTCATTGGCCGGCCAACACACCTCTTTCCTCTCTTCTTGCTCTCTTGTTCTTCACATAATTGTTCTAGTAGGCTTTTTGTGAAGGATCTTGAAGATCATCCTCTTGTTGTGGACTTGCTCTAGAGAAGAAGATCACATAGTTCTTCTTTCTTGATTCAACAAAGACTAAAAGGTAAATTTCTTGTGGAATAGATTTTGCCTTGAGATTTAATGGTTCATGTTCTTGGACAAGGTTTGGAGTTGCTTTTGTTAATGCTTCCGCTATCTCGATGATCTTGAACGCTCCAAAACCCTACACATGTTCCATACTATAACCTAAGGGGGGATAGGTGAACCCTGATGGGGAAAAAGGTGTAATGAGGGTTCCCCGAATTTAACGGGGGGGACTAGGTACTATACTATACCCTAGGGGGAAAGGTGAACACTGTCAGGGAAAAGGTGTGACGATGGTTTCCCGGGTTTAACGAGGGGACCGGGTTCCGGGTTCCATACTGTACCCTAAGGGGGAAAGGTGAACCTTTTCGGGGAAAAGGTGTATGAGGGTTCCCGGGTTTAACGAGGGGACCGAGTTCCATACTATACCATAAGGGAAAAGTGAACTCTGTCGGGGAAAAGGTGTAACAAGGGTTCCCCAGATGTAACGAGGGTTCCCCGGGTGTAACAAGGGGACCGGGTTCCATACTATACCCAAGGGGGAAAAGTGAACTTTATCGAGGAAAATGTGTAACGAGTGTTCTCCGAGTGTAACGAGGGGACCAGGTTCCATACTATACCTTAGGGGGGAAAGTGAACCCTGTCGAGGAAAGGTGTAACGAGGGTTCCTCGGATGTAACCAGGGGATCGGGTTCCATACTATACCCTAGGGGGAAAGTGAATCCTATCGGGAAAAAGATGTAACGATTGTTCCAAAGATTTAACGAGGGTTTCTCGGGTATAACGAGTAGATGTCTGCAACTTGTTCCTAACAGTTTGAGTGGTATGAAACACCTTCCTAACAATAATTGAGAAACTATAAATCCATGAGATAATGTCACTAAAACATGTTTTGGAGAGACCATTTCACCATAATGAGCACATATTAACATAACAAAGCAACTGATATCACTTTATTTGTAGAAATTCCACAAAAATCAGAGAGTTTTAGTGGTTTGAAACACCTTACTAACAGTAACTGATAACCTAAAAATTCGTGAGAAAAGAACACTGAGACAGGTTTTGCAGAGACAATTTCACCAAAATGAGAGCATAACAACAGAAGAAAGCAACTGACATCAGTCTATTTACAGAAATTCCACAAAAATCAGAGACTTTAAATTGTCTGAAGCACATTTCTAACAGTGACTGAGAACCTATAAATTCATGAGATAAGGACACTGAAAAAGTTTGTGGATACACCACTTCACCAAGATGAGCACATATCAACAGAAGAAAGCAACTAACATCAGTCATTTACAAAAATTCCACAAAAACCAGAGAGTTTGAGCAATCTGAAACAACTTCCTAACAGTAATTGAGAACCTATAAATCCTTGAGAAAAGAACACTGAAACAAGTTTTGGAGAGACAATTTCAACAAATGGAGCACATATCAGCATAGAGAAGCAATGGACATCAGTTTATGTTACAAAAATTTCACACAAATCAGAGAGTTTGAGCGGTAGGTAACACCTTCCTAATAGTAACTAAGAAGTTATGAAGACGATAGTACAATTCTTCTAAATAACCGAGAACCTATGAATACACGTTCAAAATAATTTTTCTTTGTACATATCAACAGAGAAACAATTGACACCAAGTTATTTACAGAGATTCCGTATAAACCAGCAAGTTCCATAAATTTGAAATACGTTCTAAAGCAGGTTTGAGTGGTCTGAAATACCTTTCAAACAGTTACTTAATCTTATTCTTCACAACACTCTGCACCTTCTCGCGCTTCCTCTTGTTTGCTATTTTTTTTATAGAACTTGATGATAGTGCATCTTCTTCAATTTATCTTCTTCGATTCGTCTTGCTCGATTCAACTTCTTCGGTTCGTGTTCTTCGACTTGTGTTCTTCGATTCGTCTTGGTCGATTCGTGTTCTTTGATTCGTCTTGGTCGATTCGTGTTCTTCGACTCGTGTTCTTTGATTTATTTTGGTCGATTCGTGTTCTTCGAATCGTGTTCTTCGATTCCATATTTTCAAACCAAAATTGAAGCAAACCTTAATTGGAATCGCAAATTGCCTCTCTGCAAATCGCTTCTCTCGCACAGCTCAACAGTGAACGGGTTGAAATGATCATACTACCCCTGGGCCAAGTTAGTGAAATAGGGAAAAGACCAAAATATATTACAAATTCGACTTATTTACACCTATATGCCACCAGTAGCGGATCCAAAAAAATTTTCAAGGGGGGCAAGATTTTTATACTGAAAATTTAATTAATTAATTAATTAATAAAATAAATAATTAATTAATTAATAACATAATTAATTAATTAATTAATAACATAATTAATTAATTAAATAATAATAATAATTTATGAATAAAACAATTACTAAATGCATATAACAAAAATTAATTCGAGCTTGATTATTTTTTTTTTAGTTGAGTTTGAATTTAACTTTTAGACACACACACACACACACACACACACACATATACAAAGTGAGTCGGTTCGCGAGCCTTACAAACTCTAATAGTTTGGGCTCGAATTTGATTCGTTTATCAAACAACCCACCCTTGGACTTAATCTTTGCATAAATTTGCTTAGAAAAATCACAAATTTTCAATAATTAACAATTAAAATTTAATTCATAAAATATAATAGACAACAAAAAATTTAATGAAAAATAAAAAAATAATTTAACTAATTCAATAATTAGTAAAAAAAGATTTTATAACTATGAACAAATAAAGTAAAGAGAGAATGAAATATGCTTTAAAAGCCTAAGTTTAGGCCCAAAGATCATTAAAAAGAACACAATTATTAAAAAGATTGTCAATTCTAAGATTTGAACTTAAGAACTCATGAATAGAATACAACACACTTACCACTTATCACTTAGTCAAACAATTTTTATTATTATGTTGCACAGTTTTTTGTATATATATCAGAATTTAAGGGGGGGGGGGGGGCATATCCAATTTTCGGAAATTTATTTAATGACTTTTTTTCAGAATTGCCGGGCCAAGGCCCCCTGGATTCGCCGCTGTATGCCACCACGTCAATTTCCACCCTTGCTCATCTCATCTAACGGCTGAAATCTTTTATTATTTTCCTATTTGAATGTAAGGTTTCTACTTAAAATAACTCCCCTAATTTAAAAACTAAAATAAACATCTATGTTCACATGCTATAGTAAGTAACAAACTAGTGTGAAAGATTAACATTTCAAAAAAAGAAAAAGAATAGAATTTGCATAATAATTTTGAGAAATTCTTTAACAATAATGTCGTTTGTTTAAGTTTGCGTTTATCACGTACAAAATGATTCATATCACCAGCTTTGTTTCTGCTTCAAAAGTATTTATCACTACCAGTGTTATAGGCGCGCAATAACTTGACACATCAAGTTAAAGTACGAGTACTAGCAGTAGTAGGTGATTCATTTATGTTTCATTGTCGGTGTTAAATATGCACTGCCTTGCTGTATCTTGGAAAAAAGAGGAAACAATTTTCAAAATAAGTTGGGACCCAAAAATCTTGTGTATATAAAATATAAAAAAGCACACTCCTTTGGCCTTGGAGCCTCTGGCGTGGTTTGTGCAGCAAAGTAATTGCTTGCAGGTGTAGTAATATGGCGAGTGGAACACGGGAACATGGGTTAAGAGACATAGAGGTCAAATAATTAATACCCTCATTATATAACCTGACCCATATCTCTACATGTACTGTCTGCAATTCATCATCCACAGAAATATTTTCTGGAATTGAATTTAACAACATCATTATTAAATATTGTCAGGCCACAGCCACAACCCTCAACCCAACCAATGCTCCACACCCATTTCTTTCTGGAGATAAAACATTTCTTATATTTGGAACAAATTAAAATTTTCCTAATAAATATCTCATCACCATAGTCACTCACACTAACGAATAATGATAATAAAAACATAAATACAAAGTGGGGTGGGGAAAAAGTAAAATAGAAAATCAGAGATGGGGAAGAGTAGATGAGGGCCTGGTGTGATCTAGGCGGTTAATCATGTAGAGGGCATTGCTGGTTACTTTGGCGATGTTGGAGATCTTCTTCTTGACGTCGGTCCTGACGGTGCCGTCTAGACAGGTGTCCTCGTTGGTGAGGGCGGCGCTGACCCAGGTCTCCGCATTGCTCATCTGCCAGCGGAAGGTGTCTCCCCTGAGGCTGAGGTGCTGCAGCTCCTCGAGGGTGTTTCTCAGCTCCTCCACCGAATCCGTGACCTGCTCCACGCAATCCCCCACCGCCGACCTCTCCCTCCCCGTCACGTTCGCCGCCACCCCCCTCAGGTACTCCCTCACGCGCCCCGCCCTCTTCAGGCTCACGCTCACCGCCGCCTTCGCCACCTCCCGCGGGCTCTTGGCCGCCCCCGTGTACGCTGCCAGGCTGCGCAGGCACACCTCAGGGTAGCTCGCGTGCACGCACGAGCTCCGCACCAGATCTTCGCTGCGCTTCTTTCCCTCGGCCAAGGCCAAGGCCAAGAGGACGACCAGGACAGCTACCACAGGAATCGATGACATTGCTCGTTTTTGTGTGAGGTCTTACTGCTGGGCTTCCTTTTATAGCCTGGGCTTTTCATAGGCTCTCCGATTGTTTTGCCTAAACTAACCCTACTATTTCCTTTTGGGGAGGCTAGTTTCGGGAGATTTCGCATTAAATGAACCGCGGATGACAGTAAGCCAAGTGTAGAGTCGGTTCCAACTAACACCAAACCTACTTGATGGACAAGAACAAATACTTTCAAATTTTATTACCCATTCTTAAATTATAACAGTAATTTTAGATGAATATATGTCTTTTTTTAATAAAAATTCAATTTAGGAGTAAATACAGTTTACTAAGGTGTGCTGTGCAAGATCCTCAATTTCTCAATGAATGGTTTATTGTTTGGAGGATATCCTAACCTTGTTTTATAATAATCGATTGACTGGTCAGATTGGAGCTAACATTAATGCTTTATTCATTAGTGATTCATTGGCCAATATACTTTATTTTCGTGTCAGGCCCTTTTTTGATATTTTGATTAGTGATGTGCAGTAAGGCTTTATTAAATGAGGTCACAGACATGGTTCAGATGAGACGGATTCGGGCCGCAGTGGTAAATCTTGACTTTGAGAGAACTTTTGATATGGTGAATTGGTAATACTTGAGGTCGGTCATGGTGGCTCTGGGGTTGTCCTAGGTGGACGCACTGGCTTTGCTCTTGTCTGTCAGCGACAACTTCCGTTCTGATTAACGGGGTGCCAACTAATCAGTTTGACATCGAGTGTGTTGGGGAATGATATGATCATACAAGCGTAGCATAAGCATTAAAAATCAAAACTTTATATGATCCCAAGCATGGATCGAGTTGCATTTGAACTAGAAATGATGTAGGAGAAGAAGCATGAAAAGAGAGTAGAGATTTCAAAATTCCTACCTCTCGAACAAGATGATAAACAAGAAGGTGTAGAGAATCAAGAGGATCGTCTCCAAGTTATCACCGCAAGGCTAGCACTCTATAGGTAATCCATGTTGGGGTTCCTAGCGGGTCAAGCGCAGTGGAAAAAGAAAATTGACACGAAACCCGTTCATGGATCGAATGCTAACTCTAGATGAATCATAAAAAAGGATACAGGAAGAGACTTTTACCTATTGTAGTCTCGTAAGATTGCCGAGCCCCAAATCGCAAGCAAGCCCTCGGACCCGCTCTCTACGAGCACACACATCGGACTCGAACCTTGATGAAGCGGTGACTCTCACAAGAGCTACTAAACTCTTGTAGTGCTCTCTCTCTCTCTCTCTCTCTCTCTCTCTCGATTCTTCTACTCTAAATGCAAGAGATAGAAGAGTTTTTGGGTGGAATGCAAATGTGCCCAAAGTGGCTTCTTGAGGCACTCATCCCAAGCCTCTATTTATAGGCTTGGGTGAGGGCCTCTAGGGAAAAATTAATCAGACTATGGTGTCGATCGACCCCCACGTGTCAACGAATCCAATCGACACCACAAAAGTGTTGATTGACACTGATCAACACCACAAAGGTGTCGATCGCCACTCACATGTTGGCAACACATTCTCTCCACCCATTTCGGACCTCTTGAGTCCCATCGAAATGCTTCGGTTCTTGCCACTGGCCTGTGACCCTGTAGGCCCGTGATCCATTGGGAGATCGGCGTGAAATACCGTATCACCCGATCCATCACTAGTGGCCTCTATAGTAACATGTAGTGATTACCCAATGTCCACGGGGTATTAATCGGTTTGATATCTCTTCTCTGTCATATGTATCATTAACCCTTTGTTTAAGGCGTATGTGATCGAGATGAGGCATAAAGCCGTCATCCTCATCGACTCGATCGAGTTCCTTGATCTAGAGATGACCAAGACATAACTGGTGTGGCCGCACACTTCCTCAGTCATGCTCATCAAGGGTCCCAGAACCATACCCTTCACCACGTCTCACTGTAGGGAAATAAACCCCTTCGGAGGCAATGTGCGCTCCCACCACAATCAATCCAAGAGCCAACGATGCCCGTTATGATTATCTTGTTATAGGCAGTGTTAGGACATGTCAAACCAATGGAGTGACGTGCATGTGAGCCACTCGCTCAAAGGTCTTAAGACAATGATCACACGACGACAGAGTATGCGTTGGTGACTTAATCAATGCGCCATACTCCAAGTCGCGTCATTCAATACCATCTTCTAGATGATATTCGCGATGTCACTTTGGTAATCCCATTACCTAGATCAACAAAACTTAATCTTAACTCATCCTCACACTAGTCATTTATGGATAAATATACGACTAGGGATTCGTCAAGCATAATTTCACAGTATCTAAAGATTCTACTATTAGTGATGACACACTCAATGGATTTAGATGAAATTATCGGTTGACTCATTATTACAACACAATAATAATGAAAATGCCTTTCCTTACTTAACAGAAGAAGATTACATAGAAAAGACTTAGACTAGGGCACTAGCTCTTACAATCTCCCATTTTCCCGTAGCTCCAATCTAAATCCCAACGTAAACCCATTGACCTTACATGTCCCTCATGTTTAGGCTGTGAGAGAGCCTTGGTCAATGGATCGTTTGCATTATCTTCTGTCGCAATTTTACAAATCTTCACTTCACCTTGATCGATATCTTCTCGAATCAAGTGAAACCGCCGCTGTACATGTTTGGATCTGGCATGTGCCCTGGGCTTCTTAGTTTGTGCTATGGCGCCAGTGTTGTCGCAATACAAGTTCATCGGTGCGGACGGGTTTTTAATTACGCCCAGTTCGGCCATGAACTTCCGAATCCACACAACCTCATTTGCCACTTCTCCAGCAGCTATGTACTCGGCCTTTATAGTAGAATCTGCAACGTTCGGCTGCTTGAAGCTCTTCCATCTAAAAGCTCCACCGTTGAGCGTGAACACATACCCAGAATGAGACCGCGAATCATCCAGATAAGTCTAAAAATTGGAGTTGACGTATCCCGCCACCTCCAGCTTCTCATTGTTACCCCCGTAGACCAGGAAGACATCCTTTGTCCCCTTGAGGTACTTCAGGATCGTCTTCACTGCTTTCCAGTGGTACTCAATGGGGTTAGACTGGAATCTGCTAATGCAAGATAGGGCGTAAGAGACATCAGGTCTCGTGCAGATCATGACATACATGATGTATCGTACTGCAGATGCATAGGGGATGCCAGTCATATGCTTCAACTCATCAGGTGTTGTGGGACACTGAGTCTTTCTGAGCTTTATTTCATGTCTCATGGGGAGGAATCCCTTCTTGGACTCGTGCATCGAAAGTCTCTTCAAGATCTTGTCGATATAAGTGCTCTGGCTTAGCCCAATGATCCTCTTTAGGCGATCTCGATAAATCTTGATCCACAGGATATACGCGACTTCGCCCAAGTTCTTCATCTCTAAGCACTTCCACAACCAAGCTTTTGTGGCTTGCATGGTGGGGATGTCGTTTCCAATAAGGAGTATGTCATCGAAATATAGCACTAAGAACACGATTGCACTCCCATTTTCCCTCTTGTATACGCAAGGCTCGTCTTCATTTTGCATGAAACCAAATTCTTTTATGGCTTCATCGAAACGACGATTCCAACTCTGAGAAGCATGGTTCAATCCATAAATGGACCTCTGCAGCTTACAAATATTTCCAGCATTCTCTGGATCGACAAAACCTCGAGGTTATGTCATATACACGTCCTTAGTTAGCTTCCCATTGAGGAAAGCAGTCTTGACATCCATCTGCCATATCTCGTAGTCATGATATGCAGCTAAGGCGAATAGAATGCGGATTGATTTGACCATGGCCACTGGTGAGAAAGTTTCATCATAATCTACTTCTTGTATTTGAAGGGTTTTGGGGGGTCTAAATAAGATATTTATGCAGCGAAAAATAACCCCGAACCTCACAAGATCTTTATTAAGCGATAGAACTATAATTTAATCAAATTAAAGGGAATTTAATTAAACTTGCTGAGATTTTGATTCGAATCACCAATGAGGAGAAAATTTACATTCCTCCCTCTATCTGTATCCACACAAACACACAAGTTTTAGTAAACTTAACCCTTTATCACCTACTAGACTGGAAAAAGATCAAAGTAGAGATTTTAGCAGTCTTTCGGTATGAAATATGAAGGTCTTATTTTTCCAGCACTTAGGGTCTTTATTTATAGAGTAAATTAGGATTTGGGGTGCACCAAATCATCCCCTAAATGGGCTGATCCGGCCAGCCCATGCCCTGCCCCTTAGCCGCCACTTTAAGTGGCGGTTTTTGGGCTTTACGGGCCGAAACCCATTAGGGTTTCGGCTAGCCCTCTATCGCCTACTTAAGTGGCTGCCCATGAGGATTTTATCCCTCATGGGATCGGCCTCTATGGCCTCCATGGACGGCCCAAAACCACTGGCTTCGGCCCGACCCATGGCCCTTTTGTGCCGTTTGTCCCGTGGCCCAAAACCCTAGGTTTTGGCTACGACATGTTCCAACTATTATTGCCTAATTTTCCCACAATGTGTGTTTTAAGTGTGTGACCCTATATGCTCATGTCCCGTTGGCAGATCGGCGTAATTTTACCCTCCACCTCATAAGTGGCCTCTAGTAAGACATTATGATCACCTAATGCACATGATGATCGATGATTCGATTTAACTTCATGTCGTCCATGTCACTATCATTTTATCTCTAGATATCATGATTGATCATAAGGCATAGATTCGTCACCCTTATTTAATCAATCACTATTTCTTGATATGTGAGATGACTGAAATTGTGATACCCCGTATCATCTGCATGGCCATGCTTTTCCTTTCAGTTATTCTCATCAAGTGGCCTAAACATATATCATTCCCATACCAGAGTATAATGGATAAATTCCTTAGCCGTCATTCGTATCACTCATCCTGCCATTCTCCGAGCCAATCAGAGCCGTTATGGCTATCCTGTTACTCATAACTTTAGGCGTATGTCAAACTCGGATATTCACCGCATAACGATAACAAACACTCCTTGGTCTAAGGACTCAATGAAAAACCACGACAACCGAATATCTACATGACTAGATCTATGTCGCATATTTAGGTCAGGTCTTCCAACATCATTCCCAAATGATATCTATGATCTGATTTCGGCAATCCCATTGCCAATGACCAGTAGAACGTGATCATGAAGAATCATTCTCATACTGGTCGCTTTTGTTGAAGCTTAATTGACTAGGGACAAGTTATATGTGATTCATACAATCTATAGATCTACTATTACTGATGACACACTCAATGATATAGATTAAATTACATACAACATATTACTGCAACACTATAGTAATATAAATGCTGATTTTATTTCATTCCATCAAATGATAAAGTTATTACATAAATGGAAACTTTACATTGGGCTAGGGCATAAATCTACAGACTCCTACTTGCCCCCAGTTCCAATTCAAATTCCAGTTTATCCCCAAAGACACAACATGCCCCTCATGTTTTGGCTTTGAGAGAGCCTTCGTTAGTGGGTCGGATATTGGAACATAGCTGATCTTCACATCACTTTGGTTGACAAACTGCCTAATGAGGTGATATTTCCTGGGTACATGCTTGGATTTGTTGTGTGATCTTGGCTCCTTAGCTTGTGCTATGGCCCCGGTGTTGTCACAAAACAAGCTTACTGGATCAGACGGGTTTTTAATTACGCCTAACCCAACTGTAAAGATTTTAATCCATACAACCTCCTTAGCTGCTTCCGAAGCAGCTATGTACACAGCCTCCATCGTAGACTCGGCAATCGTGTCTTGCTTTCCGCTCTTCCAGCTGAGAGCTCCACCATTAAGCACAAACACATATCCTGATTGGGATTTGTAATCATCAGGATCAGTTTGGAAACTAGCGTTAATGTAACCCTTAATGCTTAGTTCCCCGTCTATACCCCCATACACTAGGAATGCGTCTTTGCTTCTCCTCAAGTATTTGAGGATGGCCTTGACTGCAGTCCAGTGTTCCTTACCAGGGTTAGACTGAAAACGACTGGTATAACTAAGAGCGAACGAGACATCTGCTCTCGTGCATAACATGGCATACATGATAGATCCTATAGCCGAAGAATATGGGATCTCATTCATGCGCTTTAGCTCATCAGGTGTCTTAGGATACCGAGTCTTGCTAAGCTTGATGACATGACGCATGGATAAGAAACCTTTCTTGGAGTCAAGCATTGAGAACCTTCTCAATATCTTGTCTATGTAGGTACTTTGACTTAGACCCAAGATCCTCTTAGTGCGATCTCTATATATCTAGATCCCCGAGATATAAGCAGCCTCGCCTAAGTCTTTCATTTCGAAACATTTTCCTAACAAAGCTTTTGTTTCTTGCAAGGTTGGGATGTCGTTTACAATGAGTAATATGTCATCGACATATAGTACCAGGAAGACTATCTTACTCCAACTCCCCTTCTTATATACGCAAGACTCATCTTTATTCCAACTCTGAGATGTCTACTTTAGTCCGTATATGGATCTCTGCAACTTCCATATCTTTCCTTTATTCTTCGAATCGACAAAACCTTCTGGCTGAGACATGTAAATTGAAGGATTTTCATGGGTTCCAAAGAAAATAATTTCATGCAGAGGACTGAAATTAACCATGGAAATCGATGTTTCTATGATCTTATTGCGAAAATTTCAGCATTCAAATAAACAATAATAGATATGAATTTTTACCTTGTAAATCGATTAAACACAAAGGGTATGTGTTTCTCTAGGTAGTCCACACAAGCACAACACCTTGACTAAGGTTTCTACACACAAACTTACTCACGTTGTGTGTAGAATCGAACAAGAACAACAATGGAGGTGAGAGAGGGAGGGTCGGCCAAGAGAAGAGAGAGGAGAGAGGGAGTGCCGAAATTATTAGGGTTTTAGGAATAAAATATTGTGATTAAAAATATGATTTTTTAATCTTTATTAAAATCACAAAATAAACCCCTTAAAACCCTTATTTGCACTTAAGCCCCATTCTTAATTAAAACCAAGAATGAGCTTTAAGCCCACTTAGCTTAAACCTAATTAAAACCCATTTAAATTGAGTTCTAATTATATAGTTTAGCTAAACCGGTCCAATCTCTCTAATTTGATTTTTTCAACCGCCTGATTAATAAACCTAGGTAAAAAAACAACCGAATCGTTTTCAATTTGACTAAATTGAAAAACGGATTCTCCAAATTACCATCCAAGCTTGTTTTGTCACATATTGTACTTAAAGTGTGTGACCCTCTAGGCTCACAACCCGTTGGCAGACTTGTAAAATTATTATTTTACCCTTTCCATCATAAGTGGCCTCTAGCAAGACATTATGATCACCCAACGTCCGTGATTATCGATGATTCGACTTAATCTGTTATCGTACATGTCACTGTCCTTTTATCAAACCGATATCCAGATTGATCAATAGGCATAGAACCGTCATCCTAATTTATCAACCACTGTTTCTTGATATCTGAGATGACTGAAAACTGATACAAAGATATCACCTTTGTAGTTACAACGATTTTCGAGATTGGCTAATTTTGAAGGAACTGAAGAAACATGTTACAAAGAATGTCGAAACATCTTCTACGACATCTTGTGTGACATTGTTGACGGCGTCTCGGCAAGCATCCTGATCGACAGAAATCAGGAAAGTGCAGGCTCGGCAGTGCAGCAAGAAAACGATTAGGAAAGTGCAGAACGACTCCTAATCTGAAAAGAAGAAAGACGGTGATTAAGAGGAAACCCTTTAGGGTTAGTACTCATCCACGATTGCTATAAAAGCTTAGGCTACCCCCTTAGCAATCGTGTGGTTCTTTATTTGTTTCCTAGCAACAATTTGCAAGGTTCTTAGACGTGAAGGTTTGCGGGCTGAGAAATTGCAGATTGAGCTTAGGACTTTGTGTATCACATAACTATAGAGAGTTAGGTGATTGAGGGTTTACCGAAGTCGTGAGTTGAAGACTGCACGCAACCACCAAGCTTGAAGAAGACTTGAAGACGACAGAGCAAGGCGATTGCTCGAAGAGTGGAATCAAGACGTTCTTGGATTCAGGGGGAGACCCTGAGATAGATTGCACTGTAAGACGTAGCATAAAGTATAGATCTAGGAGGGATCACAGGTACTTGTATGTTCTGACAGATTACTGATAAGTGAAATCTTTCCACTAGGCTGAGAGCCCCCAGACGTAGGTGACGTTGCACCGAACTGGGTAAACAATCTGCTGTGTCATTACTTAGAGCTTTATATTTACTGTCCTGCTTTATCTACGCAAGAAGTCAGACACAACGTTGTAGCATTCTGTGTAACATTGTGTGTGGCATCTTGCTCGACTAGCTGATCAGAATTTCAATTGGTATCAGAGGGGGCACCTATAGCTTTAGGTGAGTTCCTAAACAAATATTTTGATCAAAGATGGACAAAACCAGAGAAGGAGGATCCATAAATCGACCACCTGTTCTAGACGGAAGCAACTATGGCTATTGGAAGGCTCGAATGTGTGCCTTCATGAAGTCGCTAGACAACAAGACATGGAAGGCTGTACTCAATGGTTGGAATGCACCACAACTCAGTGACAGTGATGGCAATCCTATCGGCCCAAAACCAGAAAAAGACTGGACCGATGATGAAGATGAAGAATCACTGGGAAATTCTCGAGCTCTGAATGCTATCTTCAACGGTGTTGACAAGAACGTGTTCAGACTAATCAACACATGCACAACTGCCAAATCAGCATGGGACATCCTGGCCGTAGCATATGAAAGAACAACTAAGGTTAGAGAACAGAAACTGCAATACCTGACTACAAACTTCGAAGACCTCATCATGAAGGAAGACGAATCAATTGCAAATTTCAATGTTCGCATTCACGATCTAGCCAATGAATCCTATTCTCTGGGAGAACCAATGTCTGATGAAAAATTGGTAAGAAAGACCCTACGTGCTCTTAGACCTAGGTTCAAGATGAAGATCACAACAATTGAAGAAGTTCATGACCTCAAGGTCTTGAAATTTGATGAGCTGATGGGGTCTCTAATGACCTATGAGTTGTCTCTACCGAACATCGACAAAAGAAACAAAGGAGTTGCTTTCAAGAGCTCAACACACAAGCAACCAGATCCTGAAGATTCGGATTCTGATGAAGACATCGAGGCTACAATGGCTCTTCTCACAAAAAAATACAACCAAGCCATGAGAAGATTTAGTCGAATGGGTGGACGGAATGTCACAGCAAATGCCAGAAACAATGCTCCACAAAAAGCTCAAGCTGGAGGTAGTCTTGACAGACCAAACAGGAGTGGGGAAGAAAACAAAAAGGGGCTTCAATGTCATGAATGTGAAGGATTCGGCCACCTCCGTAGAGAATGTCCAAATTTCCTCAAACAACAAAAACGAGGATACAATGCCACTCTATCAGATGATGACAATGAAGATAGTGGATCTGAAGAGGTAAGCAACTTTGTTGCATTCACTACTACTACTCCTACATGTAATGTTGATAATGCTGTCGACATCAATAAAGATCCAACTCCAAATGAGAATTGGACTAAAGAGCAACTAGTCGAGGCATACAAAGGCTTGCACACCAGATGGATCAAGGAAACTTTGATACTTGATCAACAAGGCGAAAGGATCATTAGTCTTACCAACGACAAGTCTAGATTTCTAGAGACGATCGTGGAGCTGAAACGAGAAATCACCAGACTTAATGGAGAAATTAGTCTCATGACTAAATCGGTAAAGATGATGAATCCAAGCACAGATAGCCTTGACAAGATTTTATCAGTGGGAAAACAGTCCAAAGATACGACGGGACTAGGGTACACACATGTTGTCCCCTCAACAACAGGGACAAAGTTTGTCCCACAACAAGCCTTGGCTGACAAGAAACAACAGGATGCCCCAACTCATCCTACAGGACGACCTACAACAAAAGCCATAACATCATCTACAACCTGTTCCTGTCAAGAAATTGTCAGAAGACATCCTCCACGCAGACAACAAAGCTACAGAAGACCAGCTTATCAATATCAATGGATATGTCGTTACTGTGGTCAACCAGGTCATATCAGACATTTTTGTTTTCAACTTCTTAAGAGGAAGCAAGCTCAGAAATATCAAAGGCATCTCCCATCTCCTCCGAAGACAACTCGCCTTGAATGGAGACCTAAGAACCTGACCTATCGAGCTAATGTTGCATATACATCATTAAGAGCTTCAACGAACAAAGACTGGTATCTCGACACATGACAGGTACTCCAGAGTTTCTCTCCAATCTTAAATTATATACAAACTGCTTTGTTACGTTTGGAGATGGAATCCGAGCTCGAATCATTGGAAAAGGAATGCTCAAGCATCCAGAAGCCACCTGTCTGACTGAAGCATTACTTGTAGAAGGACTTAAAGCAAACCTGATTAGCATCAGTCAGATCTGTGATCAGGATTTGGTAGTGAAATTCACTAAAGAAGCCTGTATAGTTAACAACATCGATCAGGTCACTATTCTACAAGGAGCTCGCTCAACAGACAATTGCTATATCTGGTCTCCCGAGACACATACCGAAGCAACCAAGTGCCTTGTCTCCAAAGTAGAAGAAACCAAACTATGACATCGAAAGCTTGGACATCTAAATCTTAGAGCAGGCTATCACCGGAATCCCAAATCTAAAAATAGTTGAAGGAAAGATCTGCGGAGAATGCCAAATTGGAAAGCAAACCAAGATGTCACACAACAAGCTTCAGCATATCACCACCTCTCGAGTACTTGAGCTGATACATGTTGACCTCATGGGACCAATGCAAGTTGAAAGCCTTGGAGGAAAACGATATGTCTTTGTATGTGTAGATGATTACTCGCGATACACTTGGGTTGACTTCCCTCGTGACAAATCAGACACCTTCTCGATCTTCAAGAATCTATGCATTCAAGTCCAACGAGAAAAGGAGAGACAATTGGCAAAATCATCCGTCTTCGTAGTGATCATGGTCGAGAATTCGAAAACAGCAAGTTTGCTGATTTCTGCAACTCAGAAGGGATAGCGCATGAATTCTCAGCACCAATCACCCCTCAACAGAATGGCATTGTTGAGCGCAAGAACAGGACTCTACAGGAGATGGCGAGAGTTATGATGCTGGCTAAAGACATACCAACTCACTTCTGGGCAGAAGCACTTAACACTGCTTGCCATATCCACAATCGAGTCACTCTCCGACCAGCTGATAGAGAGCCTCGCCAAAAGCTTGACCCAAAAAGCGATGAAGGCATCTTCCTTGGCTATTCAAGGAATAGTCGTGCATACCGAGTCTTCAACAAACGAACCAAGACCATGATGGAATCAATCAATGTTGTTGTTGACGATGACTGCGAAGATGCCTCAGAAGATGCGACAGAGGAAGACGGAGCCTATCCTCCCAACAATGTCAGGAAGTATGCTACTCCAGATGTCAGAGAAGATGCTAGCAGCAAAACGGAAGATGATGTCGCCAATAACGAAGAAGTTCCTGAAACTAGCAACAAGAATCCCTCACGAAGAGTCCAGACTAACCATCCTATCTCTGGAGTTATTAGAAACCTGAATGAAGGCGTACGGACTCGGTCAAAAGCTCCAGAAGATTATAACGAGATGATCGGAAATATTTGCTTCGTCTCAAAGACAGAACCCAAAAACATCAATGAAGCTATCAATGATGAATATTGGGTCAATGCTATGCAAGAAGAGCTGATTCAATTTGAGAAAAATCAGGTATGGGAATTGGTGCCCAAACCAAGTGAAGGAAACATCATAGGCACCAAGTGGATCTTCAAGAACAAATCCGATGAGCTTGGCAACATCACTCGCAACAAAGCAAGGTTAGTTGCTCAAGGGTATACTCAAATTGAGGGTGTTGACTTCGATGAGACATTTGCTCCTGTGGCAAGACTTGAAGCAATCCGTCTCTTGCTAGGGATATCGTGTCATCTACAGATAAAGCTCTACCAGATGGATGTCAAAAGTGCGTTCTTGAATGAGGATCTCAACGAAGAAGTGTATGTGTCACAACCTAAAGGATTTATTGATCCTCACTACCCTGATCATGTGTATAAACTCAAGAAAGCTCTTTATGGGTTGAAACAAGCACCAAGGGCTTGGTATGAAAGGCTCACAAAATTTCTCATCCGAAGCGGCTACACTAGAGGGGGAGTCGACAAGACACTATTTGTGAAGAATGAAGATGGAAATTTAATGATAACTCAAATCTATGTCGATGACATTGTTTTTGGAGGGATGTCAAGCAAGATGGTAGAGATATTTATTCAACAGATGCAATCAGAATTCGAGATGAGCATGGTGGGAGAACTTACTTATTTTCTAGGCTTCCAAATCAAACAACAAAAGGATAGCATCTTCGTATCTCAGAGCAAGTATGCGAAGAATATTGTCAAGAAGTTTGGGCTAGAGAAAGCCTCACATAAAAGGACACCAGCAGCTACACATGTCAAGCTAACTAAAGATGATCCAGGAGAAGCCGTCGACCAACACCTATACAGAAGCATCATCGGTAGTCTTCTCTACCTCACCGCAAGTCGATCAGATATTGCCTACTCTGTCGGAGTATGTGCACGATATCAAGCTAATCCTAAGATTAGTCATCTGTCCCAAGCCAAAAGAATTATTAGATATATTTCTGGGACTACAAACTTGGGTTTGTTATATTCATTCGACACATCCTCTACCTTGGTGGGGTATTGTGATGCCGATTGGGCTGGGAACACATCAGATAGGAAAAGCACATCTGGAGGATGTTTCTTCCTTGAAAACAACCTCATATCATGGTTTAGTAAGAAGCAAAACTGTGTTGCCCTTTCCACTGGCGAATCGGAGTATATTGCAGCCGGGAGTAGCTGCACACAACTACTTTGGATGAAGCAGATGTTAGTCGAATACAATGTCAGACAGGATGCCATGACCTTATATTGTGATAATGTCAGCGCTATCAACATCTCCAAAAACCCTATCCAACACAGCAAGACCAAACACATTAATATTAGACATCACTTCATTCGAGAATTGGTCGAAGACAAGAAGATCATCCTAGAGCACATCCCAACAGAGAAGCAACTAGCTGATATTTTCACGAAGGCACTAGACGCGAACAGATTTGAGGATCTCAGATCATCACTTGGTCTGTGTTCCATCAACGACCTGTAAAAGAGATACAGAAACGGTTGAGGGGAAGCGTTGGTACCTCTTCATGAACCGGTCTAAAAACCAACAAATGTCATTGGGCCAGGTATATCAAAAGCCCATATAAAAGAAAAGGAAAGATACAGTCAGACGCTACAGAAGATTTGAATCGTTTTTCAAAAACCTAGACTGCCTCCTCTCTGTGCTCGCTCTCATCTCCTTCACCATTCACTCTCTGCAAATCTCTCAAACAACAATGGTGAAAACTAGAAGCACAGTAGCCCCAAAGGAAGCCACCGCTTCAAAGAAAATCGAAGCAAAAGGCTCCACAAGCAGTAGAGCGAAGACAAACAAGCATGGAGTTCGAATCAAAGGGCCAAAAACCCTGAAGAAGTCAGAAGAAATTCCCAAAGAGGCTTCACCAGAGAAAGCCCCAATGCCAGTGTTTACTCGAGTTCCCAAGAAGTCCCGGACCGGAAGTGCTGCCTTCTCGATGGCTGACCTAACTGGGCCAGAAAGAGAGAACGATCTTGGCAAGGAAAATCGAGAGGCCTCCATGCAAATCGTCGCTGTTCCAACACCAACAGGTAACGATTTCTCTGCTGATACTTCTAGAAACAGTGATCTATTAGAATCACTACTGGAAAACCAAGACCCACCTAAAGAAGGTGTGGTAGAAGAACTGATACGTCCGGAAGAAGAAAAGGAGAATCTGACTCCGGTCAGTCATGGGCTGGAACGCATTGCGGAAGGAGAGGGAGGAGAAGAAGAAGGAACAGATGTCATACCAAAAGCCACAGAAAATGTTATAGAAGTGGAAGAAATAGCTGACTCGTAAGAAGCCGAGGAAGAAGAAGAAGAGAAAGAAGAAACCAGAGACGAAGAGACCGATCTGGAAGAAGCTGACAAGAACAAGGATGCTACCACCACCAATGTCACGCCCCAAATTCGGTAGAGACCGAGCCCGGAACGCGAACGAGGAATCAGTGTCCGAAACAACTGAAACAATAATAGTAACCAAATAAAAAGAACACAAATACAATGAACCGCGAATTTTATAACTGCTCAAAAGAATATACAACACGAGTCAGAGACTCAAAGTATGATCAAGAAACAACAAAACGTCGACACTAAATTGTACGTCAACTAACACGCCCAAAACAACCCGGACTCTCCAGCTCCTCCAGCTTCGAGATGTCCTCCTATCCACAATCACGATCCTCACCTGTCTGCAGGAAGAGTAGCAGGGGGTGAGCATTTACGCTCACCGCAACGGATACCCGACTGACAACGGCATACAAGTAATTGACAGGGTGATACATAAGCACAGTTCGAAAAAGATCAATAGTAAAACTCAACCATTATCCAAACATTTCGTCTCATTCTCAATACTCAAATCATCACACAATCAACCAAGCAACATCAATCAAACAAACCTTTCACTCAAGGAAAGGCAACAATCCGGGTACTTCGTCGAGTCCATCTTGCCAAACACGCACGGTGTTGGACAAGGTCTACACGACCAGGTGATGCAACCTATAACACGCCAGTTTACAGTCGCAAGCTGTCTGGGCCTGGTCTGCCTCCCACTTTTCGATAGCTAGTCGTAGGCGTGAAACCTCTTCGCGGCCGCCAGTTTACAGTGGCTAGCTGTCTGGGCCTGGTCTGCCCCCCACTTCTTCGATTGCTAATCGAAAGGCGTGGACGCCTCTTCGCGGCATGGATGGAGAAGCGCGGTAAGAGCGCAAATCTACCCCACCCGAACGGAGATCACGGACGTATCTTTCCCACCTGGGCGTCAACCAGCAACAAACACAAACCACCACGCACACTGGGCTCCCGCCCGTAACCAACATCCACACACACTGGGCTCCCGCCCGTAACCATCATCCACAAAACATTTCAACCACAGGAGAGAAATAATCAACTCAAGTCATTTCGATTTACATGTTAAGGCACAACATCTTCAAACACATCAAATCGCATTTACCATTTACTCACAATACAGTTCAACCATAGTGAAGAATATACTCAACTCAAATCATTTCAATTTACATGTTAAGGCACGACATCTTCAAACACGTCATATCACAATTTACCATTACTCACAATTGAACAAGCATAACACATTCAAACCAAACGCAATGAGTAAAGCGGTAACACCCCCAATAAAGCATACAGCGGAATGGCACGTCGCTGTAGTATAATCAACCTATAGACACAACCGGTGCCCACATGCAATTCTACACATACATATACTAAGAACACAAAAGGTGCCCACATGCAATTACTAGTAACTTTCCCAAGTCATGTACGGATATACGGCTACTTTTCCCTACCTCGATAATTATCCAACGTTAGCTCCAAGTCTCTCGCGACACCACGTCTAAATCCTTCCCTTTCCACGAGCGATGGAAGAATCTAATAACGACAAACGCACAAACTTTAGCAATTGATCGAAGTCCGATTCTAACGAAACTAACGCCCAAGTACACCCCAATGAGTCCCGATCACTCCAATACTTCCTAATTACACCGAGTTGCCAAAAAGGACCCGGAACGGCCCAATTCGCACACTTTCCCGAATCTGCCCGGAAACGCTAAAATGACCTCGGGACCCCGAAAAATTCCGTTTTCGCATCAACAAATCATAATTATATTCAAGGGGTCCAACGCAATCGACGGAACCAAATTCCGACGCCCGAGCGACTCAATCCCGTCATTAAGGTTCCTCAAATAATAAATAATCTTTTCCCACAATTCAATTCCAACAATTCTCAAATTTATTCTACGCGCATAATTAAATTTGAGATCACCAATAAAATTGACGGAATTACGTTCCGACCTCCGGGGGATTTAATCTCGACTTTAAAGTTTAGCGAAACAAACACATTTTAGCCAAATTAATTCCAATTTCTTCCAAAGTCACGAATTAGTGTTCTAGGGATTTTCCGGGATTGCATAACACGTAAAAACCCGAACTCCGGGCACGCGGGCCCCACCTCCGGTGACCGGCCGGAGCTCCGGCGAGCTCCCGGTCACCGGACAAACCTCCCGTTTGTCTCAAAACGCTCCAAACTACCCCCTTAACACTAATCCAACCTCAATCAATCCATATTCCACAACTCCATAAATCCAAACTCAAGGAAATGAGAATCCAAAACATACCTCTTGTAGCCCACGACGAGGAGAACCCGAATACGCAAAAATCAAGACGTTTGGACGGTCGGAACGTCGGGAAATCGCCACAATCTTTTCTCTTCTTCTTCCTTCTTTCTTCTTTCTCTTTCTCTTTCTCTTTCTCTTTCTTCTTCCTTGTGTTCAGCCGAGAATCAACCCCTCCCCCCTTCTTATAACTTAAATATAATTATTTAAACATTAAACTAATAAAATAAACCTATTTTCCATTTTCTTTTAAATCTAAATTAAAACAATTAATTTTTTTAATCACTCAAAAGTCTCCCCCCCTCTAGATACATGACAAGTGTAAAGTAGAGGGGTCCCGCAAGCCACTTTTGTCATTTCGGACCCGAAATCGTCCGAAACGGACACGTTTTTCGAAACCGTCGGAACCGTGATGTTTCGCTAAATTTTAGCTTTCATATGAACCTAATATCCATAGTATTACAATTCCAACTTAAAATGGCTCAAATAGTAGTCCTCGGTGACTCTCGGGTCAAAATTTGGTCAAATCGCGAATTATTAAATTTTCATCCATTTTTCACAAAATTGACCCAAATTGACCCAAATTGACCGGGAGCGGTCCTTACAACCAACACAGAAGAAAACACTCTGGATGCCAGAGAAGATGTCATGGAAGAAGCTGCTGAGACAGCACACACAGTGTTGTCGACCCTGAAGAAAAAGGTTCTAGAAGAAACTGAAAGTTTGGCTGTCATGGTTGGAAAATTGAAAGAAACAAGGAAAAGGAAGGAGGGAAAGGAGGCTGGAGGTCCCAGCAACAAAAGAAAAAAATCGCATGTCAAAGAAAAGGGGAAGAAAGTAATTGCAACAAGGAGGTTGATAGATGAATCTACTGATGATGACGCTGAAGAGGTTCCTACTGAAGAAGGAAAGAAGAAGAAGGCCCTGAAAACGGCCAAAAACACCATGAGTGTAACCTACGACAATGTGTCGTTTCACTCAACAGAAGGAGCAAAGAGGTGGGAGTTTGTCTTTCAGAGAACGGCGTACCCAGAAAAGACGTTGTCAACAGAGCTGTTTGGGCTAAAGGCCATTATACAGCTCCTAGAGAAGGCAGAATTGATGAGAACCGTCTCCGACATTGGCAACTACTATCCCTTGCTGGTTAAAGAATTCATTGCAAATCTGCCTACCACGTTTGGTACCCCAGATGCTCTAGAGTTTGATAAGGTATATGTCAGAGGCATCCGCTTTGACATCATCTCCGACATCATCAATGAATTCCTGGGAAGGAAGAGGGTTCGGTCTATGCCACCACCCGATCTGAGCAAAGTCCTCCGAGAAATCACCGGAGATAAAAGCAGAACATGGCCATCCAAAGGGACAGTGGCAGCTTCAGATCTGACTTCCAAGTACTCCATTCTCTTTCGAATTGGAGTTGCAAACTGGGCACCCTCAACTCACGCATCATCGATCAAACCTGAGCTAGCAATCCTTATCTATCAAATAGGTACTGGATCTAAACTTGACTTTGGACAATTTGTGATTGATCATCTTGTTCGCCATGCTAGATCTCTTGTTGTGAAAATTTTCATAGCCTTTCCATCCCTTATCTCTGAATTACTCGTATATCAACACCCTGGCGTGTTGAAAACTTCGGATAAGGTGGGGAAAAGAGGAGGAGTAATTGTAGTGAGCCACAAACTGTTTGAAGGAAGGCATGCTCCTGACCTAGCCAGGCCAGAAGCCACGGCAAAGACCAGTAGAGCCACAAGTGCCGTCCCTCTCACAAGGACTACCAGCAGGGATGCCGTCATGCTCAAACAAGAAATTGAAGTGCTTGATGAGGACATTGCAAACTTAAAGACGGCCCTGAAGCACCTCTCGCAGCGCCGAACTCACTGCGCCAACCTGCTGCACTCAATGTCTCCTCCAGGCTCAGAAGATGATCCCACAAATGATCCAGAAGATGCTACCCAAGAAGCCTCCACAGAAGCTACAGAGACTGCAAGTTCCAACAGCAGCTCTATCTGAAAGATTTTATGAAATTCTCTGACTCTTGAACAATTAAACAACTTTTATGGTCTGTAATATTTTGTGAACACTGTATCATGCTTTCTCTCGACAGCTGATCGAGAGCAAGTGTGAGTTATGTTTGGATTTATTTTTGCTTATTTCCCGGATTTGTTGAAATATTTGTTTACTTTGGCTCTTTTTGAGCCAGCAAGGGGGAGTAAGTGTTAGAAATACGCGCGCGATGATACAAGGAAGAAAGATAGAGACGACGCGACGCGAAGACACAAGACGCGACGATACGCGCGACGACACTGCCGATCGACGAGACGACGAATGCGACGAAGAATGCGACGAAGAATGCTGTCCTTAAAAATAGCCAAAGGGGGAGATTGTAGTTACAACGATTTTCGAGATTGGCTAATTTTGAAGGAACTGAAGAAACATGTTACAAAGAATGTCGAAACATCTTCTACGACATCTTGTGTGACATTGTTGATGGCGTCTCGGCAAGCATCCTGATCGACAGAAATCAGGAAAGTGCAGGCTCGGCAGTGCAGCAAGAAAACGATTAGGAAAGTGCAGAACGACTCCTAATCTGAAAAGAAGAAAGACGGTGATTAAGAGGAAACCCTTTAGGGTTAGTACTCATCCACGATTGCTATAAAAGCTTAGGCTACCCCCTTAGCAATCGTGTGGTTCTTTATTTGTTTCCTAGCAACAATTTGCAAGGTTCTTAGACGTGAAGGTTTGCGGGCTGAGAAATTGCAGATTGAGCTTAGGACTTTGTGTATCACATAACTATAGAGAGTTAGGTGATTGAGGGTTTACCGAAGTCGTGAGTTGAAGACTGCACGCAACCACCAAGCTTGAAGAAGACTTGAAGACGACAGAGCAAGGCGATTGCTCGAAGAGTGGAATCAAGACGTTCTTGGATTCAGGGGGAGACCCTGAGATAGATTGCACTGTAAGACGTAGCATAAAGTATAGATCTAGGAGGGATCACAGGTACTTGTATGTTCTGACAGATTACTGATAAGTGAAATCTTTCCACTAGGCTGAGAGCCCCCAGACGTAGGTGACGTTGCACCGAACTGGGTAAACAATCTGCTGTGTCATTACTTAGAGCTTTATATTTACTGTCCTGCTTTATCTATGCAAGAAGTCAGACACAACGTTGTAGCATTCTGTGTAACATTGTGTGTGGCATCTTGCTCGACTAGCTGATCAGAATTTCAACCTTCATGGCCATGCTATTCCTTCAGTCATACTCATCAAGTGGACTAAACGATATCTTTCCCATACCTGAGTATGAGTGATAAATCCCTCAGACGTCTTTCGAGTTCACTAATGCAATTCATAACCAAGCCAATCAGAGCCGTTATGGCTACTCTTTTACATGTAACGTTAGACTAGGTCAAACTTAGAGATTCATTACACAGTGCACACAAAGACTCCTCGGTCTTAGGATATAATGACAAGCTACGATCTGTGATATCTCATGACAGTATCCATGCTGCATACTCACAATCGGGTCGTCCGATATCATTGATCTGATGATATCTATGATATAACTCTGGCACATACTTTGCCATGATCAGTAGAGCGTGATCACAATGAGTTGGTCTCATACTGATCGCTTTTTAAAGAAGCTTAGCTGATCAGGGACTCATCAAATGTAATTCTTTCTGATCTACAGTTCTACGATTAGTGGTTACACACATAATGACATAGATCAAATTACATTCGATATATTACCACAACACATTAGTAATATAATGCCGTTTTTATTAGATCGAAAAATGATAAAAATTACAATATAGCTAAGAAATTACATTGGACTAGGGCATAATCCTAACAATCTCCCACTTGCCCCTAGTTCCAACCTAAGTTCCAATCTACTCCCATAGACCTTACATGTGCCTCATGCTTAGGCTGCGGTAGAGCATTCGTCAAGGGATCAACAACATTATCATCAGTCGGTACATAAGTAATCTCCACATCACCATTATCAATATACTCTCTAATAATGTGATACTTCCTCTGTATGTGTTTAGTTCTGTTGTGGAATCTAGGCTCTTGAGCTAATGCTATGGCCCCCGTGTTGCCACACAACAAGCTTACCGGATCAGACGCTCGCGGCATTACATCTAATCCGGTTAGAAGGCTTCTAACCCATACGACTTCCTTAGCTGCTTCTGCTGTAGCTATGTATTCAGCCTCTGTTGTAGAATCGGCAGTTGTGGCTTCCTTGAAGCTCTTCCAGCTGAATACTCCACCATTTAACAAGAACACAAATCATGCCTGAGATTTGAAATCATCGGGATCTGTCTGAAAACTAGCATCAACATATCCTTTGACTGCTAGTTTTCCATCTTTCCCACCATATACTAGGAATGCGTCCTTAGTTCTCCTAAGATACTCGTGGATACTCTTGACAGTAGTCCAGTGTTCCTGGCCTAGGTTAGATTGATATCTTCTGGCACAGCTTAGCGCGAACGAGACCATCATGGATGGAAAACCTCAGACCTATAAAGCTAGATTGGTTGCGAAAGGTTATCACCAGATTGAAGGTATCGATTACGACGAAACTTTCTCACCATTAGCTATGGTCAAATCTATCCGTATTATTCTAGCCATAGCAGCATACTGCGACTATGAGATATGGTAGATTGATGTCAAAACCGCCTTCCTTAACGGGAACTTAAAAGAGGATGTGTATATGACAAAGCCTGAGGGTTTTGCTGATCTAGAGAATCCCGGAAAGATTTGTAAGCTGCTTAGTTCCATTTATGGATTGAAGCAAGCTTCACGGAGTTGGAACCTTCGTTTTGATGAAGCTGTAAGGGAATTCAGCTTTATCAAAAACGAAAGTGAGCCTTGGTATATAAGAAAGCGAGTGGGAGTAATATTGTATTCCTAATGTTGTATGTCGATGACATATTGATCATCGGGAATGACATACCAACCTTGCTTGAGGTTAAAGCTTGGTTAGGGAAGTGCTTCTCGATGAAGGACTTAGGTGATGATGCTTTCATTTTGGGCATCAAGATCTATAGAGATCGTCCCAAAAGGATATTGGGCCTAAGTCAGAGCACTTACATAGATAAGGTGTTGAGAAGATTCTCAATGCTTGATTCTAAGAAGGGATACATACCCATGCGGCATGGCATTAAGCTCAGCAAGCAACATAGTCCTAGTACTCCTGATGAGCTGAGCAGGATGAGTAAGATCCCATATGCTTCGGCTGTGGGATCCATCATGTATGTCATGATATGCACAAGACCGGACGTCTCGTTCGCGCTAAGCTGTGCCAGCAGATATCAATCTAACCCATGCTAGGAGCACTGGACTGATGTCAAGAGTATCCTCAAGAATTTGAGAAGAACTAAGGATGCATTCCTAGTGTACGGTGGGAAAGATGAAGAACTAGCGGTCAAAGGATATGTTGATGCTAGTTTTCAGACAGATCCTGATGATTTCAAATCTCAGGCAGGATTTGTGTTCGTGTTAAATGGTGGAGCATTCAGCTGGAAGAGCTTCAACGAAGCCACAACTGCTGATTCTACAATAGAGGCTAAATACATAGCTGCAGCAGAAGAACCTAAGGAAGCCGTATGGGGTAGCATCTTTCTAACCGGATTAGATGTAATGTCGCGAGCGTCTGATCCGGTAAGCTTGTTCTGTGACAGCACGGGGGCCATAACATTAGCTCAAGAGCCAAGATTCCACAACAGAACTAAACACATACAGAGGAAGTATCACATTATCAGGCAGTATATCGATAATTGTGATGTGGAGATTACTTATGTACCGACTGATGATAACGTTGTTGATCCCTTGACGAAGGCTCTACCGCAGCCTAAGCACGAGGCACATGTGAAGTCTATGGGAGTAGATTGGAATTTAGGTTGGAACTAGGGGCAAGTGGGAGATTGTTTGAATTGTGCCCTAGTACAATGTAATTTCCTAATCTATATTGTAATGTTTAAAAATTTTCGATCTAATAAAACATCATCATATTACTAATGTGTTATAGTAATATATCGAATGTAATTTGATCTATGTCATTATGTGTGTAACCACTAATAGTAGAACTATAGATCAGAAAGAATTACATTTGATGAGTCCCCGGTCAGCTAAGCTTCTTTAAGTAGTGACAATCTTTATGAAACTATATTGTATTCGATTCAACTTGCTTCTCAATCGGTTCTGAATTACATAGAGGAGGTTCCTTTATATTGGGAACAATAGGAATATAAACCAAACTAGGAAACCCTAATACACAAACCTAAACCCAAATGGGCTTTCCATAATACTAGCCCTAATGGACCTAACATGATACTAACCCTAATTTACCCTGATTGACACCCCCCTCAAATTGATGTGGGTCGACCAACATCAGTTTGACTACGGAAAAAAACTGATGCAGTGGCGGCACATGACGGTGAATGACAATGACTGGTGCTTGAACTCGAAGATAGAGACCTGAGCCTGAAGGCTTTGGAAATTTATACCCAATTCTGAAGGAGACTGGAGCCTTGAGGCTTTGGGGATTGATACCCAATATTGAAACCAAATACGAAGACCAGAGACGGAACTGAAAACCGATGTGAATACCGAATACGGAGACCGTGGAGATCGAGTTGAACACCGAATACAGAGACCACAGATACCGAGTTGAATACCGAAGTAGAGTCAGATACGGAAATACTGAATTTAGAGATAGATACCGAATGCGCTACGGCTTTAGCACATCCTCCCACATTTAAGAGAGGCTAATAATATGAAATAAACCAAATCGTCTCGAGAAAACACCGAAATCATGTCGATGAACAAAGAAAATTGGCCGAAAATCTTGGTAGCAAACGGGGTATTGGAGCAAATCAGGTTGCAAGGAAACTGAATGATTGGATGATGGATGACGGATGATGGATGACGGATGACGGATGAACGAATGATCGGATGACGGATGACGGATTTGGATGGTGGATGATGATGATGGATGATGGCGGATGACGGATGATGGATCTGGATGGTTGATGATGGCGGAGGACGGATCTAGATTGCGGATGATCGGGTGACATATCTAGATGGAGGATGATCGGATGACGGATCTGGATGGTGGATGATCGGATGATGGATGACAGATGTATAATACCTCGCCCACCCGCTAAAACATAATTAACGAGTGAGCAAAGAAAAACTCACTTGAAGATTGAAACAAGATCAAATTTTTTTAGAGAGGCTCTGATACCATGACAATCTTTATGAAACTATATTGTATTCGATTCAACTTGCTTCTCAATCTGTTCTGAATTACATAGAGGAGCTTCCTTTATATAGGGAACAATAAGAATATAAACCAAACTAGGAAACCCTAATTCACAAACCTAAACCCTAATGGGCTTTCCATAATACTAGCCCTAATGGGCCTAAGATAATACTAACCCTAATTTACCCTGATTGACAAGAAGCGATCAGTATGAGACCAACTCCTTGTGATCACGCTCTACTGATCATGGAAAAGTATGTGCCGGAGTTATATCATAGATATCATCAGGTCGATGATATCGAACGACCCGATTGTGAGTATGCAGCATAGATACTGTCATGAGATACTCACAGATCGTAGCTTGTCATTATATCCTAAGACCAAGGAGTCTTTGTGTGCACTGTGTAATGAATCTCTGAGTTTGACCTAGTCTAACGTTACCTGTAAAAGGGTAGCCATAACGGCTCCGATTGGCTTGGTTATGAATTGCATTAGTGAACTCGAAAGACGTCTGAGAGATTTATCACTCATACTCCGGTATGAGAAAGATATCCGTTTAGGCCAATTGATGAGTATGACTGAAGGAATAGCTTGGCTATGCAGGTGATACCTTTGTATCAGTTTTCAGTCATCTCAGATATCAGAAACAGTGATTGATAATCACGGATGTTGGGTAATCATAATGTTTTGCTAGAGGCCACTTATGATGGAAAGGGTAAAATAGTAATTTTATCGGTCTTCCAACGGGTCGTGACCTAGAGGGTCACAAACTTTAAGTACAATTTGTGACAAAACAAGCTTGGATGGTAATTGGGAGAATCCGCTTTTCAATTTAGTCAAAGTGAAAACGATTCAGTTGATTTCTGGCCCAGGTTTATTAACCAGACGATTGAAGAAATCAAATTAGAGAGATAGGACCGGTTTAGCTAAACCATATAATTAAAACTCAAATTAAATGGGTTTTAATTAGGTTTAAGCTAAGTGGGCTTAAAGCCCATTCTTGGTTTTAATTAAGAATGAGGCTTAAGTGCAAATAAGGGTTTTAAGGGATTTATTTTATGATTTTAATAAAAATTAAAAAATCAGATTTTTAATCACAATATTTTTTCCCTAAAACCCTAATAATTTCGGCACTCCCTCTCTTCTCTCTCTTCTCTTGGCCGATCCTCCCTCTCTCACCTCTATTGTTGTTCTTGTTCGATTATACACACAACGCTAGTAAGTTTTTGTGTAGAAACCTTGGTCAAGGTGTTGTGCTTGTGTGGACTACCTAGAGAAACACATACCCTTTTTGTTTAATCGATTTACAAGGTAAAAATTCAAATCTATTATTATTTATTTGTTTGCTGAAATTTTCGCAATAAGATCATGGAAACATCGATTTCCATGGTTAATTTCAGTACGCTGCATGAAATTATTTTCTTTGGAACCCATGGAAATCCTTTAGCTTGACATATGCCTCGCAACCTCAAATCTTCAGGAATGACAAATTGGTCTTCTTCCCATGCCATACTTCATATGGTGTCCCTTCCACTTTCTTTGTTCGAGCCCTGTTCAAAATGAACGCAACTGTTTCTAGAGCATAACCTCAGAAAGAGATTGGGAGATCAACTTGGCTCATCATGGAGTGGGTCATGTCCAATAAGTTCATGTTTCTCCGCTCGGATACCATTTAATTGTGGTGTTCCTAGTGGATTCCATTCTGATACGATCCCACATTCTCTTAAATGATCAAAAAAATCTTCGGATAAGTATTCGCCACCTCGATCCGACCGAAGTGCTTTTATACTTTTCCCAAGTTGGTTATGTACTTCATTCCTAAACACTTTGAACTTGTCAAAAGCCTTGTACTTATGCCTCGTCAAGTAGACATAGTCATCAGTAAATGGGATGAAGTAATCGAACCCTCTCCTGGCTTGTGTACTCATAGTTCCACACACGTCCGAGTGTATTAGACATAATAAGTCACCCACCCTTTAACCTTTACTTGTGAAGGGCGTTTTTGTCATCTTTTCCATTGAATAAGCTTCGCATATCTCAATCGAACTGAATTCGAATGGATTTAAAAGTCCACACTTGTGAAGTGCTGAGACGCACTTCTCGTTTATGTGCCCTAAACGACAGTGCCATATGAGAGTTTGGTTTAAATCATCGGATTTAACCTTTTAGCATTAACCTTTTAGAGTGAACATTCATCAGATATCTCAACATCAAGTACATATAAACCTCTAACCCTTGTAGCACTTCCATAATAAATATTATTTCTATAAAATTTAAGAACTCCATTGTCAATGGAAAAATTAAATCCATCCTTGTCCAACAAAGAAATTGAAATAATATTCCTACAAAATGTAGGTACACAATAGACATTATGAAGTTGCAGTACAAGCCCACTGGGCAAAGAAAATCTAATGAATCCCAACAACATTGATTCTGTTGCCCACTCTTAGGCCCACCTTTCCTTCGCTCAGCAACCTTCTACTTTCCATTACTTGCACATTAGTACAAATGTGAGATTCAACGCTAGTATCCAATACCCGTGAATATGAAGTAGAGAGGTTATGCTCTGTAAAGTAAATACCTGAAGGCGCGGACCCTTCACCCTTCTTCTGATTATTCTGGAATTTCTTGCAATCTCGTTTCCAATGCCCAACTTCATGACAGTAAAAGTAGATAGATTCAGACGCGTCATGTTTCTCCTTTCCCTTCCCATTGCCTTTAGGGGCATTGGAAAGCTTGGGATCAATAAATGCTCGTATCTTTCCTGCTAGGTGAGCTAGGGTCTTGTTCTTACTTGAACTAGCCTTGCTAGCACCATGCTTTTTGAAGTTGGTCCCCTTCTGGACCATAAGAACATCCTTGCCCTTGATATTCTTCTCAACAGTTATCAGCATCCCGTGTAACTCTGAAACTGTCTTGCCATATCATGCATATTATAGTTCATTATGAACTGATCATATGCAGGAGGAAGGGATTGCAGAACGATGTCTGCAATCACCTCTTGCTCCAAACCAAGACCTAGTCTTGTTAGGTGCTCAAGATATGCCTTCATCTTCAGAACATGTTGGCTCACGGAACCGCCTGCTGACATTTTGCAGGCATGAAGATCCCTCAAGTTATTATACCTCTCAATCCTTGCTTTCTCCTTATACATCTCTTTGATTTCACACATCATTTCAAAGGGATTGTGGGAGAGTTCTATGAACTGTTTCTGGAGGTCGCCCTCCATGCAGCCCAGCATAATTCAGGCAACTTCTATAGAGTCACTCAAGTGCTTTTGGTATGCAGCTTGAGCCGCCCTAGTTGAACCTGCAGCTGGTGCCTAGGGAAGAGCATTGTCAACAATATACTCACTGTGCTCATACTTGAGGACTATCCTCAAGTTCCTTTCCCAGTCAAGGAAATTGACTCCATTGAGTTTGTCCTTGTCCAACAAAGACCTAAATGAGCCACTTGTGTTCTGTGCTTGTGTGTTAGCCATTCAATCTACACGAAAAATAAATTTAATCAGTTAATTTGTTTAAATTTAATAGAAGATCTTGAATTTAAATCACAGTCGTTTGACTATAAGCCCCTTAGAATATGACAAGGACCCTTGATTCACTCAACTGAAGTACGCGGAGACGCACCGCTCCAATCGAGCTATGTAAGTAGGAATACCATTCTAGTTACATTATGTGTAACTCATGGCTTGGGTTTGAACATGCAAAGGTGATTAAATTTCAATTTTAATCTTTCCGCTTGTGGGTGATATCTATCATACATTCTAAATATATACAATAAACAAATCCTACTCATGCATATCTAACATACAATAAGTAAATCGTACAAAGTAATAGCCCTTTACTAATTCGGTTCTTATTGTTAATGATAATCGGTTGGTTACCCTATGTGATTCTACAAGAACAAAACCCCAGAGACTATCTTCGGTTCTTCTTGCTTCACATGTTAGGCCTCTCCCACTCGCTCTAGGATTCCACCAATCTCCAATCGGTTCACCTTTCGCCTTAGCCGCCTTCCGGTACGTCGTCTTCCGCTCGATCCAATTACAAAGCATACACGGTTCGCAGACCGGATTTAATTAAATTATAAAATAAAATAAATAGCAGCTACGCAGACCGCAAAATTAATACAACCTTAACCAGCGGTTCACAAACCGCAAATAAAGAAATAAAATTAAACGGTCTAGGACTTTTATTTTGTGCCATACATGAATCAAAACACTCAATCTTGTTATCAAACAATCATGCAATTTCCGGTTTATCTTGCCTACGGTTCATTTGATCCGATTTATCGAAATCTGACTGATTTAAAATTTGGTTTACCAAAACCGATTAAATCTAGAAAAATTAGAATTTTGATTTTCTGAAAAATTAGGGTGTGCAACCACAAGCGGGGTCGTGGCCCAAAACCTAATGGACCGAAGCCCATGAGGCCGACGCCCTAGGGTTTGGAAACCCTAGGCACCACCACCTCTCCCACGGGCAGCCACGTCCTAGCAGCGCGCCCAGCCCGGTCACCGTTCCGGCGGCCCCAAAGCCCCGACCGGTGACCCGAAAATCCAAAATTAAAATAATTCCAAAATTAATATTTTATTGTTTCAAAAAATTATTTTCATGCAATTCTAAAACCCTGAAAATTACAGATCTGAAAAATAAAATAAAACTAGCAAAGTAAACACCGAAACATGCATATTCAGGCATAAACACATAGATCTAGAGCATTGGACAACCTCTGATACCACTGAAGGTTTCGGGGGGTCTTAATCAGATATTTATGGAGCAAAAAATTACCCCAAACCTCACAAGATCTTTACTGAGCTATAGATCTACAGTTTAATCATATTAAAGGGAATTTAATTATACCTGTTGATATTTTGATTCGAATCACCAATGAGGAGCAACTTCACGTTCCTCCCTCTATTTGTATCCACACAAACACACAAGTTTTAGTAAACTTAACTCTGTAAGACCTACTAGAATGGAAAAAAGATCAAAGTAGATATTTCGGCAGCCTTTCGGTATGAAATATGAATGTCTTATTTTTCAAGCCCTTAGGGTCTCTATTTATAGAGTAAATTAGGGTTTTTAGTGCACCAAATCAGCCCCTAAATGGGCTGATTTGGCCAGCCCATGTCAAGCCCCTTAGCCGCTACTTTAAGTGGCGGTTTTGGGCATTATGGGCTGAAACCCATTGGGTTTCGGCCCGCCCTCTACCGCCTACTTAAGTGGCTGCCCATGAGGGTTTTACCCCTCATGGGTTCGGCCTCTATGGCTGATAGCATTTGTGCCCTAGTCCAATTGCTATTAGCCTGTAAACGTCTATGTACATTATCATCGTTTGTAACATATATATAAAACGGCTTTGTATTACTTATGTGTTGAAGTAATATGTTAAGCATGATCTGATTTATGACCACTAAAGTAGTAGAACCATAAATCTGTACGGATCACACTTAACGAGTCCCTGGTCAAAACATGCTTCCTAAGAAGCGACCAGTATGAGGATGGTTCTTAATGACGTAGTTCTACTTGTCATAGGGATGAGGGATCCTGGAACCATATCATAGATATCATGAGGTGATTGATATCGGACGACCCGCTTTGAATAGTGTTTTCATAGATTAAGCCATAAACATATTCAAATGCGATAGCTTGTCACGGCATCCTTAGACCAAGGAGTCTTTGTGATCACTATGCAATGAACGTACGGCTTTAACTTGCGCCAAACGCTTTCTGTAAAAGGATTGCTATAAAGGGCATGATTGGGTGGCGGAACGGGTTGCATGAGTGACACCAAAGACGGCTAAGGGATTTATCCCTCATACTACGGCATGGGAAAGATATCCGTTAGAAGGCCTCTTGATGGAGACTGACTGAGAGAAAGAGCATGGCCATGCCAATGATACGGGTTATCAGTTCTCAGCCATCTCGCATATCAAGTAACAATGATTGATTGAACAAGGGAGACGACTCTATGCCTTGTGATCAATCGGGATATCTAGAGATAACAGGATGGTGACTTGTACGCACAAAGGTTAAGTCGAATCATCGATCATCATGCACCTTGGGTAATCATAATGTTTTACTAGAGACCACTTATGATGGATCGGGCAAGAGCAATCTCTTGCGCCGATCTGCCAACGGTGGCATGAGCCTAGAGGGTCACACACATACAAGGCGGATAACTTGAGACAAGGAAACATTGATGTTTCTTGAGGAGTAATATATGGACAAAACTGGAGGTTTTGTGCCATAGGTTCGGTTTGAGAGAATAATTAGCGAATCGAGAAAAATTGAGTTTTTCGTCGATATCGCGTCGGACTTTGTTTGATAAGTGACGACAAAAGGGTCGGGCGATATTTGGACACGGCATGAGACAACACGGGAGGGCCCATTGGGCTCGGCCCATGAAGCCTCATGGCCGGCCCATTAAGGGCCCAACAAGACCTCATGGCCGGCCCACATGGTGGGTCCATGTGTGGGGGCCACACAACACCATGCTTAGTTGGTGATTGTGGATTAAGAAGTGAGTGATTTAAGGGGTATGGGTTAAAGCACCTTTAAGCCCATACCAATCACTTTTGACCCATGCTTGTTGGATGATGAATTGAAATATCTAGCATTCATTCATTAATTAAAGAATCACACAACTCTCACAACACTCTCTCCTCTCTTTGCTCTCTTGTTCTTCATTTAATTGTTCTAGTAGGCAATTAAGTGAGGGATCATCAAGATCATCCCCTTGGTGTGGACTTGCTTTAGAGAAGAAGATCCGAACGTTCTTCTTTATCGATTCAACGAAGACTAAATGCAAAATGGAGAAACTGTCCAGATTGTCCAGTTCCGATGACCGACAATGCGTGAGCCATAGCCGCTTCGTCCGAGCTCCGATTAAGCTGAAACTTTCGGCGTTGGAAAGATAAGTCCAAGGGCTACAACTTTTGTGAAATACTGATTTTCAAAAAGAGCGCTGGTTTAGGAGATACAAGGCCGAGAAGCAGACTGGTCCGCAGAGTCTGTCCAGCGAGACGGGAAAAATGTTTTGCTCCAGACGGAGGTCTTCTCGTCCGAACTGGGTTTAGAGCAAAACACAAAAGATGTAGGGAATTGGCTGAGGTTTAATCTCCAAAAAGAACCGAAGCAATTGGACATATGTAGCTCGAGATATAGAGCTTCAAAGTCTCGGTTTTCTGCCGGGCAGATTCTGGTAAAACCCGAAAACTCGATTTCCTAAGGATCTAACTTGGTAGTCGATCTTGCGCAGGTTAGGGGCGGTTTATAGGTTGCTTCCGCTGCCATGAACGTAATTAGGATGCCCCGGGACCTAACAGTGGTATCAGAGGCGGTCTACCACTCCGAGATCCTTGTATGTTATTTCGGTTTTGTAATGATACAAATGCCATAATTGTTGATAACATGATTTTAATGCTTTTTGGGATATTTGCATGAAATATGTTATTTTTAAAAATATATTGAATTTGGAATTTTTCGGAAATTATTGGATTTGTCGGGTCCGAGAAGGGACTCTCGGGGAGCCGGATTGGAGGTACCGAACGGAGGTCACCGGAGGCCGGGGAGGCCGGCGGTGACCGAGCCCGTTCCAACTCTCGGGCGAGGCCGAGAGTGGCGGCAAGGCCGGTTTAGGCCTTCCAAGGCCCAAAACCGGGCCGTGCATAGTTGGGCTCGGCCCAATGGGGCTTCGGCCCATTGGCTTGGCCCGACTAGGTTCGTGCGTGGTGTTTGATCCGTGTCACGAACCTGCGATCCAATATTTCAAAAACTTTCAAAATTTAATCGGTTTCGATAAACCGTTTTTCGAAAAGGTCTAGTTTCGATAAACCCGACCAAGCAACTTGGCAAAATTAAAATCGGAATTATTGCATATTATTTGATAACATGTTTGTGTGATAACATGTTGGATGATGTGATGAAATGTATGATGCATTAGTAGCCCATTAGATTTTATCGCTTTCACGGTTTGCATACCGTTAGTGTTAGCGTGTAATTATTCTTTTATTCGAGCCCATAAAGTGTAATTATTTTTTATCCGGTCTACGAACCGAGTATTAATTGTAATTATTACTCAAAGACGAGAAGGATGGAAAATCGAGCACGATGACGGTCTTGGAGGAAGTCCAAGAGCTAGTGGGAGCCCGAATGAGAAAGACGAGAATATGTGAAGACTCGTAGAATCCTAAGTTTAGGATAGGCTATAAAATGCATATTTAACGCTTTATGAATGCTTGCTTGAATTATTTAATTAATAACATGCTTGCATGATTAGCTTATAAGTTTATAAGCCATCACCTCACATGCAAAGATTAAAATCAACTTTAATTGTTTGCATGTTTAAAGCGTTGTGAACTATCATCGCACGGGTTGTGATTGATGAGTTCAAATTTGAAACGTGTTTGCACGGGTTGCAAATGACGGATTCAAATGAAGATAGTATGTAATACAATTAGAAACGTCACAACACGGGTTGTTGATGACGGGTTCGTAATTGTACCAAATACTTTCGAATTATTAAGCACAACCAATTTACAAGCTAATTTGAGTCAAGTGAGATGCCACCCAAATTCACATCCATGTAGAAACATTTTATCGGTGTCGTGCGCCTTAGCGGAGCATCGATCGAATGGGTTCTAGATGGGAATGGTAAACTTTGTGGGATGTCGTGCGCCTTAGCGGAGCATATGCACAAAGTTAACTCGTTAGTGAAGGTTGGTTGACTCGACCACGATTCTTGGCCTGAGGTTGAGCTGGGGCATCGGAAGGGTAAGCCGTGTGCTTTTACAAATACCCTGACCAAGAGTTACACGGGTTGTAATTCGATGGACGTCCTACCTAAATGAGTCAATTGGATCGGTGCGCCTTAGCGTACTTCAATTGATAAATAAGGGATCTTGGTTTAAAGATTCTAAACCTTAGAATCGGATGGTTGGTGTTTAATTCGGATCTTCGTAAATTTATTCAACTTTTTTGATTAAATTTACTTTCTTCGTGTAGAAATGGCTAGTAATTCAACAAACTCGTCTAATTTGTCCTTGAGGACTATACTTGAAAAGTGTAAACTCAATGGGACAAATTATCTAGACTGGGACAGAAATTTACGACTTGTGTTAAAGTTGGAACACAGGGAGTACGTCCTTGATAAGGCTATCCCGGTGGAGCCAGCTGCCAACGCAACGAGGGTCGTTAAGGATGCGTACCAGAAACACCTTAACGACTCTATCGACGTTGTGTGTGTCATGTTGGGCTGCATGGAGGCGGACCTCCAGAAGCAGTTTATGGAGCTATCCCATGATCCGTTTGCAATGTTTGCACAGATCAAGGATATGTTTAAAGAGAAAGTACGTATTGAAAAATACACTGTTCTCCGAGAACTCATTGCCTGCAAGATGTCAGCAGGCAGCTCCGTAGGTCCACACGTCCTACGTATGAAGGGATCCAGCTTCAAAGCTGGTGGTGGCAAGGGTAAAGGCCCAATGCACCTGGCAAGGAAGATCAGACCATTTGTTCCTAAACCTTCCATGCCCGTAAAAGGCAAGGGGAAGGCAAAGGAGTCGGTCTGTTTCTACTGCCAAAAGCCTGGTCACTGGAAGAAAGACTGTCAGCAGCTGAAGGAGGATCAGATGAAGGGCGGTGGGGCCGCTACTTCATCAGGTATTCCATTAGAGCTATATCTTTCTACGATAAATACTTGGGTACTAGACACTAGAGCTGAGTCTCATGTCTGTACGGATATACAAGTATAGAATAGTAGAAGAGATATGGGGAAAGCGAGGTGGACCTAAGAGTTGGGAACAACGTGAGAGTTACCGCAACTGCCGTGGGTTCTGTTAACCTTGTTCTACCTAAGAGGTTTAAAGCTAATGATTTAGACCAAACTCTAATCTGGCATTGTCGTCTAGGTCACATAAATGAGAAACGCATCTCAGCGCTTCATAAGCGCGGACTTCTAAGTCAATTCTAATACCAAACGATTGATAGATGCGAAGCTTGTTTAATGGGCAAGATGACTGAAACGCCCTTCACTGGTTTAGGTGAGAGGGCAAGTGATCTATTAGGTCTAATACATTCAAACGTATGTGGACCAAATGAGTACACCAGCCATATGTGGTTTAGGCTACTTTATCACGTTTACTGATGATTTCAGTAGATATGATTATGTCTATCTCATAAGACATAAGTCCAAAGCCTTTGATAAATTCAAGGAGTCTAGGACTGAAGTAGAAAATCAACTCGGAAAAAGTATCAAGGCACTCCGTTCTGATCGGGGTGGAGAATACTTATCCGAAGAGTTTCTTACAGAAAGTGGAATACTATCTCAGTGGACTCCGCCAGGAACACCGCAACTCAATGGTGTGTCCGAGCGAAGGAATCGGACATTGTTTGATATGGTTCGATCGATGTTAAGTCTCACTGATCTCCCGATCTCCTTCTGGGGTTACGCTCTGCAAACGGCCGCATTCATAATCGAGGTGGGACATTCTTGGAAAAAGAATTTATTTCCAAGACAGTCAGTGGGAGGGTTGTTCATCTTAATGAATTTCTAGATGAGATGGTCACTCAGGAACCACTGGACGACCCACCAGAAGTAGTCGTTGAGCAAGAACCAATAGCTACAGTTAATAAGGACGGAACCGACTCTGAGAAATGGCTGGAAGCCATGAGGGAAGAAATGCAATCCATGTCAGATAATCAAGTGTGGGACTTGGTGGATCAAACCCCTGACGTAAAAGTCATTGGGTGTAAATGGATCTTTAATATAAAGATGGACATGGATGGCAAACCTCAGACCTATAAAGCAAGACTGGTAGCAAAAGGTTATAGGCAAATCCACGGAATTGACTATGAAGAGACCTTTTCTCCTGTAGCTATGGTCAAATCTATCCGCATTCTACTTGCCGTAGCAATTTTGAGATATGGCAAATGGACGTCAAAACCGCCTTCTTCAACGGGAGGTTAGCTGAGGACGTTTATATGTCCCAGCCTGAGGGTTTTGAGGATCCTAAGAATAAGGGAAAGATTTGCAAGTTGCTCAAATCAATTTATGGTTTGAAGCAAGCATCTCGGAGTTGGAATCAACGTTTTGATGAAGTTGTGAAACAGTTTGGCTTCATCAAGAACGATGATGAACCTTGCGTATATATAAAAGGGCAGATGGGAGCAAAGTAGTCTTCTTGGTGCTTTATGTTGATGACATACTGCTCATTGGAAACAACGTCCCTACCTTGCTTTTAACAAAGACTTGGTTAGGTAAGTGTTTCGCAATGAAGGACTTAGGCGAGGCCTCTTACATCTTGGGGATCAAGATATATAGAGACCGTGCCAAGCGGGTCTTGGGCTTAAGTCAAAGCACCTACATAGACAAAATATTGAGAAGATTCTCGATGCTAGATTCAAAGAAAGGACTGCTGCCCATGCGTCATGACATAAAGCTAAGCAAGAAGTAGTGTGCTGAGACACCTGCAGAGCTAGCAAGAATGAATGAGATCCCATATGCTTCGGCTATAGGGTCCATAATGTGTGCCATGATATGTACGAGACCGGATGTCTCGTTTGCCCTAAGCTGTACCAGTAGACATCAGTCCGAACCCGGTGAGGAACACTGGATTGCCGTCAAGGCGATTCTCGATTTTGAGAAAAACCAAAGACGCTTTTCTTGTATACGGGGGAAGAAATGATGATCTAGTCGTCAAAGGATATGTTGACGCTAGTTTTCCAGACAGACCCCGATGACTTAAAAAGTCAGTTGGGTAATATGTTTATGTTGAACGGTGGAGCTTTCAGCTGAAAAGCAAGAAGCAGGACACCATTGCCGACTCTACGACCGAAGCTGAGTACATTGCCGCATCCGAAGCGGGAGAAGAGGTTGTATGGATCAGGAGTTTCATGGCTGGGTTAGGTGTAATTAAAAACCCATCTAACCCAGTAGACTTATAGTGTGACAACACCAGGGCCATTGCGCAAGCTAAGGAACCCAGGGCACATGACAGATCCAAACATGTACTCAGAAAGTATCACATCATCCGCGACATTGTTGCTAAAAGGTGACGTGAAGATCCACTACGTTGCAACTGATGATAACACAGCCGACCCCTTGACCAAGGCTCTTCCACGAGCAAAACATGATAAACATGTTAGGTCAATGGGTATAGACTGGGACTTAGATTGGAACTAGGGGCAAGTGGGAGATTGATAGCATTTGTGCCCTAGTCCAATTGCTATTAGCCTGTAAACGTCTATGTACATTATCATCGTTTGTAACATATATATAAAACGGCTTTGTATTACTTATGTGTTGAAGTAATATGTTAAGCATGATCTGATTTATGACCACTAAAGTAGTAGAACCATAAATCTGTACGGATCACACTTAACGAGTCCCTGGTCAAAACATGCTTCCTAAGAAGCGACCAGTATGAGGATGGTTCTTAATGACGTAGTTCTACTTGTCATAGGGATGAGGGATCCTGGAACCATATCATAGATATCATGAGGTGTTTGATATCGGACGACCCGCTTTGAATAGTGTTTTCATAGATTAAGCCATAAACATATTCAAATGCGATAGCTTGTCACGGCATCCTTAGACCAAGGAGTCTTTGTGATCACTATGCAATGAACGTACGGCTTTAACTTGCGCCAAACGCTTTCTGTAAAAGGATTGCTATAAAGGGCATGATTGGGTGGCGGAACGGGTTGCATGAGTGACACGAAAGACGGCTAAGGGATTTATCCCTCATACTACGGCATGGGAAAGATATCCGTTAGAAGGCCTCTTGATGGAGACTGACTGAGAGAAAGAGCATGGCCATGCCAATGATACGGGTTATCAGTTCTCAGCCATCTCGCATATCAAGTAACGATGATTGATTGAACAAGGGAGACGACTCTATGCCTTGTGATCAATCGGGATATCTAGAGATAACAGGATGGTGACTTGTACGCACAAAGGTTAAGTCGAATCATCGATCATCATGCACCTTGGGTAATCATAATGTTTTACTAGAGACCACTTATGATGGATCGGGCAAGAGCAATCTTTTGCGCCGATCTGCCAACGGTGGCATGAGCCTAGAGGGTCACACACATACAAGGCGGATAACTTGAGACAAGGAAACATTGATGTTTCTTGAGGAGTAATATATGGACAAAACTGGAGGTTTTGTGCCATAGGTTCGGTTTGAGAGAATAATTAGTGAATCGAGAAAAATTGAGTTTTTCGTCGATATCGCGTCGGACTTTGTTTGATAAGTGACGACAAAAGGGTCGGGCGATTTTTGGACACGGCATGAGACAACACGGGAGGGCCCATTGGGCTCGGCCCATGAAGCCTCATGGCCGGCCCATTAAGGGCCCAACAAGACCTCATGGCCGGCCCACATGGTGGGTCCATGTGTGGGGGCCACACAACACCATGCTTAGTTGGTGATTGTGGATTAAGAGGTGAGTGATTTAAGGGGTATGGGTTAAAGCACCTTTAAGCCCATACCAATCACTTTTGACCCATGCTTGTTGGATGATGAATTGAAATATCTAGCATTCATTCATTAATTAAAGAATCACACAACTCTCACGACACTCTCTCCTCTCTTTGCTCTCTTGTTCTTCATTTAATTGTTCTAGTAGGCAATTAAGTGAGGGATCATCAAGATCATCCCCTTGGTGTGGACTTGCTTTAGAGAAGAAGATCCGAACGTTCTTCTTTATCGATTCAACGAAGACTAAATGCAAAATGGAGAAACTGTCCAGATTGTCCAGTTCCGATGACCGACAATGCGTGAGCCATAGCCGCTTCGTCCGAGCGCTGGTTTAGGAGATACAAGGCCGAGAAGCAGACTGGTCCGCAGAGTCTGTCCAGCGAGACGGGAAAAATGTTTTGCTCCAGACGGAGGTCTTCTCGTCCGAACTGGGTTTAGAGCAAAACACAAAAGATGTAGGGAATTGGCTGAGGTTTAATCTCCAAAAAGAACCGAAGCAATTGGACATCTGTAGCTCGAGATATAGAGCTTCAAAGTCTCGGTTTTCTGCCGGGCAGATTCTGGTAAAACCCGAAAACTCGATTTCCTAAGGATCTAACTTGGTAGTCGATCTTGCGCAGGTTAGGGGCGGTTTATAGGTTGCTTCCGCTGCCATGAACGTAATTAGGATGCCCCGGGACCTAACAATGGCCTCCATGGCCGGCCCAAAACTATTGGCTTCGGCTCGGCGCATGGCCCTTTTGTGCGTTGGGCCCGTGGCCCAAAACCCTAGATTTTGGTCACTACCCGGTCCAACCATTATTGCCTAATTTCCCTACAATGTGTGTTTTAAGGTATGACCATATAGGCTCATGTCCCATTGGCAGATTGGCGTAAAGTTACCATTTTACCCTCCCCATCATAAGTGGCCTCTAGTAAGACATTATGATTACCTAACGTATATGATGACCGATGATTCGATTTAACTTCATGTCGTCCATGTCACTATCTTTTTATCACTAGATATCCTGATTGATCATAAGGCATAGAGTCGTCACCCTTATTTAATCAATAATTGTTTCTTGATATGTGATATGACTGAAAATGTGATATTCCGTATCATCTGCATGACCATGATTTTCCTTTCAGTCATTCTCATCAAGTAGCCTAAACGGATATCATTCCCATACCTGAGTATGAGGGATAAATCCCTTAGCCGTCTTTCGTATCACTCATGCAGCCCTTCTCCGTGCCAATCAGAGTCGTTATGGCTATTTTGTTACAGATAACGTTAGGCGTATGTCAAACTCGGGATTTCACCGCATATCGATCACAAAGACTCCTTGTTCTAAACATTCAATGACAGACCACGACAGCTGAATATCTACATGACTAGATCTAAGTCGCATATTGAGGTCGGGTCATCCAACATCATTCCAAAATGATATCTATGATCTGATTTAGACAATCCCATTGCCAATGACCAGTAGAACGTGATCATGAAAAATCATCCTCATACTGGTCGCTTCTATTGAAGCTTAATTGACCAGGGACATGTTATATGTGATTCGTACAATCTACAGATCTACTCTTAGTGATGACACGCTCAATGATATAAATTAAATCACATATAACATATTACTACAACACCATAGTAATATAAATGCCGATTTTATTTCATTCCATCAAATGATAAAGTTATTACATAAATGGAAACTTTACATTGGGTTAGGGCATAAATCGTACAGTATTTTCCTAAAACCTTTCGCAACCAGTTAGGTCTTATAGGTCTGAGGAACTCCATCCATGTCATGTTTGATCTTAAAGATCCATTTGCAACCGATGGTGTTAACACCAAGGGTTGGATCCATCAAGTTCCACACTTGGTCGTCATGCATGGATTTTACTCATCCTTCATGATTCTTAAGCATTTCTCGAAATTAGAATTCCCTGTGGCTTCTTGAAAGGTAGTCGGATCATCAGAATCCACAGTCTCCAAATCACCACCATCAGTCACCATGAATCTGTGTTTGACGGGTGCCTGACATGGTCTTTCAGAATGTCGTGGGGCTTCAGGAACTATGTTGGGCACCCCATGTGTCTCTTGGTCCAGCTCAGGCTCCACACCTCTACACTGTCTAAGTGAGGATCCCGAATTTCTTCAAAATTCTCAGTACTCGTGCCATCTCGAATTTCTTCAAGATGCACAGTTCTCACACTTTCTGTTTTGGAGAGGAATTCTGTCTTCAAAAAGACACATTTACGAGCAACAAATACCTTGTTACGACAATAATTTTTTATTCATTTTTATTGTGCATGATTTGAGATCTACATTTTCTTTCATTGATTTCTTGAGGCAAATACGTATTTAAGGAAATAAGGAATTGAAACGCATAATCTAACAAATTAAAGAAAGATCAACAACAGAAAGAAAAACATAAAGAGAATTAAGTTGCAGACGTTGCTTGAGGCGCAAGCTATGCAGATGGACTTTGTTTTTGAATCTGATTTCTCACGTGGAAGGCACGTGCTCCTTCTAGACACCACGAATCCAAACAACATGTGCTACGTACATGGTGCTGTAAGTAACTAAAAGAGATGGTGGTGCATGATGATGATCATGTAGGGTAGGTAAGGCTTGATGGTCATGCTTGAATTTAGAGAGACACGCTACCAACAAAAAGGGAGCCCTTGCTCATTTATAAATGGGAAAACTACACCTAGCCACACCCGACTATTGCCAAAAGACACATAAGTATTCCCAACTTTTAAATTGGACACCTAGCTACACCCATAAATTGTAAATGGACAAATGTTAACTGTATGTCCAATTATACCGTCAAAAACGATCACGTGCCCGCACGTGGATACTATTTTTTTTTCTAAAATACCGAAATATCCTTATTTATGTTGAAGCCTTAATCCTTCGTCTTCTTGTCCTTGGACCTCATAATGTTCAACTCGACAATGGGGATAGACAGAGATCGGAGACGGAGACGATAGACATAGACGAGATCGGAGACAAAGCTGAAATTAGAGAAGATGGCGACAGTGGAGGATGTCCCCGTTCATGTCAAATCTAACCTCTCTCAACCATTCTAGAAGTTTAGATTCACCACTAGCATCAACAGTATGTATATCTTCACCAGGAATTTCATCCTCAACCTCTACATCAATGTCTTCCCCATTAACTAAACCATCATCACCCTCTTCACCCTCTTCACCCTCATTGTCATCACCCTCACTGTCATCACAATCATCCCCTCATTGTCATCTCCACTTCTCCTCGCCTTGCACCTCTTTTTCCCCATTTTAGTTCATCACCCTCTCCTTCATAGGTTTCTTGTACTTTATCTTCATCAATGTCAACAATGTCCACAACTTTCATAATTGTCCCATCAACTAGCTTCTCCTCCATATTATAACCCGATTGTTCAATACTATCCCACTCCTCTTGGCTAACATACAAGAACTTACATTTTTCTTTTCTGACCTTCTTTTTTTAGACGAGTCTTTTCTTCGGCTTGGAATAAACAATCTCACCAATTGGAGTTGACACTGGTATATGTCCTCTCCATGAACTATGTAAATAGGTATAGCTTGGTCATATTCATACAAGGTAAAGATTTGTTCAAACGTCTCATCATCTATCAGTTCTTCTATGGACTCTGCTCCATTTATATAAGGGAAATCCCAAAAAAATCTGCAACCAGGCTCATACCCTAATTTTTGGATCATGCTACTCATCTTCACCATTGAGCAAGCATCTTCAGCAAACCCCATAATCTCTATATTTCCCCTTTCATACTTCATACTATTAAGCAAAGTTCCCCCCCCCACCCCCCCCCCCCCCCCATGGTGCACCTCAAAATACCTAAAGTCAGATTCCTTCACATATCCAGGCTTTATCTTTTTCTGCATAATTAAGGCCAGACTCAATCAAATAAAACCTGACACTATCACCCATTTCAGACTATCAAACCTAAACCCTAACCCATTCCCTAAATGAAACCCTAACTACTGACATGCAAACGATTGGAACAAAAATTTCCTACACAGTAACACAGTCGCATATAAAATTAAGTATAGATTATCATTTACCTCACTTATTTTCGGAGGAGACTGATGGACTTTCTCTATGGATTCAGGGTCAGATTCACTCGGTGCACTCAGTGAGGGCGTCTTCTTCGTCTTGGCTTTCGCCGACTGCATCATCGGAGCCTTCATTTTCGCCGTCTTCTTCACCAACGACTTCTTCATCAGCGTCCTCTTGTTTCGCACTTTGTTCTCGCTTCAGAGTTGAGAGTACTCAAACACTCGGCTTGGTGGTGAATGAATGACGATATTCAACAGTCATTCAATTTACTTCATCTTCTCGGGGGTAATTCAGTCTATTCACACGAAAACATAACTCTGTTATAACACTTCTAGCTGATTGTCCATTTACAATTTATGGGTGTAGCTAAAATGTCCAGTTTGAAAGTTAGGGATAGTTATGTATCTTTTGGCAATAGTGGGGTGTGGCTAGGTGTAGTTTTCCCTTTATAAATAGGGAATGACACTTTATTACACCTAACTATAGCGAAATAACACTTTCATACCCTAACTATTTTTCACTCTTTTTAAACACCCTGACAATATTTTTGTGACAACCTAACTCTAAAATGCTTAAAATACCTAAACTACCCTTAGTTTAAGAAACCATAAATTGAATTGGTTCAATTTTGTTTATCTACAGTTCAATTTGATTTGTATTTAAGATGAAATTACAATTATGCCCAAAAATCTAAAATTAAATTTGAACCATTTCAAATATGGTTTGATAAATCAAATTCGACCATTTCTATTTTGATTTCTTAAACTAGGGGTATTTTAGTCATTTTAGCATAGGTTGTCACAAAAAAATTGTTAGGGTACTAAAAAAGAGAGAAAAATAGTTAAGGTATGAAAGTGTCATTTCAATATAGTTAGGTGTAATAAAGTGTCACTATCCCTTATAAATATATAGGATCATCTGCATGCTCATTAAACATGCTAAGGTTTATATATAAACGTGTATATATGTATAGCTACATAGGGATGCACTCCTTTACAAATGATCTCTTAGATACAAATATAAAAATATCTTATATCCGTTAGATGTAGATAATAAATGGTTCAGATTCTCCACTAATTCCACGAATTAATTAAATAAATAATACATCAAAAGGGCAGTATCGTCATTTCATTCACCCATCACAACCCTAAATCGCTTTAATTCACATTTCATTCCCCAAACTAAAATTCACAATCGTCTTTTTTGAAGAATGAGAATCCTTCGTGCTGCGTATCCCCACTGCCTCACCGTTCCTCTGTCATGCGTCTCTCCTTGCCGTGTCGCTCTGTTGTTCATGGCATCCGTTCCGCCGCCTCCCCGCATCGAAGCTCCTTAGATCGAAGCTCCATAGATCGAAGTCCATGGCCTCCGCTCTATAGCTTATGTCCTCCTCTTTTCCGCTTCCCTGAATCAAACCTCCACATATCGAAGTACATGACCTCCGCTCCGCCGCTTCCCCATATCAAAGCTCCACATATTGAAGTTCCACAGATTGAAGTTCGTGCCCTCTGCTCCGCTCCGCTGCCCATAGCTTCTGCTTTGTTGCTTCCCCGGATCGAAACTCCACAGATCGAAGCTCCATAGATTGAAGGTTTGTGTAATATTTACATTGTTTCATTGGATGGTCATTAGGTTCCAATATTTATATTTGTATTCCTATTTTGTTCCGATACTCAGTTTGACTAGTTTCAAATTTCTGAATCTCTAGTCAACGAAAATTGGCGGCGGCTCTTTCTAAATTATAGTTTCCATTCATCATTTTGTACATATAATACAATGAAACCAAATTGAATTTCAATACTGGAACCAAAATGTGCTGTTAAAATGGAACAATGAAATTTAAAAACATGTATATGGGACATTGGAACCATATTACAACTCACATGGACTAATAGAAAAAAATAATCATTTGTTAGAGTTGTGCCCTAGTTCAGTGTAATAAGTTCATATGTATGTAATCATTTATCATTTTTCAAATAAATAAAACGACATTATATTACTAATGTGTTGTAGTAGTATATTAGATGTAATTTGATCTATATCATTATGTGTGTCATAACTAATAGTAGAACTGTAGATCATAAATAATTACATTTAATGAGTCCCTGATCAGTTAAACTTCATTAAAAATCGATCAGTATGAGGCTAACTCCTTATGATCACGCTCTACTGATCATGGCAAGGTAGTGCCGGAGTTAGATCATAGATATCATTAGGGTGATGATATTCGACGACCCGATGGTGAGTATGTAGCATAGATTCTTTCATGAGCATACTCACATATCGTAGTTTGTCATTGTATCCTTACACCGAGGAGTCTTTGTGATCCATGTGTAATAAGTATCTAAGTTTGACCTAGCCTAACGTTACCTGTAAAAGGGTAGCGATAAGGGCTTTGATTGGCTTAGGTATAAGTTACATGAGTGAACTCGAAAGACGGCTAAGAGATTTATCCCTCATACTCCGGTATGGGAATGATATTTTTTAGGCCACTTGATGAGTATGATTGAAAGTGATTGCATGGCCATGCGGAAGATACTTAGTATCAGTTTTCAGTCATCTCAGATATCGAGAAACAGTGATTGATTAAGTAACGATGATGGTTCTATGCCTTATGATCAATCTGGATGTCGGGCGATAAAAGGATAGTGACATGGACGATAAGAGGTTAAATCGAAACATCGATAATCATGGACGTTGGGTAATTATAATGTCTTGCTAGAGGCCACTTATGATGGAAAGGGCAAAATAGTAATTTTGCCTGTCTGCCAACGGCTTAGGTATAAGTTGTATGAGTGAACTCGAAAGACGGCTAAGGGATTTATTCCTCATACTCCGGTATGGGAATGATATTTGTTTAGGCCACTTGATGAGTATGATTGAAAGTGATTGCATGGCCATGCGGAATATACTTAGTATCAGTTTTCAGTCATCTTAGATATCGAGAAACAGTGATTGATTAAATAAGTATGACGGTTCTATGCCTTATGATCTATATGGATGTCGGGCGATAAAAGGATAGTGACATGGACGATAAGAGGTTAAATCGAAACATCGATAATCATGGACGTTGGGTAATTATAATGTCTTGCTAGAGGCTACTTATGATGGAAAGGGTCATGAGCCTAGAGGGTCACACACTTTAAGCAAGGTATAGCAAAAGGGACTTGGATAAGTCCAGTTGTGAGAAATATGAGGATCGGGAATAATTCACCTTTCGGTTTAGTTAAATCGGAGCGAATTGGTTTAATCCAGAAGTCAGTTTAAGGGAATTGAATGTCTAGCTAAACCATTTAATTAGAACCCAATCTAAATGGGTTTAATTAAAGTTTAGGTAAGTGGTCTTTAAGCCCATTATCAATATTAATTATTTATTAATTATATTGATAATGTTTTAAATTATGGAAATTATTTTTTTGAAAAAAAATTAAAAATACATTTTCAATTAATTTTTCCCATAAATTTTCTCCACTTGCCGTCTCTCTCTCTTCCTCTTGCCGTTTCCCTCTCTTCTTCTTCTCTCTTCCATTTTTGCTTCTTCTTCAATTCATTCTAGTAAATTGACTTGAAGAAACTTTGAGATTTGAAAAACTTTTCTTGTGTGGACTCAATAGAGGGCATAATACCTTTTGTGCCTTGGTGATTTGTTCATAAGCAAAGGTAAATTTCCAGATTTTTAGATTTCAAAGGTGCTGAAATTTATTCACATGATGATCTTTAATTGCTTGCTTGAGAATCCATGTTTAAATGCTTCCGCTATGCATGTAATTACTCAATTTGGAACCCATGAATTCCTTTAGTGGTATTAGAGGATGTGATGATATGTGAATTGATTTTGGATATGCTAGGATTAGATTTTAGTTCTAGAAATATTCATATGATGTTTTGGGTTCATGATTCACATGAATAAGGAAAAAATACAGATTTTTATGGTTGTATTCTTGGTGAAAAATTTGATTTTTTGGCTGTTTTGAGTTAGTCATGGTTAACCAGGGTCGAGGTCCTTGGTGGACCATGAAGTGCCCTCTGGCCGACCAGGTCACCTCGTGCTGACCATGGGCAGAGCCGCGGGCGACCGGGGTTGAGCCCTAAGCTCGGCCGACCAGGTCGAGACCAATGGCTCGCCCATGGCAAGCCCTCGGGCGCCCATGGTGAAGCCGTTGCCGACCAGATTGGTGGCCCACGGTCACGCCAATGGTCGCCCGCGAGCGACGTGTGGGTGAGACGGGGGTTGTGTAGGGTTTTGGAGCGTTCTAGATCGTCGAGATAGCGGAAGCATTAAAAGATAATCTACTCCAAACCTTGTCCAAGAACATTAAACCATTAAATCCCAAAGCAAAATCTATTCCACAAGATGTTTACCTTTAAGTCTTGTATGAATCGATAAAGAAGAACGTTAAGATCTTCTTCTCTAAAGCAAGTCCACACCAAGAGGATGATCTTGTTGATCCTTCACTTAATTGCCTACTAGAACAATTAAATGAAGAACAAGAGAGCAAGATGAAGAGGAGGAAGGGGGTGGCCGGCCAAGCTAGAAGAGAGAGAGAGAGTGTGAGTTTGTGTGATATTTTGATTAATGAATTAATGTCTAGTATTTGAATTCATCATCCAACTCACAAGCATGGGTTAAAAGTGATTGGTATGGGCTTAAAAGTGCTTTAACCCATACCCCTTAAATCACTCACCTCTTAATCCACAATCACCAACTAAGCATGGTGTTGTGTGGCCCCCACACATGGACCCACCATGTGGGCCGGCCAAGAGGTCTTGTTGGGCCCTTATTGGGCCGGCCATGAGGCTTCATGGGCCGAGCCCAATGGGCCCTCCCGTGTTGTCTCATGCCGTGTCCAAAAGTTGCCCGACCCTTTTGTCGTTACTTATCAAACAAAGTCCGACGCGATATCGACGAAAAACTCAATTTTTCTCGATTCGCTAATTATTCTCTCAAACCGAACCTATGGCACAAAACCTCCAGTTTTGTCCACATATCACTCCTCAAGAAACATCAATGTTTCCTTGTCTCAAGTTATCCGTCTTGTATGTGTGTGACCCTCTAGGCTCATGCCACCGTTGGCAGATCGGCGCAAAAGATCGCTCTTGCCCGATCCATCATAAGTGGTCTCTAGTAAAACATTATGATTACCCAAGGTGCACGATGATCGATGATTCGACTTAACCTTTGTGCGTACAAGTCACCATCCTGTTATCTCTAGATATCCCGATTGATCTCAAGGCAGAGAGTCGTCTCCCTTGTTCAATCAATCATTGTTACTTGATATGCGAGATGGCTGAGAAATGATAACTCGTATAATTTGCGTGGCCATGCTTTTTCTCTCAGTCAGTCTCAATCAAGAGGCCTTCTAACTGATATCTTTCCCATACCGTAGTATGAGGGATAAATCCCTTAGCCGTCTTTCGTGTCACTCATGCAACCCGTTCCGCCACCCAATCATGCCCTTTATAGCAATCCTTTTACAGAAAGCGTTTGGCGCAAGTTAAAGCCGTACGTTCATTGCATAGTGATCACAAAGACTCCTTGGTCTAAGGATGTCGTGACAAGCTATCGCATTTGAATATGTTTATGGCTTAATCTATGAAAACACTATTCAAAGCGGGTCGTCCGATATCAATCACCTCATGATATCTATGATATGGTTCCAGGATCCCACATCCCTATGACAAGTAGAACTACGTCATTAAGAACCATCCTCATACTGGTTGCTTCTATAGAAGCGTAGATTGACCAGGGACTCGTTAAGTGTGATCCGTACAGATTTATGTAACTACTACTTTAGTGGTCATAAATCAGATCATGCTCAACATATTACTTCAACACATAAGTAATATAAAGCCGTTTTATATATATTACAAACGATGATAATGTACATAGACGTTTACAAGCTACTAACAATTGGACTAGGGCACAAAATGCTATCACTCATCCGACCCTTCTCCCCTATGAATGCTCCGCGTAGGCACACCCACTCACAGGTTCGAATGCTTTTTGAGTGTTGAGATTTGGGTGGTATCTTGGTTGACTTATAATTATTTGTGAATTACGTGTTTAGTGCTCTCTGATTGTATATCGATACAATTTTAATTGGAATCATCAACTACATATCGATGTAAAGATGATTCCAAGTCCATTTACATGCATAACTTATTAAATTCCAGTTTTAATCTTCTGCATGTGGGTGATACTTTAAACTACATAAACTCATGCTTTCAAACTAAACATACATTCATACATTCAATATAAATGTAAATAAGTATGATAAAGCCATTTATATTTATACATTACAAACGATGATATTTGTACATAGATGTTTACAGGCTAATACCAATTGGACTAGGGCACAAATGCTATCAGGTTGGCCGATCAGCCCCGGCGGAATGGGCCGGTCTTTTTCCCGTGTCATGTCCTGGCAATTTCCCAAAAATTCAGTTTTTCAGACCTAGTCCAGTTTCAATAAATCGGGGGTAAACCGGTTCAATTTCAACTAATCAAGATTAAACCGTATGGTTTCGATAAACCAGATTTTTCCCCCATTTAAGCAAGATAAAATTTGGAATTAATTTTGTTGTTTTATAACATATTGTTTGATAACATAGTGTTTGACAACATGATTAATTTCAATATGATGTGTAGCTTAGCCCGTCTGGATTTCAATTTATTTTGCAACAAGTGTAGTTGCTTTGATTTGTAATTTAATTACGACTTGCGTGTCGTTGTATTTTTTTAATATAATTTATTAATGTAATTATGAAGACTGGCGCAAGAAAGAAATCAAGACGGAATTGGTGGAGTTCTTAAGAAGGCTCGAAGCCAGTGGGAGTCCACGAGGAAGAGGCGAGCACAAATCTGAAGATTATAGTCTTTAGGTTGTGTTCTTCGTTTTTCTTAGGATTTTTGACGGGCATGGTTATACATGTTTTTTACATTTATGTTGCATATATGAATGTATATTTTAGTTAAATGCATGATTTAATGTAGTTAAACTATCACCCACATGCAAAAGATTAAAATCAGAAATTAATCAGATTTGCATGTAATTGGACTTGGAATCATCTTTGCATCGATATGTAGTTGAGGATTCCAATTAAGATTGTATCGATATACAATCAGAGAACTCTAAATAGTTAATTCGCAAATAATTACAAGTAAAGCGAGATACCACCCAAACCTAAACACTCAGAAGCATTCGTACCTGTGAGTGGGTGCACCTACGCGTAGCATTCATAGGGGAGAAGTATCAGATGAGCTGGACAGTTTAATATGGATGTGTGCGCCTACGCGTAATAGCCATATTGAACTGGGTCATAGTTGAGTTTTGGTAGACTTGTCTACGATTGTCAGCTGGGGCTCACTTAGGGTATCAGAATAGGGTATGTCGTGTACATTTCATGTACAAACCCTAGCCAAGAATTACATGGACTACTTTGGTACCATCGGTTGGAGCGGTGAGCCTCCATTCACTTCAATCGAGGGTATGCGAGGGTCCTGGTTCAGATTCTAGAATTTGGAATCGGAAAAGTGTTTTAAAAGTTCAAATCTCCAACTTTAATTTTAATTAATACTGATTAAAAATTTATTTCACCGTGTAGATATAATGGCAAATACAACACAATCTGCTAACAGCAAACTCAGGTCTCTAATCGAGCATGATAAGCCTAACGACATTAACTTTCTCGAGTGGGACAGGAACTTGAGACTTGTCCTCAATCATGAACGTAATGATTACATCCTTACCCAAAACCCACCTGCTGAGCCAGCACTGAACGCCGCTAGGGCGGTAAGGGATGCTTACCAGAAATTCCTTAGCGACCGTATTGACGTTCTGTGCATCATGATGGGCAGCATTGTGTCTGACTTGCAGAAACAGTTAGTGGATATTTCTGATGATCTCAAGGCCTTAATAGCAGAGATCAAAGTAATGTTCAAAGAGAAGGCGCGTGTCGAAAGATACGACACTTTCACTGAACTGATGTCCTGCAAGCTCAAGGCTGGAGCTCCTATCGGTCCCCATGTCCTAAAGATGAAATGTCTTCTAGAGCACCTGACCAGACTTGGTCTTGCTGTTCAGAATGAAATGACTGCAGACTTTGTGCTGCATTCACTTCCATATACATATCATGATTTCATTGTAAATTACAATATGCATGACATGGATAAGTTTGTGACAGAGCTCCATGGGATGCTCGTGACCCCAGAGAAGTGCCTCAAAGGAAAGACCAAGGAGGCTCACATGGTCAACAAGCAAGTCAGCTTCAAGAAAGCTGGAGTGGGTAAGGGTAAGGCTCCCATGCACATGGTAAGGAATATCAGGCACCCTAAGGGTCCAAAGGTTCAAACGGCTCCTAAGGCTGCTATGAATGCTAAGGACGCACAGGTTGTCTGTTATTATAGTCGGGAACCGGGGCTCTAGAAGAGGGACTGTAAGAAACACAAGGAGTATCTGAGGAAGAGTGGTGCTTCCACGTCTTCAGGATCATGTATTTATGTTATTGAGCTTAATCTTAGTTTATCTACTTCAGAGTCTTGGGTACTTGATACCGGGGCAGAGTCTCACATTTGTGTTAGTCTGCAGGTTCTGGGAAGTAGACGAGATATGGGCAGAGGCGAAGCGGACCTACGAGTTGGTGATGGCAATCAAGTCTCAACAATTGTTGTAGGAACTAATAGTCTCAGTTTTCCCACAGGGCTTGTTTTGTATTTAAATAACGTTCATTGTGTACTTGCGTTTTGAAGAAACATTATTTCTGTATCCTTTCTTGACAAGGAAGGATATTGTTTTTCTATTTCTGATGGATTATTCAATATTTATAAAGATAATGTTTGTCATGGCAATGCTTCGTTAGTTGGTGGTTTGTATATCTTAAATACTCAACACTGATGCAAGTTCTATTTAGAACATAAATAATAAAAGACTTAAATCCGATGATTTAAACAAGACTGTATTATGGTATTGTCGTTTAGGGATCATAGGCGAGAAACGCATCTCAACGCTGCACAAGTGTGAACTTCTAAGTGATAGCATTTTGTGCCCTAGTCCAATTGGTATTACTATGTAAATGTCTATGTACTTGTTTGATCATCGATGGTAATGAATAAAATCGGCATTATATTACTTATGTGTTGAAGTAATATGTTAAGTATGTCATGATCTATGTCCACCAAAGTAGTAGAACCATAGATCTGTACGGATCACACTTAACGACGTCCCTGGTCAGTTATGCTTCAATTAAGCGACCAGTAAGAGGATGGTTCTTTATGGTATAGTTCTATAATTGGGTGGAATCTCGGAAACGAATCATAGATATCATGTGGGATTGATATTGGACGTCCGCTCTGAATGGTGTTGCATAGATACAGTCATGAACACATTCAGTTGTGGTAGCTTGTCAATGTATCCTTAGACCGAGCAGTCTTTGCGATCACTATACAGTAATGAGTGATAGGTATGATTGGCACGGGGACGGACTGCATGAGTGATACGAAAGGCGGCTAAGGGATTTATCCCGCATACTACGGTATGGGATAGGTATCTGTTTAGGACACTTGATGGAGATTGACTAAAGGAAGTGCATGGCCATGCCAACGGTACGAGTTATCAGTATTCAGTCATCTCACATATCAAGAAACGAGATTGGTTAAATCAGGGTGACTTGTACCACATGATGTTAAGTCAATTAGTTCGATCATCATGCACGATTGGGTAGTCATAATGTCATACTAGAGAACATTGATGATGGATCGGGTGAAATGGAATTTTACACCGATCTACCAGCGGAGCATGAGCCAAAAGGGTCACACTAAAGGATATAATCCTATGGAACTTATATGGCAGAGAAAGGGTAAATTCGGAAGACACGATCCATGGCCAAAATCAGGTGTTTTGGGTTGTGGGCCCGTGTATGAGAAAATGGCACGCGAATCGAGGAAATCTAGATTTTGTCGATGTCGTATCGAATTTTGTTTGATAAATTCGAGGAGAGGATGGGCAAAGATTTGACACGACACAGGACCACATGGCCGAAGCAACATCTTTATGGTATTCTGATGGTACAATTTCTCAGGAACCACTAGACAACCCCGTAAAAGAGATCGAGCCAAAGCTGGTCGTAGAGCAAGAACCGCCTATTGCAGTTATTCCGGACGGTCCAAGGCGGTCTGAAAGGACCAGTCGTGCACCTGTTAGATGCAAGTTTCTCGTGTCTAAAGGTGACGAGTTTGTTATAGTGGACTGAGATGATCCAACTACCTTTCGAGAAGTCATGGATGGCCCTGACTCTGAGACATGGTTGGGTGCCTTGTAGCGGAATTGTAATCCACGTTTTGATAAAGCTGATAATTAGTTCGACTTTATCAAGAACGAAGATGGGCCATGCGTTTCGAAGAAGGCGAATGGGTGTAAGATTTTCTTTCTGGTGCTGAATGTCGATGACAAATTGTTCATTGGAAACGACATCCCAACCTTGCGCTTAACAAAGACTTGGTTAGGCGAGTGTTTTGCAATGAAGGACTTAGGCGATGCCTCTTTCATCTTGGGGATCAAGATATGTAGAGATCGCACCAAGCAGGTCTTGGGACTAAGTTAAAGCACCTGTGTAAACAAGGTATTGAGTAGGTTCTCAATGCTTGATTCCAAGAAAAGATTCTTACCCATACGACATGACATAGCGTTCAGCAAGCATCAGTGTCCGCCGACATCTGATGAGCTGAAATGAATGAAAGAGATCCTATATGCTTCGGCTGTAGGATTTATCTTGCATGCCATGATCTGGACGAGACCGGACGTCTCGTTTTCCTTAAGCTGTGCCAATAGACATCAGTCCAACCCAGGTGAGGAACACTGGATTGTGGTCAAAGCTTTCCTCAAATTTTTTAGGAGAACTAATGACGCCTTTCTTGTGCACGGGGGCCACGATGATGTTGAGCTAGTTGTCAAAGGTTATGTTGACAGTGGTTTCTAGACAGATCTTGATGATTTAGAAGTCAGTCAGGATAAGTGTTCATGTGAATGATGGAGCTTCAGCGGGAAAAGCTAGAAGCAGGACCAATTGCCAATTCTACGACGGATGCTGAGTATATAAGCTGCCTCAAAAGTAGCTAAGGAGGCTGTGTGGATTAGGATCTTCATAACTGGGTTAGGCGTGATACAAAACAAGTCTAATCCAGTAGGCTTATCTTATGACAACACTAGGGGAAACTGTTAGAGTTATGCCCCAGTCCAATATAAAAGTGATCTACAGATGTAATGTTTTATCATCTTTCCGAATAAATAAATCGGCATATATTACTAATGTGTTGTAGTAATATATCGAATGTAATTTGATCTATGTCATTATGTGTGTAACCACTAATAGTAGATCTATAGATCAGAAATAATTACATTTGATGAGTCCCTGATCAGCTAAGGTTCTTTCTGAAGCGATCAGTATGAGACTAACTCCTTGTGATCACGCTCTACTGATCATGGCAAAGTATGTGCCGGAGTTATATCATGGATATCATCAGGTCGATGATATCGGACAACCCGATTGTGAGTATGCTGCATAGATCCAGTCATGAGATACTCACATATCGTAACTTGTCATTATATCCTAAGACCAAGGAGTCTTTGTGTAACGCCCCAAGATCCGGTTCTCCGAATCTTAGTCGTCACGCGATAAAATACAAGTATCGATAATACATATACGAAATAGTTATGAAACACCTCGAGCGTCCTCGAGTGTATCATAACTATACTCGCACAAAGTCAACACCTTTAGTTTAGGCGTCCCTAACTTAAAGGTGATTGCACAAGTAAGTAAACCAGTTCTAAAACAATTCCATCAAAACATCCTTTGAAAATGAAGCAAGTAACTCATAAATAAATACCATAATGGTGAGGCATAACGCCACCTCACCGAGTGTTTTACAAAATAAAGTAATAAACCGGATAATGAAAAGCAGTAACAAAACAGGTTACGACTCAACAGAGTCTACAACAGCCGACCAAACACCACTGGCAAAGACACGTCGACACGACACGCCCCCAAGCTCCCAGTCAAAAGATCTAAACGCATCCATAACCTGCACAAGTTGTAGGGGTGAACACGCTACCTCCAAGACTCAAACATCGCACATACACAAGATGATAACAATGCAAAAGTAGTTGTATAACATAATTAACTACACCCTAGGGTAACCGATTTCAGCCCAGGGAATCCACCCTTGCCTCGGTTCACCCTCCCTTAGGTAAAGGTAACCGATCTCGGTCAAGGGAGTCCACCCTCAACTCGATTCACCTTACACCTAAATAAAGGCAACCGATCACAACTAAGGGAGTCCACCCTCAGCTCGGTTGACCTTTCCGACAAAGATAAAGGTAACCGATCTCGATCAAGGGAATCCACCCTCAACTCGGTTTACCTTACACCTAAATAAAGGTAACCGATCACAACTAAGGGAGTCCACCCTCAGCTCGGTTGACCCTTACCACAAATAAAGGTAACCGATCTCGATCAAGGGAATCTACCCTCAACTCGGTTTACCTTACACACCACCTGTAACACAAGTATCACACCATACTCATGCAGAAAACATACTAGGTGCAAGACGGAATAAATCATCGTCTGAAAAGCAAATAATATAATACCTGGCACAATCCCGTGCATACAATCAGTTCAGAGTTATACTAAACTAATTCACCCAACATTATCATGCAAATCTCACTATTCGCATATAATCACACCAAGCATATTCACGCCACTACCATAGTGCCAAATCATGCTCACACGTATATATACACACATATATAATCAAAAAAAGGCATCAAGCCATATAGTCTAGGTAGCTATGTCCCCCTACCTTAGGAAAGCTCCACCTATGCTCCTAGCCTCCCGCTCGAGCTATTCACGCCTTGCCTTTCCCGCGAGCGTCAATATCAACTAATAATTATATTCAATAATTAAAAACTCAAACAGACTCCGAAACTAATGCAATAAATTTACAAGTGTACTCCAACAAGTGCCTAACACTTGGACACACTTCAAATTAATCAAAGTAGTCAAAATGGGTCCGGAATGACCCATTTTCCCCGAAACACCCAATCTGCCCGGAAACGAGTTTTTGACCCTCAAGACTCCGAAAATTACGAAACTTGTTTCTAAACTCCTCATTTAATATTCTAAGACCAATGCAATTAACGGAATCGAATTCCGACACCCGAGCGTTAAAATACTTCAATTAAAGTTATTGGTGGAAAAACCGTCTTTCACAATTTAAATCCGGAAATTATCAAATACGCAAGTTATCGACTCGGGGGTCACCCGGGACCACCCGAACTCACAAAACCCAAGCCCCGGGCTCGTGTTCCCCACACAAGCCACCACATTAATTCTCGGGAAACAAAATCGAGCTACGGGATTTACTTCGAATCTGTCCAGAGACAGATTCGGCAGAACAGTCCACTTCCCGGACTTGCAGCTCCAAATCCGTAGCTCTTCTGGAAAACACGTAAACATGAAAGTTGAAGCTCTGCCAGTCCTCTACAAACTTCATGTTTTGCTCGGAACCAAGTTCGAACGGGAATGGCTCCGTCCGGAGCAAAACAGATTGTCCGTCCAGCTGGACAGATTCAGCGGTTCAGTCACTTCCCGGGCTTCTAGCTCCCAAACCGTTGCTCCTTTGGAAAAACTCACAAGATGAAGGTTGAAGCACTTCGAGTCAGCGTTCCATGGCCACCGGAATCAGCCACCAACGTGGCCGGAGCTCCGGCGACCCTCCGGTCACCGGAATTTGTTCAAATTTGTCTTAAAACATGCCTAATCATCTCTAGTGTCTAACTAAACTTAAAACAACACATTTCTACTTAAAACCCACGAACCAAACTACTCCTAATCGAAAAGAGAACCATACCTCTTGTAGTCCTCGATGCCGGGATTCCGAATACGAAGAAATCTCGAAGAAACGACGGACGGATTGACGGGAAATCCTCCTTGCTTGGCCGGACCCTCCTTCTCCTTCCCTCTTTCTCTTTCTCTTTCTCTTTCTCTCTCCTTCTTTCTTCTCTTCTCCCTCTCTTTCTCTTGGTTGTTCTCGGATGAAATGGGAGCTCCCCCTCCTTATAACAACACATTTTATTTAATTAATTACTTAATTAAATAAAATGAAAACCCAAAAATCAAACCTTTTTCCTCTTTCCCAACATCACCAAACCCCACACACAAAAAGTCACTTCCTTGTCCCCTTGATACCTAACCCATCAATCACATCGGTCACCTTTTCCACCAACCAAAAACGGTTCAGATTTCCCAAAATCGGACGTTTCAGACCCCGAACGGGCACTTTTATCGAGATTTCAGCAAAATCTCCCGAGTGACTTAAAATGGGCTAACTAAGAATACTGCATCGACCGTTTTGCGATTCGGGACTTAACGAGTCCAGAATCGCCCAAAAAGTCAACCTAAGTCAACTTTCCCCGAATGGGTCACGAAGTGGTCTTTAGTCGCCCTGAACTTAGCTTGGTCGAAAATAACGTCATCTTATGTCCAAAACAACTCTCGGGGTCAGGTTCAGACTCGATCTGGTCACTATTCAAAAATTTTGAATTTTCCCAGATTTTAGTTTAACTGCCCTGGAGAGGTCCTTACACTTTGTGTACACTATGTAACGAATACCTAAGTTTGACCTAGTCTAACGTTATCTGTAAAAGGGTAGCTATAACGGCTTCGATTGGCTTTGGCATTTATTGCACTAGTGAACTCGAAAGGCGTCTAAGGGATTTATCACTTATACTTCGGTATGAGAAAGATATCCGTTTAGGCCACTTGATGAGTATGACTGAAGAAAGAGCATGGCCATGCAGGTGATACCTTAGTATCAGTTTTCAGTCATCTCAGATATCAAGAAACAGTGATTGATAAATTAGGATGACCATTCTATGCCTATTGATCAATCTGGATATCGGTTTGATAAAAGGACAGTGACATGTACGATAACAGGTTAAGTCGAATAATCGATAATCACGAATATTGGATAATCATAATGTCTTGCTAGAGGCCACTTATGATGGAAAGGGTAAAATGGTAATTTTACCAGTCTGTCAATTATTCGTGAGGCTAGAGGGTCACACGCATTAAGCACGATACATGACAACAATTATGGATGAGAATTGAGAACAATTCAGTAGTTTTCTGGCCTAAGGTTTTAACCAGACGGTTGAAGAAATCAATTCGAGAAAATTGAGCCGTTTTGACTAAACCGAAATTAGAACTCAAGTTAATGGGTTTAATTTGGGTTTTAGTTAAACGGGCTTAAAGCCCATTTAGGGATTTAAGATAAGAGGGGGAACAAATGCAAATAAGAAAGAATAAAAGGATAGATAATGCAATTTTAATTTTGAATTTCAATTTAAAATCACATAATATCTATTTTCATTTTATCCTTGATTTTTTCAGCAACTTCTCCCTCCTTTCTCTCTCCCTCATTGCTGATTTTCAGCTCCCTCTCTTCCTCCATTGTTGTCTTGTTTTCTCTCAAAAAATTTCTAGCAAAATATTGAGTGAAAAATCATTTCGGTTGTGGTGCTTGTGTGGACTTGATAGAGAGAACACTACACTTGTGTTTTTGTCGATTACAGGAGGTAAATATCGAATTTATATTTGTGTTTATAACATGTTCAAATGGCATTAAGATCTTACCTTTTTACGATCACCACGGTTACATAAAGTCCGCTGCATGATATTAATCGTTTGGAACCCGTGGTGATCTCTTTCAGTGGTATCAGAGCCATGGTTGTTATGTTTATTTGTATATGTTTAAATCTGATATTTTTATGTTTATATGTGTTCTTCATCATTAGCATGCATGTAAATCGATAAAAATTTTAGATTTGATTGATTTTGGAAATTGGAAAATTAATTTTTTTTTTTGGGTTTTTCGGGTTAGCCATGGCCGACCAGGTCGAGTCCCTTGGTGGACCATGGAATGCCCTAGGGCAGACCATGGTCAGCACCATGGGCCGACGAGGGTCGCCTACGGGCGACCATGGTCGCTGCCGCAGGCGACCATGGCAGCCCGTGAGGGCCACCATGGTTGCCTCGCGGGCAACCAGGGTCTGCCCTAGGGGCGACCATGGCTGCCCTCGCGGGCTACCATGGTCGTTCCCGTGGCCGACCACGGTCAGCCCCGCGGGCGACCTCGGCAGCCCTCACGGGTCACCGTGGTTGCCTCCGCGGGCGACCTTCGGTTGAGCCGGTTCGGCTCGACGAGATTCGAGCTGAACCGGTTGGTTCGCGAGGATATTTGGAAACCCTAAAAATTTAATTTTCAGATTTGGTTCGGTTTCGATAAACCAGCGAGAACCGGTCCAAAATTCAATTAATCGATTAAACCGTCCGGTTTCGATAAACCGGAATTTTTCCACACTTAAGAAAGATAAAATTTGGAAAAATTATTTGTTTGATCAGCATGTTGATTGATAACATGATGTTTTCCACATGATGCTAGCTAAGCCCATTAGATTTGCATTTTAATTTCGGTTTTTCAACCTGCGTGATGCTTAATTTTAGTTGTAGTAAATACGGCCTGCATGTCGTGATTTGTATTTTATTTAATTTATTTTCATATGTAATCACGAAGACCGACACAAGAATCAAGCCAAAAGGGAGACTCGGATTGGAGGAGGCTCGAAGCCAGTGGGAGTTCACAAGAATGGAGCAAGTTTGGATCTTGAAGACCATGTCTTTAGGATCGGTTTTGCTAGATTCTTAGGAACTTAAGATGGGCTTAGCTATGCATAGTTTATCGTTACATTTATATGTTTGAATGTATGAATGTATGATAGTTTAAATATACAAGTTTATATATGATTTGCTATCACCCACATGCAAAGATTAAAATAGGAATTTAATCAGACTCGCATGTAACCGGCTAAGGGATTATCTTTGCATGAATTTGCAATTGATTATTCCAGATTAAGATTGTATCGATATACAATCAGACTTTTATAATTCACTTAAACGCAAATAATTACAAGTCAAGCGTGATACCATCCAAGTTTGGGCACTCAAAAGGGCTTCGACCCTATGGATGTCGGTACGCCTCCGCGTAACATTCATAGAGAAAAGGTTTGGATGAGATGGGTAGTTCTGTGTGGGTGCGTGCGCCTCCGCGTAGTAGCCACATTAGTTCTATCCATAGTTCAAGCTTGGTAGACTTGTCTACGATTGTCATCTAGGGCTGACCTAGGGTATCATTATAGGGTATGCCGTGTACTTTTAGTATAGACCCTAGCCAGGAACTACATAGTCTTGTAGATGGATGTATTCCTACCTTGAAGCTCTCAATTGGAGCAGTGAGCCTCCGTTCACTTCAATTGAGGGTATGATAAGATCCTGGTTCAGATTCTAATGTTAGAATCAGACAAGTGTTTTATAACTTAATCTCCAACTTAAATTTTAATTAATTTTACCATGTAGAACTAAAAGGCAAACACAACAAAAGGAGTAATAGCGCACTGAGAGTCCAGATTGAGGATAGACTCAAGGGCGTGAATTACTCAGATTGGAATAGAAACTTGAGGCTTGTAGTCAAGCATGAACGCAAGTAGTATATCCTTACCAAGGAACCTCCTGCCGAGCCACCGTTGAACGCCGCTAGGGCACTAAGGATACTTATCATAGTTTCTTAGTAACCAAATCGACGAGTCATGCATTATGGCAGGCAGTAGGATGCCAGAGTTGCAGAAGCAGTTCAGGAACGTTTCAGATGACCCTCATACCTGTAAGGCGGAGGTCAAGGAAATGTTCAAGAAGAAAGCTCGTGTCAAAAGATATGATACTTTCATAGAACTTAACTCCTGCAAACTTAAGGCTAGAGCCCTGTTAGTCCCCATGTCACGAAGATTTAATGTCTTCAGTAACATCTAACCAGACTCGGTTTTGATGATCATGTTGAAATGGCTGCAAATCTTATGTTGCAGTCACTTCCAGATACATATAGTGATTTCATAGTAAATTACAATATGCATGACATGTACAAGTCCTTAATAGAGCTTCATGGGATGCTTGTGACCGCTGAAAAGAACCTCAAGGGCAAGACCAAGGAGGTCCTTATGGTCAAAAAGAAGGTTAGCTTCAAGAAAGCTGATCTTGGTAAGGGTAAGGCTCCTGGGCACCTTGCAGGGCAGATCAGACACCCCAAGCGTCCAAAGGTTCAAGCAGCTCCCTAAACTACTGTGAATTCTAAGGACAAATTGGAGGAGATGTGCTATCACTACAATGAGCCAGGACACGGGAATAAGGGATTGTAAGCAATACAAGGATCATGTGAAGAAGAGTGGGTATCCACGTCTTCAGGATCAGATATTTATGTTGGTAAGCTTAATCGCTATAACGTAAATAAGAAAAGGCTTAAATCTAATGATTTAAACCAAGTTATAATATGGCATTGTCATTTAAGGCACATAGGCGAGAAATGCATTTCAACACTTCACAAGTGTGGACTTTAAGTCCGTTTGAATTCACTCAAACTGAAAAATTCAAGTCTTGCCTAATGAGCGAGAAACGCATTTCAACACTTCACAAGTGTGGACTTTTTAAGTCCGTTTGAATTCACTCAAACTGAAAGATGCAAGTCTCGCCTAATGGGCAAAATGATGAACGCACCTTTCACAGGTTTATGTGAAAGGCGAGTGACTTATTCAGTCTAATACATTCCGACGTATGTGGACCTATGAGTACTCAGGCCAGAAGAGAGTTGAACTAATACTTGACTCTGGAAACGGCCGCATTCATTTTGAATCGGGCTCCGATGAAGACAACGATAGTATGCCTTGTGACAGTCATTCTGACTCCCATTACTGTGGATGCGTGCGCCTCCGCGTAGTATTCATCAGGATGCGAGCTGAATAAGGTAATCAGTTCTATTTGGATGCGTGCGCCTCCGCGTGGTAGCCAAATAAGAGCTGGACCAGAGTCACAGAAGGTACACCATATGACACTCATTACGTCTCCCATTACTGTGGATGCGTGCGCCTCCGCGTAGTATTCATTGGGATGGGAGCGGGATGAGATTGTCAGTTCTATTTGGATGCGTGCGCCTTCGCGTAGTAGCCAAATAAGAAATGGACCATAGTCATATATGGTGTGGGAAACATCCTAGTATGTTTTTCCTAAAAGATTTGGGTAGTAGAGATGCATGCATCCAAATCAGACAAATGTGTCTTCGTAAGGTATCCTTAAGAAACTAAGAGATACAACTTCTACATACCCAGCGAGTACAAAGTCTTTGTTGCTCGAGGAGGGGTATTTTGGAGAAATATTTTATTTCCAAAATAGCTAGTGGGAGTCTTGTGCATCTCGAAGAAATTCGAGAGGATACGGAACAGCCTGAAGCAATTCAGGAGCCTGCTATGCAAGATGTAGAAGTACTGGAGTCTCAGATGGTCGCCAATGAAGAATCAATCCCTACAAAAATTCCAAATGGTCTAAGGAGGTCTGAAAGATCTCGTCATGTTCTAGACAGATATGGCTTCACTGCCACTGAGAGAAATGACGTGATGTTGGTGGATCAGGATGATCCAGAAACCTGCAGACAAGCTTTAACTAGTCCAGACTCCAAAAAAATGGCAGAACGCCATGAGTGAGAAAATGAAATCCATGTATGAAAACCAAGTCGGGTGCTTGGTAGATCAAACCCCTGGGATAAAACCCATCGGTTCTGAGTGGGTCTATAGGATCAAGACCGACATGGATGTAAGTCCTCAGACCAATATGGCTAGGATGGTTGTAAATGTTATCGTCAGATTCAATACATGGATTATGATGACATCTTTTCACCAGTAGCAATGGTCAGTTTAATCCGGATTATTCTTAGCCATAACTATGGCAGATGGATTTCAAAACCCCTTCCTTAGTAGGAAATTACTAGATGGCGTGTATATCACACGACCTGTGGGTTTTGTAGATCCAAAGAATCCCGGAAAGATTTGTAAGCTGCTTAGATCCATTTATGGATTAAAGCAAGCTTCACGGAGTTGGAACATTCGTTTTGATGAAGCTGTAAGGGAACTCTGCTTCGTCAAAAACAAAAGTGAGCCTTGCGTACATAAGAGAGCGAGTGGGAGTAATATTGTATTCTTGATATTTATTCATGGGGAATGACATCCCGACCTTGCCACCAAAGCTTGGTTAGGGAAGTACTTATCGATGAAGGACTTAGGTGATGCTACATTTAATGTAGGCATCAGGATCTCTACAGATCATTCCAAAAGGATTTTGGGCCTAAGTCAGAACATGTTGCTAAGTCAGAGCATGTACATAGGTAAAGTGTTGAGAAGATCTCAATGCTTGATTCTAAGAAAGGATACATACCCATGCGTCATGGCATTAAGCTCAGCAAGCTACAGAGTCCTAGTACTCCTGATAAGCTGAGCAGGATGAGTAAGATCCCTTATGCATCGGCTGTGGGATCCATCACGTATGCCAGGATGTGCACGAAACTGGAAGTCTCGTTTGCACTAAGCTATACCAGCAGATTCTAATCTAACCCCGACCAATTACACTAGATTGCTGTCAAAGGTCATACTCAAATATTTGAGGACGACCAAGGATGCATTCCTAGTGTATGGGGATATAGATAGAGAACTAGCAGTCAAAGGACAAATCGATGCTAGTTTTCAGACATATCCAGTTGACTTCAAAATTCTGTCAGGATATATTTTGTGTTTAGTTGTGGCGCTTTCAGCTGGATAAGCTTTAAGCAAGCCAAAATTGCTAACTCTACAACGGAGGCTGAGTATATAGTTGCAACAAAAGCAGCTAAAGAGGCCGTATGGATTAGAAGCTTTCTAATCGGATTAGATGCAACGCCGCAAGCGTCTGATCCGATAAGCTTTTTGTGGGACAACACATGTGCCATAGCTATTGCTCAAAAGCCCAGATTCCACAACAGATCTAAACATATACTCAGCAGGAATCACCTGGCGAGAGTTATCACATATAGAGGTTATATGGAGATTAAACACTATTCAACTGATGATAATATGGCCGATCCCTTGACAGAGGCTCAGCCGTAGCCTAGGCATGAGGAACATGCAGGGTCTATGGGAGTAGATCATAACTTAAAATTGGAACCAGGGGCAAGTGGGAGATTGTTAGAGTTATGCCCCAGTCCAATATAAAAGTGATCTACAGATGTAATGTTTTATCATCTTTCCGAATAAATAAATCGGAATATATTACTAATGTGTTGTAGTAATATATCGAATGTAATTTGATCTATGTCATTATGTGTGTAACCACTAATAGTAGATCTATAGATCAGAAAGAATTACATTTGATGAGTCCCTGATCAGCTAAGCTTCTTTCTGAAGCGATCAGTATGAGACTAACTCCTTGTGATCACGCTCTACTGATCATGGCAAAGTATGTGCCGGAGTTATATCATAGATATCATCAGGTCGATTATATCGGACAACCCGATTGTGAGTATGCTGCATAGATCCAGTCATGAGATATTCACATATCGTAACTTGTCATTATATCCTAAGACCAAGGAGTCTTTGTGTACACTATGTAACGAATACCTAAGTTTGACCTAGTCTAACGTTATCTGTAAAAGGGTAGCTATAACGGCTTCGATTGGCTTTGGCATTTATTGCACTAGTGAACTCGAAAGGCGTCTGAGGGATTTATCACTCATACTTCGGTATGAGAAAGATATCCGTTTAGGCCACTTGATGAGTATGACTGAAGAAAGAGCATGGCCATGCAGGTGATACCTTAGTATCAGTTTTCAGTCATCTCAGATATCAAGAAACAGTGATTGATAAATTAGGATGACCATTCTATGCCTATTGATCAATCTGGATATCGGTTTGATAAAAGGACAGTGACATGTACGATAACAGGTTAAGTCGAATAATCGATAATCACGAATATTGGATAATCATAATGTCTCGCTAGAGGCCACTTATGATGAAAAGGGTAAAATGGTAATTTTACCAGTCTGCCAATTATTCGAGAGCCTAGAGGGTCACACGCATTAAGCACGATACATGACAACAATTATGGATGAGAATTGAGAACAATTCAGTAGTTTTCTGGCCTAAGGTTTTAACCAGACGGTTGAAGAAATCAATTCGAGGAAATTGAGCCGTTTTGACTAAACCGAAATTAGAACTCAAGTTAATGGGTTTAATTTGGGTTTTAGTTAAACGGGCTTAAAGCCCATTTAGGGATTTAAGATAAAAGAGGGAACAAATGCAAATAAGAAAGAATAAAAGGATAGATAATGCAATTTTAATTTTGAAATTCAATTTAATTTCAAATTAAAATCACATAATATCTATTTTCATTTTATCCTTGATTTTTTCAGCAACTTCTCCCTCCTTTCTCTCTCCCTCATTGCTGATTTTCAGCTCCCTCTCTTCCTCCATTGTTGTCTTGTTTTCTCTCAAAAAATTTCTAGCAAAATATTGAGTGAAAAATCATTTCGGTTGTGGTGCTTGTGTGGACTTGATAGAGAGAACACTACACTTGTGTTTTTGTCGATTACAGGAGGTAAATATCGGATTTATATTTATGTTTATAACATGTTCAAATGGCATTAAGATCTTACCTTTTTACGATCACCACGGTTACATAAAGTCCGCTGCATGATATTAATCGTTTGGAACCCGTGGTGATCTCTTTCAGAAACTAAAGTGCCCAGATCACATAAAAAATCCAAACATATACTCAGACGTTACTAAGTAACGTGAAGATCAACTGCATTACATCGGATGATAACACAGCCCACCCTTTGACCAAGGATCTTCCTCAACCAAAGCATGAAGAGCATGTGAGGTCAATGGGTATATACTGGGACTTAGATTGGAACTAGGGGCAAGTGGGAGATTGATAGCATTTTGTGCCCTAGTCCAATTGGTATTATTATGTAAATGTCTATGTACTTGTTTGATCATCGACGGTAATGAATAAAATCGGTATTATATTACTTATATGTTCAAGTAATATGTTAAGTATGATCTGATTTATGTCCACCAAAGTAGTAGAACCATAGATCTGTACGGATCACACTTAACGGTGTCCCTTGTCAAATATGCTTCAATGAAGCGACCAGTATGAGGATGGTTCTTTATGGTATAGTTCTATTTGCCATTGGGTGGGATCCCGGAACCGGATCATAAATATCATGTGCGACTGATATTGGACGACCCGCTCTGAATGGTGTTGCATGGATACAGTCATGAACACACTCCGTTGTGGCAGCTTGTCATTGTATCCTTAGACCTAGGAGTCTTTGCGATCACTATGCAGTAAAGATCCAGTTTTGACTTGTTCCTAACGTTGTTCGTAACTGGACAGTCATAACGGACATGATTGACACGGGGACGGACTGCATGAGTGATACGAAAGGCGGATAAGGGATTTATCCCTCATAATACGGTATGGGATAGTTATCTGTTTAGGCCACTTGATGGAGATTGACTAAAGGGAGTGCATGGTCATGCCAATGATACAAGTTATTAGTATTCAATCATCTCACAGATCAAGCAACATGATTGGTTAAATGAGGGTGACAGCTCTATGCCTCATGATCAATCGAGATACCAGGAGATAAAAGGATAGTGACATGTACCGCATGAGGTTAAGTCGATTAGTTCGATCATCATGCACGATTGGGTAATCATAATGTCATACTAGAGGACATTGATGATGGATTGGGTGAAATGGAATTTTACGCCGATCTACCAACGGAGCATGAGCCAAAAGTGTAGGGTTTTGGAGCGTTCTAGATCAACGAGATAGCAGAAGCGTTTAACAAAATCTACTCCAAACCTTGTCCAAGAACATAAACCGTTATATCCCAAGGAAAAATCTATTCCACGAGATGTTTACCTTTAAGTCTTTGTTGAATCGATTAAAGAAGAGCTTTCGGATCTTCTTCTCTAAAGCAAGCCCACACCAAGGGGATGATCTTGAAGATCCTTCACTTAATTGCCTACTAGAACAATGAAATGAAGAACAAGAGAACAAGATGAGAGGAGAGAGACAAGCTTGGCCGGCCACAAGAGAGAGAGAGAGAGAGAGAGAGAGAGAGAGAGAGAGAGAGAGAGAGGATTTTTGTGAGTTGTGTGATTCTGTTTTGTAATGAATGAATAATAGATATTTCAATTCATCATCCAACTCATAAGCATGGGTCTAAAGTGATTGGTATGGGCTTAAAGGTGCTTTAACCCATACCCCTTAAATCACTCACCTCTTAATCCACAATCACCAACTAAGCATGGTGTTGTGTGGCCCCAACCATTGGACCCACCAATGTGGGCCGGCTACAAGAGGCTTATTGGGCCCATAATGGGCCCTAGTTGGGCCGACCATGAGATCTCATGGGCCGAGCGCAATGAGCTCGCCCATGTGGTTTCGTGCTGTGTCCAAAAGTCCCCTGACCCTTTTTGTCGTTACTTATCAAACAAAGTCTGACGCGACATCGACGAAAAAACTCAGTTTTCTCGATTCGCTAATTATTCTCTCAAACTGAACCCATGGCACAAAACCTCCAGTTTTGTCCATGTATTGCTCCTCAAGAAACGTTAAGTTTTCCTTGTCTCAAGTTATCTGTCTTGAATGTGTGTGACCCTCTAGGCTCATGCCACCGTTGGCAGATCGGCGCAAATGATCTCTCTTGCCCGATCCATCATAAGGGGCCTCTAGTAAGACGTTATGATTACCCAAGGTGCATGACGATCGATGATTCGACTTAACCTTGTACGTACAAGTCACTATCCTATTATCTCTAGATATCCCGATTGATCACAAGGCATAGAGTCGTCACCCTTGTTTAATCAATCATTGTTACTTGATATGTGAGATGGCTGAGAACTGATAACCCGTATCACCGGCATGGCCATGCTCTTACTCTCAGTCAGTCTCGATCAAGAGGCCTTTAACGGATATCTTTCCCATACCGTAGTATGAGGGATAAATCCCTTAGCCGTCTTTCGTGTCACTCATGCAACCCGTTCCGCCACCCAATCATGCCCGTTATTGCAATCCTGTTACGGAAAGCGTTAGTCTCAAGTTAAAGCCGCACGTACATTGCATAGTGATCACAAAGACTCCTCGGTCTAAGGATATCGTGACAAGCTATCGAATTTGAATATGTTCATGGCTTAATCTATGAAAACACTATTCAAAGCGGGTCGTTCGATATCAATCACCTCATGATATCTATGATATGATTCCGGGATCCCTCATCCCTATGAAAAGTAGAACTACGTCATTAAGAACCATCCTCATACTGGTCGCTTCTATAGAAGCGTATATTGACCAGGGACTCGTTAAGTGTGATCCGTACAGATTTATGGTTCTACTACTTTAGTGGTCATAAATCAGATCATGCTTAACATATTACTTCAACACATAAGTAATACAAAGTCATTTTATATATATTACAAACGATGATAATGTACATAGACGTTTACAGGCTATTAGCAATTGGACTAGGGCACAAAATGCTATCAAAAAGGGCGCGCCAAAGGATATAATCCTAGGGTGGGTTCCTTTGTCCACTAATTTTTGGTTAATGGATGATGACTAGATGAGCTTATGCTAATCCCATTATGTGGTTATAATTCAAAATAAATTAATTGGCCACAATTCATCCATCTTCTCTATAAAACCAAGAAGCTCTCCACCATTTTCAGCACAAGTTCTTTTTCCTTTCTTACCGAAGCCCTGCCCAAATAATCCTGGGATCTCTAGTCGAACTAAGTGGAATATGATCCCACGCATGCGCCTAAGGAGGCTCAAGTCCGGTCTTGATATATCCGGTGGTCAGTCGGTGATTCGAGCAACAACCGATGAATCCAGCCTGCACTGTCCAGCTCCATCTAGTAAAATGTTTTGCTTCAGATGGAGGTGTTCCCATCCGAACTGGGCGAGGTGCAAGACATGAAAGTTGTAGAGAATTGGCTGGGCTTTACTCTGCAGAAAGAACCGAAGAATTTGAACGTCTTTAGCTCGAGAAATGGAGCTTCAAAGTCGCGTTTTTCTGTTGGGCAGATTCATGGTAAAACCCAAAAACTCTTTTGCTTAAGTATCTAACTTGGGTAGTAGATCTTGAACATGTTCAGGGCTGTTTAGTCTTTCTTCCGCTACGATGACAGTGATTTGGATGCCCCGGACCCCTACACTATGTTCATTTGAATTCACTTCAATTGAGAGATGTGAATCTTGCCTAATGGTCAAAATTACAAAGGCACCTTTCTCGAGTTTAGGTGAAAGGGCTCGCGACTTATTAGGTCTTATACATTCCGATGTATGTGGACCTATGAGTACTCAGGCCAGAAGGGGTTTTAGTTTCTTCGTCACATTTACTTATTATTTCAATATATATGGCTACGTCTACCTAATGAGACATAAGTCTGAAACTTTTGACAAGTTCAAAGAGTTCCAAAATTAAGTACAAAACTAGCTTGGAAAGAGTGTGAAGGCACTTCGGTCGGACTGGGGTGGCAAATACTTAGACCAAGAGTTTTACAGTCACTTAAAGGATTGTGGGATCCTCTCTGAATTGAGTCCGCTTGGAACGCCTCAGTTAAATGGGGTTGTCTGAGCGGAGGAAACGGACCTTACTTGATATGTTTCAATCAATGATAAGTCAGGTTGATCGCCCAATCTCATTCTGGGGTTATGCCTTGGAGACGGCCACATTCATTTTGAATCGGGCTCCGACAAAGGCAGTAGAGAGTACACCATACGAAGTATGGAGTGGGAAGAAACCCATGTTGTCTTTCATAAAGATGTGGGGTTGTGAAGCTTATGTCAAGCATTTCCAAGGCGATAAGCTCGAACCCAAATAAGACAAATGTGGCTTTGTAGGGTACCCCAAGAAAACGAGAGGGTACTATTTCTACAAACCCAACGAGAACAAAGTTTTTGTTGCTCGTGGTCGGGTGTTTTTGGAAAGGGAGTTTATTTCCAATAGAGCTAGTGGGAGTCCCGTGCATCTCGAAGAAATTCGACAGAGTATAGAACAACCTTAAGCAATTCAGGAGCCTACTATGCAAGATGTAGAGACACGGGAGCCTGAAACGGTCGTAGATGTGGAACCAATCCCCACAGACATTCCAGAAGGTCCAAGAAGGTCGGAAAGATCTCGTCAAACTCCCGTCAGATATGGCTTTATAGCCATTGAGGGAAATGACTTGATAGTTTTAGATCATGATGATCCAGCAACCTTTCGACAAGCTTTGGCCAGTACCGACTTCGAAAAGTGGCAGGAAGAAATGAATGAGTAAATGAAGTCCAAGTATGATAATAAAGTATTTAACTTTGTTGATCAAACACCTAGGATAAAACCCATCGGTTGTAAGTGGGTCTATAAGCTCAAGACCGACATGGATGGAAAACCTCAGACCTTTAAGGCTAGGTTGGTTGCAAAAGGTTATAGTCAAATTGAAGGAATTGATAATGATGAAACCTTTTCACCAGTATCCATGGTTAAATCTATCTGGATCATTCTAGCCATAGCTGCATATCATGACTATGAGATATGGCAGATGGATGTCAAAACCGCCTTCCTTAACGGTTTGCTTAAAAATGGATGTTTAGATGACACAACCTGAAAGTTTTGTTTATCTAGAGAATCCCGAAAAGATTTGTAAGATGTAAAGATGCATTTATGGATTGAAGCAGGCTTCACGGAGTTAGAATCTTCGTTTTGATGAGGCCATAAGAGAATTCAGCTTCATCAAGAACGTAGATGAACCTTGCGTTTATAAAAAAGCTAGTGGGAGTAACATTGTATTCCTAGTGCTTTATGTCGATGACATATTGATCATCGTGAACGACATCCCGACCTTGCTTGAAGTAAAACCTTGGTTAGGGAAGTGTTTCTCGATGAAGGACATAGGTGATGCTGCATTTATTTTGGGCATCAAGATCTACAGAGATCGTTCCAAAAGGATTTTGGGGCTAAGTCAAAGCACTTATACAAATAAAGTATTGAGAAGATTCTCAATGCTTGATTCTAAGAAGGAATACATACCCATGCGACATGCCATTAAGCTCAGCAAGAAACAGTGTCCTAGTACTATTGATGAGCTGAGCAGGAGGAGTAAAATCCCATACGCTTCTGCTGTAGGATCCATCATGTATGCCATGATCTGCACGAGACCGGATGTTTCGTTCGCGCTAAGCTGTGCCAGCAGATTTTAGTCTAACCTTGTCCAAGAACACTAGAATGTTGTTAAGACCATACTCAAATATTTGAGGAGGACTAAGGACACATACTTAGTGTATGGAGGGTGTAGGGTTTTGGAGCGTTCAAGATCATTGAGATAGTGGAAGCATAAACAAAAGGAACTCCAAAAGATGTCCAAGAACATGAACCATTAAATCTCAAGGCAAAATCTATTCCACAAGAATTTACCTTTTAGTCTTTGTTGAATCAAGAAAGAAGAACTATATGACCTTCTTCTCTAGAGCAAGTCCACACCAAGAGGATGATCCTTCACAAAAAGTCTACTAGAACTAATGTGTGAAGAACAAAAGAGCAAAGAGAGGAGAGAGTGTTGTTAGACTTATGCCCCAGTCCAATATATAAGTGATCTACAGATGTAATGTTTTATCATCTTTCTGAATAAATAAATCGGCATATATTACTAATGTGTTGTAGTAATATATCGAATGTAATTTGATCTATGTCATTATGTGTGTAACCACTAATAGTAGAACTATAGATTAGTAAGAATTACATTTGATGAGTCCCTGATCAGCTAAGTTTCTTTAAGAAGCGATCAGTATGAGACCAACTCCTTGTGATCACGCTCTACTGATCATGGCAAAGTATGTGCCGGAGTTATATCATAGATATCATCAAGTCGATGATATTGGACAGGCCGATTGTGAGTATGCTGCATAGATCCAGTCATGAGATACTCACATATCATAGCTTGTCATTATATCCTAAGACCAAGGAGTCTTTGTGTACACTATATAACGAATACCTAAGTTTGACCTAGTCTAACGTTATCTGTAAAAGGGTAACTATAACGGCTTCGATTGGCTTTGATATTGATTGCACTAGTGAACTCGAAAGGCGTCTGAGGGATTTATCACTCATACTTCGATATGAGAAAGATATCCGTTTAGGCCACTTGATGAGTATGACTGAAGGAATAGCACGGCCGTGCAGGTGATATCTTAGTATCAGTTTTCAGTCATCTTAGATATCAAGAAACAGTGATTGATAAATTAGGATGACCATTCTATGCCTATTGATCAATCTGGATATCGGTTTGATAAAAGGACAGTGACATGTACGATAACAGGTTAAGTCGAATAATCGATAATCACGAACATTGGATAATCATAATGTCTTGCTAGAGACCACTTATGATGGAAAGGGTAAAATAGTAATTTTATCAGTCTGCCAATTGTTCGTGAGCCTAGAGGGTCACACGCATTAAGCATGATATATGACAAAAATTATGGATGAAAATTGAGAACGATTCAGTAGTTTTCTGGCCTAAGACTTTAACCAGACGGTTGAATAAATCAATTCGAGAAAATTGAGCCGTTTTGTCTAAACCGAAATTAGAACTCAAGTTAATGGGTTTAATTTGGGTTTTAGTTAAACGGGCTTCAAGCCCATTTAGGGATTTAAGTTATGAATGAGAACAAATGCAAATAAGAGATTATGAAGGATAGATATGCAATTTTAATTTTCAAATTAAAATCACATAATATCTTCCATTATCTTCTCTTATTTTTCAGCAACTAATTCCCTCATCCTCTCCCCCTCAATGCCAAATTCTCTCTCCCTCTCATCCTCCATTGTTGTCAAGCTTCTCTCAAAATTCATAGCAAAAAAATTTGAGTGAAAACTTTCTTCGGTTGTTGTACTTGTGTGGACCTAATAGAGAAACACTAAGCTTGTGTTTTTATCGATTAGAAGAGGTAACTTTCAGATTAAATATATATATATAACATGTTGAATTTGCGTTAAGATCAGTGCTTGCATCGATCACCACGGTTCGGTTACATAACGTCCGCTACATGATATTTATCGAATGGAACTCGTGGTGATCTTATTCAGTGGTATCAGAGCCATGGTTGTTGTGTATTCTTCTACATGTTTAAATCTGATTTTTTTTTGAGTTTATATGAGTTCTTCACCTTAGCATGCATGTGAATCAAAAAAAATTTCAGATTTGATTGATTTTGGAAAATTGGAAAATAATTTTTTTTTTGGTGTTTCGGGTTAGCCATGGCCGACCAGGTCGAGACCCTTGGTGGGCCATGGAATGCCCTAGGGCAGACCATGGTCAGCACCAAAGGCCGACGAGGTTGCCTACGGGCGACCATGGCAGTCCGTGAGGGCCACCATGGTTGCCTCGCGGGCGACCAGGGTCTGGCCTAGGGGTGACCATAGCTGCCCTCGCGGGCTACCATGGTCGTTCCCGTGTCCGACCACGGTCAGCCCTGCGGGCAACCTCGGTAGCCCTCACGGGCCACCATAGTTGCCTCCGCGGGCGACCTCGGTTGAGCCGGTTCGGCTCGACTAGATTTGAGCTGAACCGGTTGGTTCGCGAGAATATTTGGAAACCTTAAAAAAATTTAAATTTTTAGATTTGGTTCGGTTTCGATAAACCAGCGAGAACCGGTCCAAAATTCAATTAATCGATTAAAACGTCCGGTTTCGATAAACCGGAATTTTCCACACTTAAGAAAGATAAAATGTGGAAAATTTATTTGTTTGATAAGCATGTTGATTGTATACATGATCTTTGATAACATGATGTTTTCCACATGATGCTCGCTAAGCCCATTAGATTTGCATTTTAATTTCGGTTTTGCAACCTGTGTGTTGCTTAATTTTGGGTTGTAGTAAATACGGCCTGCGTGTCGTGATTTGTATTTCATTTTATTTATTTTAATTTGTAATCTCGAAGACCGACACAAGAATCAAGTCAAGAGGGAGACTCGAATTGGAGGAGGCTCGAAGCCAGTGGGAGTTCACAAGAATGGAGCAAGTTTGGATCGTGAAGACCATGTCTTTAGGATCAGTTTTGCTAGATTCTTAGGAACTTAAGATGGGCTTAGCTATGCATATATTTTATCGTTACATTTATATGTTTGAATGTATGAATGTTTGATAGTTTAAATATACAATTTTATGTATGATTTGCTATCACCCACATGCAAAGATTAAAATCGGAATTTAATCAGACTCGCATGTAACCTGCTTAGGGATCACCTTTGCATGAATTTGCAATTGATGATTCCAGATTAAGATTGTATCGATATACAATCAGACTTTTATAATTCACTTAAACGCAAATAATTACAAGTCAAGCGTGATACCATCCAAGTTTGGGCACTCAAAAGGGCTTTGACCCTATGGATGTCGGTACGCCTCCGCGTAACATTCATAAAGAAAAGGTCTGGATGAGATGGATAGTTCTGTGTGGGTGCGTGCATCTCCGCGTAGTTGCTACATTAGTTCTATCCATAGTTCAAGCTTGGTAGACTTGTCTACGATTGTCAGTTAGGGCTGACCTAGGGTATTAGAATAGGGTATGCCACGTACTAACAAGTACAGACCCTAGCCAGGAACTACATGGTCTTGTAGATGGATTTACTCCTACCTTGATGCACTCAATTGGAGCAGTGAGCCTCCGTTCACTTCAATTGAGAGTTTGATGGGATCCTGGTTTAGATTCTAATGTTAGAATCAGACAAGTGTTTTATAACTAAATCTCCAACTTGAATTTTAATTAATTTTACCATGTAGAACTAAAAGGCAAACACAACACAAAGGAGTAATAGCGCACTGAGAGTCCAGATTGAGGACAGACTCAAGAGCGTGAATTACTCAGATTGGAATAGAAACTTGAGGCTTGTACTCAAGCATGAATTCAAGTAATATATCCTTACCAAGGAACCTCCTGTTGAATTCAAATTATAATATGGCATTGTCATTTAAGGCACATAGGCGAGAAACGCATTTCAACACTTCACAAGTGTGGATTTAAAGTCCGTTTGAATTCACTCAAACTGAAAGATGCAAGTCTTACCTAATGAGCGAGAAACGCATTTCAACACTTCACAAGTCTGGACTTTAATTCCGTTTGAATTTACTCAAACTTAAAGATGCAAGTCTCGCCTAATGGGCAAAATGAAAAAGGCACCTTTCACAGGTTTATGTGAAAGACGAGTGACTTGTTAAGTTTAATACATTCCGACGTATGTGGACCTAGGAGTACTCAGGCCTGAAGAGAGTTGAACTAATACTTGACTCTGGAAACGGCCGCATTCATTTTGAATCGGGCTCCGATGAAGACAATGATAGTACACCTTGTGACAGTCATTCTGTCTCCCATTACTAAGGATGCGTGCTCCTCCGCCTAGTATTCATTAGAATGCGAGCTGAATAAGGTAATCAGTTCTATTTGGATGCGTGCGCCTCCGCGTAGTAGCCAAATAAGAGCTGGACCAGAGTCACAGAATGTACACTATATGACACTCATTACGTCTCCCGTTACTGTGGATGTGTGCGCCTCCGCGTAGTATTCATTGGGATGGGAGCGGGATGAGATGGTCAGTTCTATTTGGATGCAGGCGTCTTTGCGTAGTAGCCAAATAAGAAATGGATCATAGTTATATATGGTGTGGGAAACATCCTAGTATGTTTTTCCTAAAAAGATTTGGGTAGCAGAGATGCAGGCATCCAAATCAGACAAAATGTGTCTTCGTAAGGTATCCTTAAGAAACTAAGAGATACAACTTCTGTATACCCAGCGAGTACAAAGTCTTTGTTGCTCGAGTAGGGGTATTTTTGGAGAAATATTTTTACAAAATAGCTAGTGGGAGTCCGGTGCATCTCGAAGAAATTCGTGAGGATACGGAACAGCTTGAAGAAATTCAGGAGCCTTGTATGCAAGATGTAGAAGTACTGGAGCCTCATATGGTCGTAGATGAAGAATCAGTCCCTACAGAAATTCTAGATGGTCCAAGGAGGTCTGAAAAATCTCGTCATGTTCCAGACAGATTTGGCTTCACAGCCACTGAAGGAAATGACTTGATGTTGGTGGATCAGGATGATCCAGAAACCTACAAACAAGCTTTGACCAGTCCAGACTCCGAAAGATGGCAGAACGCCATGAATGAGGAAAATAAGTCCATGTAAAACCACCAAGTCTGGTGTTTGGTTGATCAAACCCCTGGGATAAAACACATCGGTTCTGAGTGGGTCTATAGGATCAAGACCGACATGGATGGAAATCCTCATACCAATGAGGCTAGGATGGTTGTAAAAGGTTATCGTCAGATTCAATGCATGTATTATGATGACACCTTTTCACCAGTAGCAATGGTCAGATTGATCCGGATTATTCTTAGCCATAACTATGGCAGATGGATTTCAAAACCCCTTCCTTAGCAGGAACTTACTAGATGGCGTGTATATCACACGACCTGTGGGTTTTGTAGATCCAAAGAATCCCGGAAAGATATGTAAGCTGCAAAGATCCATTTATGGATTTAAGCAAGCTTCAGGGAGTTGGAACGGTCATTTTGATAAAGTTGTAAGGGAACTCAGCTTCATCAAAAACAAAAGCGAGTGGGAGTAATATTGTATTCTTGGTATTTATTCATCGGGAATGACATCCCGACCTTGCAACCAAAGCTTGGTTAGGGAAGTACTTATAGATGAAGGACTTACGTGATGCTACATTTAATGTAGGCATCATGATCTCTACAGATCATTCCAAAAGGATTTTGGGCCTAAGTCAGAACATGTACATAGGTAAAGTGTTGAGAAGACTCTCAGTGCTTGATTCTAAGAAAGGATACATACCCACGCGTCATGGCATCAAGCTCAGCAAGCTATAGAGTCCTAGAACTCCTGATAAGCTGAGCAAGATGAGTAAGATCCCTTATGCTTCGGCTGTGGGATCCATCGAGACTGGAAAGCTCGGTTGCACTAAGCTGTACTAGCAGATTCCAATCTAACCCCGGCCGATTACACTGGATTGCTGTCAAAGGTCATCCTCAAATATTTGAGGAGGACCAAGGATGCATTCCTAGTGTATGGGGATATAGATAGAGAACTAGCAGTCAAATGACAAGTCCATGCTAGTTTTCAGACATATCCAAATGAGTTCAAAATTCAGTCAGGATATATTTTGTGTTGAGTGGTCGCGTTTTCAGCTGGATAAGCTTTAAGCAAGCCAAAATTGCCAACTCTACAGCGGATGCTAAGTATATAGCTGCAACAAAAGCAGCTAAAGAGGCCGTATGGATTAGAAGCTTTCTGATCGGATTAAGTGCAACGCCGCGAGCGTCTGATCCGATAAGCTTGTTGTGGGGCAACACAGGTGCCGTAGCTATTGCTCAAGAGCCCAGATTCCACAATAGATCCAAACATATACTCAGCAGGCATCACCTCGTGAGAGTTATCACATATAGAGGTGATGTGGAGATTAAACACTATTCGACTGATGATAATATGGCCGATCCCTTGACAAAGGCTCAGTCGCAGCCTAGGCATGAGGACTATGCGGGGTCTATGGGAGTAGATCAGAACTTAAATTGGAACCAGGGGCAAGTGGGAGATTGTTAGACTTATGCCCCAGTCCAATATATAAGTGATCTACAGATGTAATGTTTTATCATCTTTTCGAATAAATAAATCGGCATATATTACTAATGTGTTGTAGTAATATATCGAATGTAATTTGATCTATGTCATTATGTGTGTAACCACTAATAATAGAACTATAGATCAGAAAGAATACATTTGATGAGTCCCTGATCAGCTAAGTTTCTTTAAGAAGCGATCAGTATGAGACCAACTCCTTGTGATCACGCTCTACTGATCATGGCAAAGTATGTGCCGGAGTTATATCATAGATATCATCAGGTCGATGATATTGGACAGCCCGATTGTGAGTATGCTGCATAGATCCAGTCATGAGATACTCACATATCGTAGCTTGTCATTATATCCTAAGACCAAGGAGTCTTTGTGTACACTATGTAACGAATACCTAAGTTTGACCTAGTCTAATGTTATCTGTAAAAGGGTAACTATAACTGCTTCGATTGGCTATGATATTGATTGCACTAGTGAACTCGAAAGGCGTCTGAGGGATTTATCACTCATATTTCGGTATGAGAAAGATATCCGTTTAGGCCACTTGATGAGTATGACTGAAGGAATAGCACGGCCGTGCAGGTGATACCTTAGTATCAGTTTTCAGTCATCTTAGATATCAAGAAACAGTGATTGATAAATTAGGATGACCATTCTATGCCTATTGATCAATCTGGATATCGGTTTGATAAAAGGACAGTGACATGTACGATAACAGGTTAAGTCGAATAATCGATAATCACGAACATTGGATAATCATAATGTCTTGCTAGAGACCACTTAAGATGGAAAGGGTAAAATAGTAATTTTACCAGTCTTCCAATTTTTCGTGAGCCTAGAGGGTCACACACATTAAGCACGATATATGACAACAATTATGGATGAAAATTGAGAACGATTCAGTAGTTTTCTGGCCTAAGGTGTTAACCAGACGGTTGAAGAAATCAATTCGAGAAAATTGAGCCGTTTTGTCTAAACCGAAATTAGAACTCAAGTTAATGGGTTTAATTTGGGTTTTAGTTAAACGGGCTTAAAGCCCATTTAGGAATTTAAGTTATGAATGGGAACAAATGCAAATAAGAGATTATGAAGGATAGATATGCAATTTTAATTTGAAATTCAATTTTAATTTTCAAATTAAAATCACATAATATCTTCCATTATCTTCTCTTATTTTTCAGCAACTAATTCCCTCATCCTCTCCCCCTCAATGCTGAATTCTCTCTCCCTCTCATCCTCCACTGTTGTCAAGCTTCTCTGAAAATTCATAGCAAAAAAATTTGAGTGAAAACTTTCTTCGGTTGTTGTGCTTGTGTGGACCTAATAGAGAAACAATAAGCTTGTGTTTTCATCAATTAGAAGAGGTAACTTTCAGATTTAATATATATATATATAACATGTTGAATTTGCATTAAGATCAGTGCTTGCATCGATCACCACGGTTACATAACGTCCGATGCATGATATTTATCGAATGGAACCCGTGGTGATCTCTTTCAAGTGTAGGGTGGTCGGCCAAGGTGAGAGAAAATGTGAGTGAGTGAGTGAATTATTTTCTCATTTGTCTACTTCATCAACTCATAAGGCATGGGTGATTAAAGTAACAAATGATGAAAGCATGGGTTAAAGGCAAGTCATCACCTAATCCCCTTAAATCACTCTCCTCTTAATCAACAACACCAACTAAGCATGGTGTGTAGCCCCCACAAGTGGACCCACCATTGTGGCCGGCCATGATGGCTTATTGGGCCTCGTTTGGGCCTTTGTTGGGCTGGCTTGGTGACCTCACATGGCCGAGCCCAATGGGCTCGCCCATGTGGTCTCGTGTCGTGTCCAAAAATTACCCGACCCTTTTGTCGTTACTTATCAAACAAAGTCCGACGCGAAATCGACTGAAAAACTCAATTTTCTCGATTCGCTAATTATTCTCACAAACCGAACCCATGGCCCAAAACCCTCAGTTTTGGCCATGTCTTGCTCCTCAAGAAACGTTAATGATTCCTTGTCTCAAGTTATCCATATTGTATATGTGTGACCCTCCAGGCTCATGTCACCATTGGCAGATCGGCGCAAGAGATCTCTCTTGCCTGATCCATCATAAGTGGTCTCTAGTAAGACATTATGATTACCCAATGTGCATGATGATCGATGATTCGATTTAACCTTGTGCGTACAAGTCACTATCCTATTATCTCTAGACATCCCGATTGATCACCAGGCATAGAGTCGTCATCCTTGTTTAATCGATCATTGTTGCTTGATATGTGAGACGACTGAGACTTGATAACTCGTATCACTGGCATGGCCATGCACTTCCTCTCAGTCACTCTCGATCAAGTGGCCTAAACGGATATCTTTCCCATACCGCAGTATGAGGGATAAATCCCTTAGCTGTCTTTCGTGTCACTCATGCAATCCATTTAATGATTTATCATTTTTCGAATGATTTATCATTTTTCGAATAAATAATACGGCATTATATTACTAATGTGTTGTAATAATATATTAGATGTAATTTGATCTATATCATTATGTGTGTCATCACTAATAGTAGAACTGTAGATCAGAAACAATTACATTTAATGTGTCCCTGATCAATTAAGCTTCATTAAAAAGCGATTAGTATGAGGCTAACTCCGTACATCACGCTCTACTGATCATGGCAAGGTAGTGCCGGAGTTAGATCATAGATATCATCATGGTGATGATATTGGACGACCCGATGGTGAGTATGTAGCATATATGCTGTCATGAACATACTCTCATATCGTAGTTTGTCATTGTATCCTCAGACCGAGGATTCTTTGTGATCACTGTGTAATAAGTATCTAAGTTTGACCTAGTCTAACGTTACCTGTAAAAGGGTAGCCCTAAGGGCTTTGATTGGCTTAGGTATAAGTTACATGAGTGAACTCGAAAGACGACTAAGGGATTTATCCCTCATACTCCGGGTATGAGAATGATATCTATTTAGGCCACTTGATGAGTATGACTGAAAGTGATTGCATGGCCATGCTGGAGATACTTAGTATCAGTTTTCAGTCATCTCAGATATCGAGAAATAGTGATTGATTAAATAAGGATGACGGTTTCATGCCTTATGATCAATCTGGATATCGGGCGCTCAAAGGATAGTGACATGGACGATAAGAGGTTAAATCGAATCATCGATAATTATGGACGTTGGGTAATTATAACGTCTTGCTAGGGGCCACTTATGATGGAAAGGGAAAAATAGTAATTTTGCCAGTCTGCCAACGGGTCGTGAGCTTAGAGGGTCACACACTTTAAGCAAGGCATAGCAAAAGGGAGTTGGATAAGTTAGTATGTGAAAAGTATGAGGATCAGGAGTAATTCTCCACTCGGTTTAGTTAAATCGGAGCGAATTGGTTTAAACCAGAAATCGGCTTAAGAGAATTGAATCGGTCTAGCTAAACCGTTTATTTATAATCCAATTTAAGTGGGTTTAATTTGAAGTTTAGCTAAGTAGACTTTAAGCCCATTATCAATATTAGTTATTTATTAATTATATTGATAATGTTTCAAATTATGGAAATAATTTTATAAAAAATAAAAAATAAAAAATAAATAGATTTTCAGTTAATTTTTCCCCACTTGTCATCTCGCTCTCTCCCTCTTGGAGTTTCCCTCTCTTCTTCTTCTCTCTTCCATTTTTGCTTCTTCTTCAATTCATTCGAGTAAATTGACTTGAAGAACTTTGAGATTTGAAGAACTTTGCTTGTGTGGACTCAATAGAGGGCATAATACCTTTTGTGACTTGGTGATTTGCTCATAAACAAAGGTAAATTTCCAGATTTTTATATTTCAAAGGTGCTGAAATTTATTCACATGATGGTCTGTAATTGTTTGCTTGAGAATCCATTGTTAAATGTTTTCGCTATGCATGTAATTACTGGATTTGGACCCCATGGATTCTTTCATCATTCACATCAAACAATGAATAACTTCACACTACAAATGGAGCAATGAGACCACGAATAATCTTTATGCAATAATGGAATCATATGCAACTGCTAATGAAACAATGGAACACCTATATTGTTTATGGGCGAATGGAGCAATATACCATTGGAAACATGGAAATATTGCAATGTCTTCCAATGCCGAAAAATGAAAATAAGTAATGGAAAAAATCCTTCATAATCGTGGAAAGAAATATTTCATAATTATGAAAGTAATAAATGATTAGTATTATTAGTGTTAAATACGAATTAAATAAGATATTTGGAAGGAACTTGTACAAAAATACAGATTTACCCTCTCATTAGTGTTAAATGACAAGAAGAAAATGTTAATTGTAAATAATTACAACTAATTTCATTTGATGAGTCAACACATATCTACACTATCAATTTTTTCATCTAATGACTATAAATTATTCTTATATTTGTTTCTCAAATAACCATTTGTAGCCGAATACGCCTCTATTTTTTCAAAATGTGCATCTTCATCATTCCATCAACACACACCATAAACATGCCATTAATAGGAATCAAAAATCGAGCAATAAAGAATAAAAAGGAGTTTGAAACCAAATGAATGAACGGACACAGCCATCATATGTTTTGATCCATCTTTTATTTTATTTTAAATTTCATTTAATTTAAAAACTAAACAATTTTTCCAACAACCCTTAGTTGAGTTCAACTGCAAGGTTTTACCACGAGAAGAAGTGAAGAATCCTCTCAAATTAAAAATATAAAATTTTGAATGTACTTAATGGTCTTCACTATATAATAAATTTGATTACCAATAAAATAAGCCCACCCTTTTCGTTAAACTCGTATAGTAAGTTGGATTACCAACACAAAATAAGCCTTCCATTTTAGTTGAGCTCGTATTGAAAATGTCAATTATATGATCTTTGTCGTGTAATAGTGCGTATCATAGATGAAACAAGAAAGATTAAATGTAGAGCAATAATGGAACTTTAATTCAGGTGAAGATGAGGGTGTCGGGAAAGAAATGGGCAACAAGGGCACGTGAGCGACGCAGGACAGGGAGTGAAGACGCTGCCTATAACAAGTAAATAATTGACCCCACACTCTTCTCTCTTCCTCTTGAATTCAAACAAGATCTGGTTATCAACTATGTGTACTGACCTTTTATTCTTTAAATTAATCAAATTGGTGTCACAGTTTATTAAGATGACAAAATACCCGAACTCAACGAGAACCCGATCGTATTGGATGGGTAGGTGACTTTTATTGATCAAATTAGGCGGGATAGAAGATTTTCGTTCGAGGTTCACCCCGTGGCCCGTACTATATTAGAATATATATTTTATACCCTTCAAAATTGTTTATTTTATATTATTATACTTAAAATAATATTTTATAGGGTATTTAATTCAAAAACAAATTTTGAGTTCGGTTTTGGAGAATGGGTATGTCTCTTACCGTATAAAAAAAACACATGAAAAGTTTGACATATGAAATAGAGAACATGGAAAATGTCCAATGATCATTATTGCCCTAATCAGATTCTATGTTAGTTCAAGTCGATCGGTTAGATAATATGTTAGTCCATAAACGTAAATCGAATAATTAAATAATTAAATCGAACAATCATGCAAGAGGGAAACAAGTAAATTACATGAGACAAACACAATTAAAACAATACCTCGATTTTATTAATAATACTCATGCAATAAGAATAGTAGTATAAATATTATAGAACCTGGAACCGGTACAAGAACGGTTGATAGAGACGGGAATTGAGTATCATCGGGTCACGGTAATCCATTTTCCTTAAGACAATTATTGCCCCGTATGGACAACTTGCTCTCAAGATAAAACGACGATCGAAGTCGAACTCGAACCGGGCTATAGAGAGTAATCGAGGAGGAATGAATTTGACTGAAGTTCGACAGCTAGGGTTTTTGGTGCGTTTTTGCTCTAGAAATTTTTCTCTAATAATAGAAGAAAATAATCCCTCATTCTTGTAAAATATATTTTTAAGGAAAATATAATTCTACTAAGAAAATATTTCTTTTAGGAAAAAATACTCTTAGGAAAAGAACTTAAAATTTGGAAGACAAGAAATGAAATAACTTACCAAATCATTCTTTTGGGAAAGTAGGATTTTCCATAATTTATTTCTCAATGGAAATTAATTAATAATGGCTTTTCCACGTTTTTTTCTTTTTCTTGAATTTAAAATTAAATTCAAATCTTTATTGTTGGGTCATAATTATGAGCCCAACTAAACGTGGCGGGTTTCGGGTTCAATTGGTCATTCACCCATTTACCCATCTTGATCTTTTGATATATCGTTGGAAAGATCTCATTTCATATAATATGTAAACATATTTCACATTATTATATGACGAGTCTTGATATTCCGAATCAAGGCTCACGTTGACGTAGTCACAAGTTAATACACTTATTAACTTAGCCATTTGGTACTTGATTGTACAATTTGTCCAACAATCCCCCACATGAATGAAATTAACCGTGTAAGCATTTCGACGTGGTGATTACTCTCTACAGTCGATATCTGCATAGGATAAGCAGGTTACCCCCTTTGAACTTTCCTTGTGAGGGTATACTTATCTTACTGACGGATGAGTAGGCGCAATGTCCTTGAACTCTCTGTCGTTTTGTATAAGAGATCATATACTTCACACAGATACCAACGAACCCGGTGTTTAGGTTCTCATGGTTAGGTTCGTTATGGTCATGAACACCTCCTGGTTCTGCAAGAGTTTAAGAGAACTAAACCCCATTAGTCTCCCTTGAAGCGACCCCACTTCGCTCTCACATAGGTGATATCTCTTGCTCAACTTCGTGATGCACAAAGTATCATTAAAAAGCATAGCTTAACTTGATCCATTTTTGTGTCACTGTTTGACATCATAGGAATGGTCTCGGAGTTTCCCCCACAGTGACCGCACAAGATTCATGCAATTAGGTTTTCCCTTTGAACCTAGATCTTGGGATCTCCAGTCAACTAGGTAGGGTTTTCATTCACATGACGCCTTAATTATATGGGCTTGAGCCCCATTCCTTTCGATGTTCATCAACTTGATCTCTGTTTAACCTAACGGTTAGCGAATCCGTAGTATTACCTTTTGACCTTATCGAGTCAGCATAGACAATTCTTATAGAGATCAGTTGTCTAACGGTGTTATGTTGACGACACATGTGTCGATCTTTACCGTTATCCCTAAGCTTTGTGCACTACAAATAGTTGTTCGGTGATCACAATGCACACATATTTTAGGCACAAGCTTTCGCCATTTAGGAATATCCTCTAGAAAGTTACGTAGCTCCTAGGCTTCTTCCACAGCTTTATCCAAAACTTCAAACTCATATTTAAATGTTAATCTGGTTATTATCGTTTGTCGTGAGGATTTCCATGACACATCTCCTCTTGCTAGGGATGAGACGTTTCTCCTATTTCCTTTGGAATCCTTTACATTAGATATCCAACAAGTATAAAATTATACCTCTAGCACGGCAGGTTCTCTTGCATAGTACGATCCATAGTTACGGGTTTATCGTAGACACCTCAGTACTCTTACGATTCCCTTTTACATAGACACACATGTTCAAAGAATTAAAATTCTTTGATCCACTTATCGTGTTCTTGTGTATTTTAGAATCCGTTATATTCATACACATTATCGATACCACTATGCAAAGCATATGCAATAAAAATACAATCCAACGTTTTTGGATCTATTTCCATTTCCTTTTGTAGAGGGTTGTTACCTTAGCAAGGTACCCCCACATTCTTAGACAATTATTGGAGATTTAATGGTTCATGTTCTTGGACAGTTTTTGGAGTTCTTAATGTTTATGCTTCCACTATCTCCGTGATCTTGAACACTCCAAATCCCTACAGATTAAATACCGGTTTTTAATCTTTGCATGTGGGTGATAGCTAAACATACATAATCTTGTATATAAAAACTATCATACATACATACATACATATTCAATATACAAATTTAAGAGTAAAACATGCATAGCTAAGCCCATCTTAGGTTCCTAGGATTCTAGCAAAACTGATTCTAAAGAGTTGATTTCAAGATCCAGACTTGCTCCATCCTTGTGGACTCCCACTGGCTTTGAGTCTCCTCCAGACTTCGAGTCTCCCTCTTGACCTGTATCTTGCGTCGGTCTTCGTAATTACAAATTTAATAAAATAAAATAAATACAAATCACGACACGCATGTCGTATTTACTACAACACAAAACTTAGCAACACGCAGGTTGCAAAACCGAAATTAGAAAACATACAAGTCTAGAGGGCTTAGCTATACATCATGTGGAAAAAAACATGTTATTAAAGATCATGTGATCACTCATCATGCTTATCAAACAACAAATTTTCCAAATTTTATCTTTCTTAAGTGTGGAAAAAGGGGTAATTACAGATCACTATACCCCCTCAAACCTCATTCTCAGATCACTATACCCAACTTTTAGTTTTTTTTTTCTAGATCCCTCAAGTTTAAAACGTTAGCACTTAAGGTAATTTTCAGTTAAATCTAACTGAGGTGGTTGGTAAAATGTCCCAAATGCCCCTCTATTTAAGATTTAAGGGATATAATTCTGATAAGTGTGAAAATACTATTTTACCCCTAATTAAATAACCAAATTAACTAATAGATGGAGGGAAAATGTGACTTTTCAATTAACAAATAAAAAAAATTAATAACTGAAAATAATCTTATGAAATGACTAATATACCCTCATCTCTCACCCCTCACCCTCCATCTTCAACCTCCCTCTTGTTCGCAGCCACCACCACCAGCATCCGGGTACCCAAAGTCCGACCCCTAGATTTAATCGGAGCAGCCTGTTCATCGCCGGCGGCAGCGACGTGTCCGCCGTTCACGGCGGCGCCGCCATTCCCGTTCTCGGCGGCGCCGCCGTGAACGGCGGACACGTCGCCGCCGCTGGCAATGAACAGGCTGCTCCGATTAAATCTAGGGGTCGGACTTTGGGTACCCGGATGCTGGTGGTGGTGGCTGCGAACAAGAGGAAGGTTGAAGATGGAAGGGTGAGGGGTGAGAGATGAGGGTATATTAGTCATTTCATAAGATTATTTTCAGTTTTTTACTTTTTTTTATTTGTGTAATTGAAAAGTCACATTTGCCCTCCATCTATTAGTTAATTTGGTTATTTAATTAAGGGTAAACTAGTATTTTCACACTTATCATAATTATATCCCTTAAATCTTAAATAGAGGGGCATTCTGGACATTTTACCAACCACCTCAGTTAGATTTAACTGAAAATTACCTTAAGTTCTAACGTTTTCAACTTGAGGGACCTAGAAAAAAAAACTGAAAGTTGGGTATAGTGATCTGAGAATGAGGTTTGAGGGGGTATAGTGATCTGTAATTACCCCGTGGAAAAATTATGGTTTATCGAAACCGGACGATTTAAACTAATTAATTTAATTTGAACCGGTTCACGCTGGTTTATCGAAACCGAACCAAATCTGAAAATTAAAAATTTTAGGGCTTCAAAATATTCTCACGAACCGGCCGGTTCAGCTCGAATCTGGTCGAGCCGAACCGGCCCAAGCGAGGACGCCCGCGGAGGCAACCGTGGTGGCCCGCGAGGGCCATGGTCGTCATTGAGACTGACCGTGGTCGCCCACGGGAGCAACCATGGTGGCCCGCGTGGGCTTCCATGGTCGCCCAAGGGCTGACCGGTTTGGTTTGTTAGAATTATGCCCCAGTCCAATATAAAAGTGATCTACAGATGTAATGTTTTATCATCTTTCCGAATAAATAAATCGGCATATATTACTAATGTGTTGTGGTAATATATCGAATGCAATTTGATCTATGTCATTACGTGTGTAACCACTAATAGTAGAACTGTAGATCAGAAAGAATTACATTTGATGAGTCCCTGATCAGCTAAGCTTCATTATGAAGCGATCGGTATGAGACCAACTCCTTGTGATCACGCTCTACTGACCATGGCAAAGTATGTGCCGGAGTTATATCATAGATATCATCAGGTCGATGATATCAGACAACCCGATTGTGAGTATGTTGCATAGATCCAGTCATGAGATACTCACATATCGTAGCTTGTCATTATATCCTAAGCCCAAGGAATCTTTGTGTACACTATGTAACGAATACCTAAGTTTGACCTAGTCTAACGTTATCTGTAAAAGGGTAACTATCACGACTTCGATTGGCTTGGATATCTATTACATTAGTGAACTCGAAAGGCATCTGAGGGATTTATCACGCATACTTCGGTATGAGAAATATATCCGTTTAGGCCACTTGATGAGTATGACTGAAGGAATAGCACGGTCGTGCAGGTGATACCTTAGTATCAGTTTTCAGTCATCTCAGATGTCAAGAAACAGTGATTGATAAATTAGGATGACCATTCTATGCCTATTGATCAATCTGGATATCGGTTTGATAAAAGGACATTGACATGTACGATAAGAGGTTAAGTCGAATAATCGATAATCACGAACGTTGGGTAATCATAATGTCTTGCTCGAGAAAACACTACATTGTGTTTTCATCGATTGACAAAGGTAATTTTCATATTTGAAAAGGTTAAGAACATGCTGAAGTTTTCATTAAGTTCCTCGTGTCTTTCGATTACCATGGTTACATAAGGCTCCGCTGCATGAAATTAACGTTTGGAACCCATGGTGATCTCTTTCAGTGGTATTAGAGCATGGTTGTTATGAACTTTATTCAACATGTTTAATTCTGAATTTTATTTTATTTATGTGTTCATTACCTTAGCATGCATGTAATTGGAAAATAATTTTTTTGGTGTTTCGGGTTAGCCATGGCTGACCAGGGTCGAGACCCTTGGTGGACCATGGAATGCCCTAGGGAAGACCATGGTCGGTTCCAAGGGCCAACAAGGGTCGCCTACGGGCGAACATGGGAGCCCTCGCGGGCGACCATGATTGCTGCCGTGGGCGACCACGGTCTGCCCATGCGGGCGACCATGTCTGCCCTAGGGGCGACCATGGCAGCCCTCGCGGGCTACCATGGTCGCTCCCGTGGTCGACCACAGTTAGCCCTGCGGGCCACCATGGTTGCTTCCGCGGGCGACCTCGGTTGGGCCGGTTCGGCTCGACCAGATTCGAGCTGAACCGGCCAGTTCGCGAGAATAATTTGAAACCCTAAAAAATATAATTTTCAGATTTGGTTTGGTTTCGAGAAACCAGCGAGAACCGTTTCAAAATTCAAATAATTAATTAAACCGTCCGGTTTCGATAAACCGTAATATTTCCACACTTAAGAAAGATAAAATTTGATAACATGATGTTTTCCACATGATGCTAGCTAAGCCCTCTAGACTTGCATTTTAATTTTGGTTTTGCAACCTGCGTGTTGCTTAATTTTGGGTTGTAGTAAATAAGGTCTGCGTGTCGTGATTTGTATTTATTTATTTTATTTAAATTTGTAATCACAAAGACCGACGCAAGAAGCAAGTCAAGAGGAAGACTCGAAATTTGGAGGAGGCTCGAAGCCAGTGGGAGTTCACAAGAATGGAGCAAGTCTGGATCTTGAAGACCAGTCTTTAGGATCAGTATTGCTAGATTCTTAGGAACTTAGGATGGGTTTAGTTATGCATATATTTACCGTTACATTTGTATGATTGAATGTATTAATGTATGATAGTTTAATATACAAGTTCATGTATGATTTGCTATCACCCACATGCAAAGATTAAAAACCGGTATTTAATCAGACTTGCATGTAACCTGCTAAGGGATCATCTTTGCATGGATTTGCAATTGATGATTCAAGATTAAGATTGTATCGATATGCAATCAGACTTTTATAATTCACTTAAACGCAAATAATTACAAGTTTAGCGTGATACCATTCAAGTTTGGGCACTCAAAAGGGCTTTGACCCTATGGATGTCGGTATGCCTCCGCGTAACATTCATAGAGAAAAGATTTGGATGAGATGGGTAGTTCTGTGTGGGTGTGTGCGCCTCCGCGTAGTAGCCACATTAGTTCTATCCATAGTTCAAGCTTGGTAGACTTGTCTACGATTGTCAGCTAGGGCTGACCTAGGGTATCAGTATAGGGTATGTCGTGTACTTTTAGTACAGACCCTAGCCAGGAACTACATAGTCTTATAGATGGATGTATTCCTACCTTAATACTCTCAATTGGAGCAGTGAGCCTCCGTTCACTTCAATTGAGGGTATGATAGGATCCTGGTTCAGATTCTAATGTTTGAATCAGACAAATGTTTTATAACTAAATCTCTAACTTGAATTTTAATTAATTATACCATGTAGAACTAAAAGGCAAACACAACACAAAGGAGTAATAGGGCATTGAAAGTCCAGATTGAGGACAGACTCAAGAGCGTGAATTACTCAGATTGGAATAGAAACTTGAGGCTTGTACTTAAGCATGAACGCAAGTAGTATATCCTTATCAAGGAACCTCCTGCTGAGCCACCGCTGAACGCTGCTAGGGCACCAAGAATACTTATCAAAGTTCCTTAGTAACCAAATCGAGGTGTCATGCATTATGATGGGCAGTAGGATGCCAGAGTTGCAGAAGCAGTTCAGGAGCGTTTCAGATGACCCTATACCTGTAAGGCAAAGGTCAAGGAAATGTTCAAGGAGAAAGCTCGTGTCGAAAGATATGATACTTTCATAGAACTTAACAGAAATAGTTTTTTTCGAAGTGTGAAGTTGTGATGGTGTATGGAATAAGGTACGTTTTTACTATTTGTGACGACACCTTATTACATACGACGTTACAAATTGTGATGCGCATCACACTACTTGTGATGTTCGTACCTCTTACTCTTAATGAACACTGGTGTTTTAATAAATGTGAATTTGTGACAGCATATGGAAAATGGTACGCCGTCACAATTTGTAACGGCGTACCTTTCGCCATACTCGTCAAAAATAGTCAACAATCTTAACCATCCCTAGTCAAGATGGTTGACTTTCGCTTGAGTTCGTTTTTTTTCGTTCGCTTTTCATTTATCAATTGCAGACGCAAATGACCATAATTATTATACACGACATAAAAATCATGTACATCAATCAAAAATTAAAATCAGTGTACCATGTCATTAAAAAAGACTCAAACGGGAGTTTGACCATTACTTTCTAAGGTAATCACAGTTGATCGGTTTAGATCGATGTTCATACATTATCGAAATTGACTATAATTTTGGCACATCAAGTACCAAACCATTGCGCTCCAAACCGTATGGTCGGATTAAAACATGATTTTCAAAATAAACCACTTTCGTTGAAAGCGTGAGTTTAGGGTTTAGGAAGGTAAACTCAATCCTAAACCCTAAACACATTGCTCAACAAATGTTCAATACGTCTAAATAAATTTTATAAAATACTAACCGTTCAATATGTTGTAAATAACATGTACTTTGTGTAGTTACGACGGTTTTCGAGATTGGCTGATTTTGAAGGAACTGAAGAAACATGTTACAAAGAATGTCGAAGCATCTTCTACGACATCTTGTGTGACATTGTTGACGGCATCTCGGCAAGCATCCTGATCAACAGAAATCAGGAAAGTGCAGGTTCGGCAGTGCAGCAAGAAAACGATTAGGAAAGTGCAGAACGACTCCTAATCTGAAAAGAAGAAAGACGGTGATTAAGAGGAAACCCTTTAGGGTTAGTACTCATCCATGATTGCTATAAAAGCTTAGGCTACCCCCTTAGCAATCGTGTGGTTCTTTATTTGTTTCCTAGCACCAATTTGCAAGGTTCTTAGACGTGAAGGTTTGTGGGATGAGAAATTGCAGATTGAGCTTAGGATGTTGTGTATCACATAACTATAGAGAGTTAGGTGATTGAGGGTTTACTGAAGTCGTGAGTTGAAGACTGCACGCAACCACCAAGCTTGAAGAAGACTTGAAGACGACAGAGCAAGGCGATTGCTCGAAGAGTGGAATCAAGACGTTCTTGGATTCAGGGGGAGACCCTGAGATAGATTGCACTGTAAGACGTAGCATAAAGTATAGATCTAGGAGGGATCACAGGTACTTGTATGTTCTGACGGATTACTGATAAGTGAAATCTTTCCACTAGGCTGAGAGCCCCCAGACGTAGGTGACGTTGCACCGAACTGGGTAAACAATCTGCTGTGTCATTACTTGTAGCTTTATATTTACTGTCCTGCATTGTCTACGCAAGAAGTCAGACACAACGTTGTAGCATCCTGTGCAACATTGTGTGTGGCATCTTGCACGACTAAGTGATCAGAATTTTCACTTTGTATAATTCAATTTTCATGAAAATCAAACCACGGGAACACGACTATTCATTCACGATCAGTCCGAGCTGAATAAAATAATAATTTAGGGTTAGAATTGTAACAACATCGCATATTGTATGGTGCGTCGTTAGAAATTTGGCGCCAAACGAAATTTTTGCGAAAAATTATATTTGCCGCTTCAATTTTTGTGGAAAATTTAATTTCCCGCGAATTGTTTCGTTCTGACGACGCAATATTTGGTACGCCTTTACAAACCATATTATAACAACGCACTGTGTGTGTACGCTGTTACAAATATGCTGAGTAACGGTGGAGTCGGAGGATACACCGGTAAAAAATAGATTTGTAACAGCGTACGTTCGTAAAGTGTGCCGTTACAGTGCATTTTATAAATAGGGTGAAACCCTCTCATCCTTTCTTTTTCTTTCCCGTTTTGCTCTCAGTCGCTTCCATCTCTCACCGTTGGCGTCACCGGCCCGTCTCGCCGTTGCCGCCCCCATTTTGCTGTCGCAATCACCTCTCTCCTATTCGAGGTATGCTCCCGACATTTTTTCTCTTATTTGGTTGTTTAATTCTCTGATTTTTTTTTTGGTACAAAATTTAGTAATCAAGTTATGAAAATTCGGATGGCAATTTAATTAACTTTTCCCAATTTATTTTTCTGTCACGTGCATGAATCCTTCAACCGTGCATGATTTTGTTTTTGGTTGGATGTATGATTTTGTTGGATTTTTGGCATGAAATTTTGAAGGATATTTTTGTTCGGAGTATATTTTGAAGGTAAAAGCGAATTTTATTAATTAAATAGTAACTAACCCGACATCAAGCCGGACAGCTGAAACTACAGATAGTGGGACATATCCCTCACCATAATCCCAGCTTTTGTTAGTTAAAGCAAACATGACCAATTCGTGAGTCATTTGATTACGAGCAATAGTGGATAGTGCGCAACACCGTTTGGTAATTATTCCTCCAAAGTTGTTCAGCTCTACTCGTTTAGCATCATGTAGAGCCACGACCTCCAACTCATACGGATGGAGAAGTCTCATGATCTTGCTGCAGAATACTTTACACAAAAATCCATGATAACCTTGAAGACCAATCGACTCGAACCAGTTAGCATCGTGTAGAGCCACGACCTCCAACTCATACGGATGGAGAAGCCCCGTGATCCGGCTGCAGACCTCCTTAAACCAGCTCATTGTGTTTAACCGGATTAACCCTTCGACACCAGTGACCCCCCATTTCCTTCCAGTACTGATCCCAATAGGACACCAAGGTGGTGTATTGAATCTTGAGCAAGATGAGGCCCCCTAGTTCGGTATGCTTGCATGATTTTGCCAACCGACGCCAGATAACTCTGGTTCCCTCCCAATATCGGCCTACCAACCAACCAAAACCTCCAGTTTTTGGTTCCTGGGTCTCAGCCCGTCCCTACTCGAAACCCAACCCCTCCTCTGGCCGACCTTCTCCAACGACCCCAACCTTCCATTGGCTTCCTTCCTGTAGGGTTTTGGAGCGTTCTAGATCGTCGAGATAGGGGAAGCAATAAAAGATAATCTACTCCAAACCTTGTCCAAGAACATTTAAACCATTAAATCCCAAAGCAAAATCTATTCCACAAGATGTTTACCTTTAAGTCTTGTTTGAATCGATAAAGAAGAACGTTCGGATCTTCTTCTCTAAAGCTAGTCCACACCAAGAGGATGATCTTCAAGATCCTTCACTTAATTGCCTACTAGAACAATTAAATGAAGAACAAGAGAGCAAGATGATGAAGAGGAGAGGGGTGGCCGGCCACAATGAGAGAGAGAGAGAGGATTTTTGTGTGTTTTGTGACTTAATGAATTAATGAATTAAAGTCTTGCATTATAATTCATCACCCAACTCACAAGTATGGGTTAAAAGTGATTGGTATGGGCTTAAAGGTGTTTTAACCCATACCCCTTAAATCACTCACCTCTTAATCCACAATCACCAACTAAGCATGGCATTGTGTGGCCCCCACAATGGCCCCACCAAGTGGGCCGGCCATATGGCCTTATTGGGCCCTTATTGGGCCGGCCATGAGGCTTCATGGGCCGAGCCCAATGGGCCCTCCCGTGTTGTCTCATGCCGCGTCCAAAAGTTGCCCGACCTTTTTGTCGTTACTTATCAAACAAAGTCCGACGCGATATCGACGAAAAACTCAATTTCTCTCGATTCGCTAATTATTCTCTCAAACCGAACCTATGGCACAAAACCTCCAGTTTTGTCCATATACTTCTCCTTAAGAAACATCCATGTTTCCTTGTCTCAAGTTATCCGTCTTGTATGTGTGTGACCCTCTAGGCTCATGCCACCGTTGGCAGATCAGCGCAAGACTCGCTCTTGCCCGATCCATCATAAGTGGTCTCTAGTAAAACATTATGATTACCCAAGGTGCACGATGATCGATAATTCGACTTAACCTTTGTGCGTACAAGTCACCATCCTTTTATCTCTAGATATCCCAATTGATCTCAAGGCATAGAGTCGTCTCCCTTGTTCAATCAATCATTGTTACTTGATATGCGAGATGACTGAGAAATGATAACCCGTATCATTTGCATGGCCATGCTTTTTCTCTCAGTCAGTCTCCATCAAGAGGCCTTCTAACGGATATCTTTCCCATACCGTAGTATGAGGGATAAATCCCTTAGCCGTCTTTCGTGTCACTCATGCAACCCGTTCCGCCACCCAATCATGCCTTTTATAGCAATCCTTTTACAGAAAGCGTTTGGCGCAAGTTAAAGCCGTACGTTCATTGCGTAGTGATCACAAAGACTCCTTGGTCTAAGGACGTCGTGACAAGCTATCGCATCTGAATATGTTTATGGCTTAATCTATGAAAACACTATTCAATGCGGGTCGTCCGATATCAATCACCTCATGATATCTATGATATGGTTCCAGGATCCCACATCCTTATGACAAGTAGAACTACGTCATTAAGAACCATCCTCATACTGGTCGCTTTTAAGGAAGCATAGGTTGACCAGGGACTCGTTAAGTGTGATCCGTACAGATTTATGGTTCTACTACTTTAGTGGTCATAAATCAGATCATGCTTAACATATTACTTCAACACATAAGTAATATAAAGCCGTTTATATTTATACATTACAAACGATGATATTTGAACATAGACGTTTACAGGCTAATACCAATTGGACTAAGGCACAAATGCTATCAATCTCCCACTTGCCCTTAGCTCCAATCTAAGTCCCAGTCTATACCCATTGACCTAACATGTTTTTCATGTTTATCTTGAGGAAGAGCCTTGGTCAATGGGTCGGCTGTGTTATCATCAGTTGCAACGTAGTGGATCTTCACGTCACCTCTAGCAATTATGTCGCGGATGATGTGATACTTTCTAAGTACATGTTTGGATTTGTTATGTGCCCTGGGTTCCTTAGCTTGCGCAATAGCCCCGGTGTTGTCACAATATAAGTCTACTGGGTTAGACGGGTTTTTAATTACACCTAACCCAGCCATGAAACTCCTGATCCATATAGCCTCTTTTGCCGCCTCACATGCGGCAATGTACTCAGCTTCCGTCGTAGAGTCGGCAATGGTATCCTGCTTCTTGCTTTTCCAGCTGAATGCTCCACCGTTGAACATAAACACATATCCTAACTGACTCTTAAAGTCATCGGGGTCTGTCTGGAAACTAGCGTCGACATATCCTTTGACGACGAGATCATCATTTCTGCCCCCGTATACAAGAAAGGCGTCCTTGGTTTTTCTCAAATATTTGAGAATCGCCTTGACAGCCATCCAGTGTGCCTCACCGGGTTTGGATTGATGTCTACTGGTACAGCTTAGGGCAAACGAGACATCCGGTCTCGTGCATATCATGGCATACATTAAGGACCCTATAGCCGAAGCATATGGGATCTCATTCATTCTTGCTAGCTCTGCAGGTGTCTCAGCACCCTGCTTCTTGCTAAGCTTCACGCCATGACGCATGGGCAGCAATCCTTTCTTTGAATCTTGCATTGAGAATCGTCTCAACACCTTGTCTATATAAGAGCTTTGACTTAAGCCCAAGACCCGCTTGGCACGGTCTCTATATATCTTGATTCCCAAGATGTAAGAGGCCTCGCCTAAGTCCTTCATTGCGAAACACTCACCTAACCAAGTCTTCGTTAAGAGCAAGGTAGGGATGTCGTTTCCAATGAGCAGTATGTCATCAACATAAAGCACTAAAAAGATTATATTGCTCCCACTTGCCTTTTTATACACGCAAGGTTCATCATCGTTCTTGACGAAGCCAAACCGTTTTACTACTTCATCAAAACGCTGATTCCAACTCCGAGATGCTTGCTTCAAACCATAGATTGATTTGAGCAACTTGCAAATCTTTCCCTTATTCTTTGGATCCTCAAAACCCTCAGGCTGAGACATATAAACGTCCTCAGCTAACCTCCCGTTGAGGAAGGCGGTTTTGACATCCATTTGCCATATCTCATAGTTGTGATATGCTGCTATGGCAAGAAGAATGCGGATAGATTTGACCATAGCTACTGGAGAAAAGGTCTCTTCATAGTCAATTCCGTGGACTTGTCTATAACCTTTTGCTACCAGTCTCGCTTTATAGGTCTGAGGTTTGCCATCCATGTCAATCTTTATTTTAAAGATCCATTTACACCCTATGACCTTAACATCAGGGGTATGATCTACCAAGTCCCACACTTGATTATCTGACATGGATTGCATTTCTTCCCTCATGGCTTCCAGCCATTTCTCAGAGTCGGTTCCGTCCAAAGCCTCTCGAAAGGTAGCTGGATCATTGTCCACTAGTACTAAACCATCACCTTCAGTTACTAAGAAACCGTATTTGACAGGTGCATGACTTATCCTTTCAGAGCGCCTCGGACCGTCCTCATTAACTGCAGCTATTGATTCTTGCTCAATGACCACTTCTGGCTCTACCTCTTCTAGTGGGTCTTCTCGTGGTTCCCGAGTGACCATCTCATCTAGAACTTCATCAAGATGAATGGCCCTCCCACTAACTATCTTGGAAATGAACTCTTTTTCCAAGAACGTCCCACCTCGAGCGACAAAAACTTTATTTTCGCTCGGTTTGTAGAAGTAGTATCCTTTTGTTTCTTTTGGATATCCGACGAAAGTGCATTTATCTGATCTTGGTTCGAGCTTGGTTGCAAGCAACCTTTTAACATAAGCCTCGCAACCCCAGATTTTAAGGAAGGACAAAACGGGTTCCTTCCCGTACCATTTTTCAAATGATGTCCCTTCCACTGCTTTCGACGGAGCCCTATTTATTATGAAAGCGGCCGTTTGCAGAGCATAACCCCAGAAGGAGATCGGGAGATCAGTGAGACTTAACATTGATCGAACCATATCTAACAATGTTCGATTCCTCCGTTCGGACACACCATTAAGTTGCGGTGTTCCTGGCGGAGTCCACTGAGATAGTATTCCACCTTCAGTAAGATAACTAAGAAACTCCTCGGATAAGTATTCTCCACCCCGATCAGAACGGAGTGCCTTGATACTCTTTCCGAGTTGGTTTTCTACTTCAGTCCTAAACTCTTTGAATTTATCAAAAGCTTCGGACTTATGTCTCATGAGATAGACATAACCATATCTACTGAAATCGTCAGTAAATGTGATAAAGTATCCTAAACCACCTCTGGCATGCGTACTCATTGGTCCACATACGTCTGAAATGTATTAGACCCAATAAGTCACCTGCCCTCTCACCTAAACCAGTGAAGGGCGCTTTAGTCATCTTGCCCATCAAACAAGCTTCGCATCTTTCAATCGCTTGGAATTCGAATTGACTTAGAAGTCCGCGCTTATGAAGCGCTGAGATGCGTTTCTCATTTATGTGACCTAGACGACAATGCCAGATAAGAGTTTGGTCTAAATCATTAGTTTTAAACCTCTTAGCATTTACATTATAGAGCATGTTGGATTTCGAGTTTTGCATATTCAATATGTATAATCCTCCAACAGTGCGAGCATTGCCATAATATATGTTGTTGCGCATAATATCAAAAAATCCGTTCTTAATATTAAAATAATATCCCTCTATTTCAAGAAGAGAAATTGAGATAATATTCCTGTTGAAAACAGGTACGCAAAACACATCATTAAGTTCAATTACAAGCCCACTGGGCAAAACAAGGTTCACAGAACCCACAGCAGTTGCGGCAACTCTGGTATTGTTCCCAACTCTTAGGTCCACCTCGTTTTCCTTTATATCTCTTCTACTGTGTAACACCTGCACATCAGCACAGACATGAGACTCAGCTCCAGTGTCTAGTACCCAGGTATTTATTGTAGAAAGATATAGCTCTAATGGAATACCTGATGAAGTAGCGGCCCCACCGCCCTTCTTCTGATCCTCCTTCAGCTGCTGACAGTATTTCTTCCAATGACCAGGCTTTTGACAGTAGAAACAGACCGACTCCTTTGCCTTCCCTTTGCCTTGTACGGGCATGTGAGGTCTAGGAATAAATGGTCGTCTGTTCCTCCCTGCGAGGTGTCTTGGGCCTTTACCCTTGCCACCAACAGCTTTGAAGCTGGGTCCCTTCTTGACCATGAAGACATTTTTGGACGAACTGCCCCTTATGCTCTTCTCGGCAGTTACTAGCATGCTGTGCAACTCCGACACGGTCTTGTCCATATCATGCATATGATAGTTCATGACGAACCCACCATATGCATGAGGAAGGGATTGCAGAACAAAATCCGCAGCCATTTCCTTTTCCATAGACATACCGATACTAGTCATATGGTCAAAATGCCCCTTCATCTGCAGGACGTGAGGACCTACGGAACTGCCTGCTGACATCTTGCAGGCGATGAGTTCTCGGAGAACAGTGTATTTTTCAATACGTACTTTCTCCTTGAACATATCCTTGATCTGTGCAAACATTGCAAACGGGTCATGGGATAGCTCCATAAACTGCTTTTGGAGGTCCGCCTCCATGCAGCCCAGCATGACACACGCAACGTCGATAGAGTCGCTAAGGTGTTTCTGGTACGCATCCTTAACGACCCTCGTTGCGTTGGCAGCTGGCTCCTCAGGGATAGCCTTATCAAGGACGTACTCCCTGCGTTCCATTTTTAACACAAGTCGTAAATTTCTGTCCCAGTCTAGATAATTTGTCCCGTTGAGTTTACACTTCTCGAGTATAGTCCTCAATGACAAATTAGACGAGTTTGTTGAATTACTAGCCATTTCTACATGAAGAAAGTAAATTTAATCAGAATAGTTGAATAAATTTACGAAGATCCGAATTAAACACCAACCATTAGATTCTAAAATTTAGAATCTTTAAACCAAGATCCCTTATTCGTCATTTGAAGTGCGCTAAGGCGCACCGCTCCAATTGACTTATTTAGGTAGGACATCCGTCCAATTACAACCCGTGTAACTCTTAGTCAGGGTATGTGTAAAACACACGGCTTACCCTTCCGATGCCCCAGCTCGACCTCAGGCCAAGAATCGTGGTTGAGTCAACCAACTTTCACTAACGAGTTAACTTTGTGCAGATGCTCCGCTAAGGCGCACGACATCCCACAAAGTTTACCATTCCCATCTAGAACCCATTCGATCGATGCTCCGTTAAGGCGCACGACACCGATAAAATGTTTCTACATGGGTGTGAATTTGGGTGGCATCTCACTTGACTCAAATTAACTTGTAATTTGGTTGTGTTTAATAATTCGAAAGTATTTGGTACAATTACGAACCCGTCATCAACAACCCGTGTTGTGACGTTTCTAATTGTATCACATATTATCTTCATTTGAATCCGTCATTTGCAACCCGTGCAAATACGTTTCAAATTTGAACTCATCTATCACAACTCGTGTGATGATAGTTCACAACGCTTTAAACATGCAAACAATTAAAGTTGATTTTAATCTTTGCATGTGAGGTGATCGCTTATAAACTTATAAACTAATCATGCAAGCATGCAATTAATTAAATAATTCAAGCAAGCATCCATAAAGCGTTAAATATGCATTTTATAGCCCATCCTAATCTTAGGATTCTACGAGTCTTCACATCTTCTCGTCTTTCTCATTCGGGCTCCCACTAGCTCTTGGACTTCCTCCAAGACCGTCATCGTGCTCGATTTTCCATCCTTCTCGTCTTTGAGTAATAATTACAATTAATACTCGGTTCGTAGACCGGATAAAAAATAATTACACTTTATGGGCTCGAATAAAAGAATAATTACACGCTAACACTAACGGTATGCAAACCGTGAAAGCGATAAATCTAATGGGCTACTAATGCATCATACATTTCATCACATCATCCAACATGTTATCACACAAACATGTTATCAAATATTATGCAATAATTCCGGTTTTAATTTTATCAAGTTGCTTGGTCGGGTTTATCGATACTAGACCTTTTCGAAAAACGGTTTATCGAAACCGATTAAATTTTGAAAGTTTTCGAAATATTGGATCGCGGGTTCGTGACATGGATCAAACACCACACACGAACCAAGTCGGGCCAAGCCAATGGGCCGAGCCCAACTATGCACGGCCCGGTTTGGGCCTTGGAAGGCCCAAACCCGGCTTGCCGCCACTCTCGGCCTCGGCAAAGAGTGGGGACGGGCCCGGTCACCGCCGGCCTCACCGGCCTCCGGTGACCTCCATCCGGTACCTCCGATCCGGCTCCCCGAGAGTCTCTTCTCGGACCCGACAAATCCAATAATTTCCGAAAAATTCCAAATTTAATATATTTTTCAAAATTAACATATTTCATGCAAATCTCCCAAAAAGCATTAAAATCATGTTATCAACTTTTGGCATGCGAATAATCACAAAACCGAAATGAATTCAACAAGACAAAGATTAAGACGGTAACCAACGCTCTGATACCACTGTAGGGTTTTGGAGCGTTCTAGATCGTCGAGATAGCGGAAGCAATAAAAGATAATCTACTCCAAACCTTGTCCAAGAACATTTAAACCATTAAATCCCAAAGCAAAATCTATTCCACAAGATGTTTACCTTTAAGTCTTGTTTGAATCGATAAAGAAGAACGTTCGGATCTTCTTCTCTAAAGCTAGTCCACACCAAGAGGATGATCTTCAAGATCCTTCACTTAATTGCCTACTAGAACAATTAAATGAAGAACAAGAGAGCAAGATGATGAAGAGGAGAGGGGTGGCCGGCCACAATGAGAGAGAGAGAGAGAGGATTTTTGTGTGTTTTGTGACTTAATGAATTAATGAATTAAAGTCTTGCATTATAATTCATCACCCAACTCACAAGTATGGGTTAAAAGTGATTGGTATGGGCTTAAAGGTGCTTTAACCCATACCCCTTAAATCACTCACCTCTTAATCCACAATAACCAACTAAGCATGGCATTGTGTGGCCCCCACAATGGCCCCACCAAGTGGGCCGGCCATATGGCCTTATTGGGCCCTTATTGGGCCGGCCATGAGGCTTCATAGGCCGAGCCCAATGGGCCCTCCCGTGTTGTCTCATGCCGCGTCCAAAAGTTGCCCGACCTTTTTGTCGTTACTTATCGAACAAAGTCCGACGCGATATCGACGAAAAACTCAATTTCTCTCGATTCGCTAATTATTCTCTCAAACCGAACCTATGGCACAAAACCTCCAGTTTTGTCCATATACTTCTCCTTAAGAAACATCCATGTTTCCTTGTCTCAAGTTATCCGTCTTGTATGTGTGTGACCCTCTAGGCTCATGCCACCGTTGGCAGATCAGCGCAAGACTCGCTCTTGCCCGATCCATCATAAGTGGTCTCTAGTAAAATATTATGATTACCTAAGGTGCACGATGATCGATAATTCGACTTAACCTTTGTGCGTACAAGTCACCATCCTTTTATCTCTAGATATCCCAATTGATCTCAAGGCATAGAGTCGTCTCCCTTGTTCAATCAATCATTGTTACTTGATATGCGAGATGACTGAGAAATGATAACCCGTATCATTTGCATGGCCATGCTTTTTCTCTCAGTCAGTCTCCATCAAGAGGCCTTCTAACGGATATCTTTCCCATACCGTAGTATGAGGGTTAAATCCCTTAGCCGTCTTTCGTGTCACTCATGCAACCCATTCCGCCACCCAATCATGCCCTTTATAGCAATCCTTTTACAGAAAGCGTTTGGCGCAAGTTAAAGCCGTACGTACATTGCATAGTGATCACAAAGACTCCTTGGTCTAAGGATGTCGTGACAAGCTATCGCATCTGAATATGTTTATGGCTTAATCTAAGAAAACACTATTCAATGCGGGTCGTCCGATATCAATCACCTCATGATATCTATGATATGGTTCCAGGATCCCACATCCTTATGACAAGTAGAACTACGTCATTAAGAACCATCCTCATACTGGTCGCTTTTAAGGAAGCATAGGTTGACCAGGGACTCATTGGTATTTTCATAATTATTTCAAAAAGTACCTTAAAAGGGTTTTTCATAATTACTAAAAAACTAAAAAATAAATAAAATAACCTGGAAAGGGTAATTTCATAATTAATAAAATTAATACCAGAAAAGGGTATTTTTGAAATTATTTGAACAAAATACGCTAACAGGGTATTTCGGAATTATTAAAAATATCGGGAAAGGGTATTTTTAAAATTATTAAAAAAATACCAATGGAGGGTATTTTTGGAATTTATTGAAAATATACCTGAAAAGGTATTTTCTGAATTATTAAAAAAAATACCCTAAAGTTATTTTTAGAATTATTTTAAGAAGTGCCCTAAAAGGGTATATTTGGAATAATTTAAAAAAATACCCGTAAAGGGTAATTTTGGAATTATTAAAAAAATACCTGAAAAGGGTATTTTTGGAATTATTTAAATTGAATACCCTTAAAGGCTGTTTTCAGAATTAAAAAAAAATACCTCGAAAGATATTTGTGAAATGATTAAAAAAAACCTAAAGGTTATTTTCGGAATATTTAAAAAAAATAACCGAAAATGGTATTTTGGAATTGCTTAAACCAACTATCCTAAAAGGGTGTTTTCAAAATTAAAAAAATAATACATGTAGAAGGCATTTTTGGAATTTAATTAAAAATAAACGAAAGTGTATTTTCCGAAGTATTGAAATAATATCCTAAAGGATATATTCTGAGTTATTGAAACGTTATCCTCTAAGGATATTTTCAGAATAAAAAATAATCGTAGAGGATATTTTTTAAATTTAATAAAAAAATCAAAAACGGTATTTTTGTCATTTACTAAAAAATTTACCGTATGCAATTTTAGATAATGTCGCCGAAGACTAAGGCACCTAAGGCTAGGGCACTTAGGCGGTCAACTTGTGACACTAGGTTTTTCGAGGCTACAAAGATGGTTAAACCCACATCCCACTGGCAGGGGTTATGTGTTGTTATACTTTGTTACCTTCATAGCTGACCTATCTGACCAATCAGGCCCAGCAGGATTCAGTCATATGTTTGTTCCAGGTGGCGAAGCAGAGGGTTAGGCTGAATTCTGATCTTTAGTAAGTCATGAACTTGCTCAGTGACGGGTTGCCTACCCTGTCGGGACCTTCACCCGCCGGGGATGGGTGTTTATCGGGTACGACTTACTCATTGGACGAGAGAAAGCTTCTACCCCTCGAGTTCCCAGAGGATGAGGATAAGTCGTGGTCTTTAAAGAGAATGACGAGAATTGTAGGCAAGTTTGTTCGGAGCCAATGCTCCGTTGCCTACTAGACTTGGGCCGATCTTCCTCAATCTGAGTATCATTAGTTTTGGAGCGAATTTCAGGTAATATAAGTAAGGGATAATTACATGTGACTACACCCAACTATGTCAAATTTTAAAATCAGTACCCAACTTTAAAAATTTCATATGGGGTACCTGAAGATTAAATAAGCGACATTTAACCCGACATCTGTTAAATGTAACTGAAATGATTTGTTAAAAAGTCTAAAATGCCCTCAATAATTCTGATTTGTAATTAGGCTGGTCCGATTGGTTTAAAATTGGTTTGACCGATTCAAAACAGTTTAACTGGTTCAAATTAAAATATTCATTTTTATTTAATAAATAATAATTACATTTATGTAATGATTAAAATGATAATTAATTAATTCATTCATTGATTAAATTTGTTTCTGCAATATGTGGTTTGTTTTATTTTCGTTTTTGGATTAAATTTTGTCAATAAATAATCATGATATTTTACAACAAGTGAGTTTAATTTTGTTCAAACGATTCAGATGTAGAAAATGAAATGTGTGCGTCTTCATTGCTAAAGCTCGTGAAAAGGTTTTGCCATTAAAGCCTAAAATTGGTCTTGTTTCTCACTGATGCTAAAAACTTTGAAACACATACTGGGCATCATCAATTTCCAATATTCATTTCTTTTTTAACTTTTTTTTCTAAATCCACGTTCTTCTTTACTCAAATATGAATTTTGAGAAGAACAAGCACTTTTCATGGTGTACTTCATAAATTGTCTGGTAGCTTCTTCAACACCCACAACACGCAAACCTTAGTGATGATGTTGGTGTATCAAATCGTACTCCGTTCTTCTTTGGTATGCTTGGAATCGGTTTGGCTCCTCGTCACAGGAGAAACAAGAAATTGGGGATCGGAGCAATTTGGTCCCAATCAGAGCGATTCAATTCCGATAGGAACGACTCGATCTCAGTCGGAGCAATCTCTCAATTCCTCATTCACTGAGAGTGGGTGAGGTCAGTTTTGCTAGATCGAGGAGATCGTGCTCGAGAAGGCGGCGAGGAAGAAGTCTTCTCGAGGGAGAGGCTGGGGTCATGAACGATGTCATGGCCTCCGGCGACGGCCGGATGAAGGGCGGGCCCAATCTCAACCTGGCCATGAGCCTCCACTGTCCTGCCGTGATCCATTGCATGCTCGGGCGGTTCGAGGAGCCGATTTGGGAGCAACCCAAACTACTGCAAAACCTAACAAAATAATAATTTCACAACTCAATAAATATTTGACTGAGTTTTGTAACGATAGAATGAGAAAGAGCCATGGAAGTTTATTGGATGAGATTCGGAAAAAAAGATGAGTTCAGAAAGAGATGGGTTTTGTAGGTCAGGACAGAGTCAGACAAGGGAGAGAGAGAGAGGTGAGGTTGAAGATGAGGCTACTAACGTAATTGTACAATTTTAGTTTTTTCCACAAAAAATATTGGATTATGTAATTATTATTCATCAAATAAAAGTAAGAGATAATGACACTTTGATACACCTAACTATAGCGAAATGACATTTTCATACCCTAACTATTTTTCTCTTTTTTTTAGTACCCTAACAATTTTTTGTGACAACCTACCTCTAAAATGTCTAAAATACCTAAACTACCCTTGGTGTAAGAAACTATAAAATAAATTAGTTCAAATTTTTTATATCGGATTCAATTTGATTTTACTTAAGATGCAAATACAATTATACCCGAAAATGTAAAATTAAATTTGAACCATTTCAAATATGGTTTGATAAATCATATTGGACTAGTTTTATTTTGATTTTTTAAGTAAAGGGTATTTTAGTCATTTTAGCATAGTTTGTCACAAAAAATTTGTCAGGGTACTAAAAAAGAGACAAAAATAGTTAGGGTATGCAAGTGTCATTTCGCTATAGTTAAGTGTAATAAAGTGTCATTATCCCTAAAAGTAATAAAAACCGGTCATATCAGTTTTAAACCAATTAGACCAGTCTGATTTTAAATCAAAACTATTGAGGAGGACATTTTAGACTTTTTAACATGTAATTTCAGTTAAATTTAACAGAAGTTGGGTTAAATGTCGCTTATTTAATCTTCAGGTACCCCAAATGAAATTTTTGAAGTTGGGTATTGATTTTGAAAAGTGACATAGTTGGGTGTAACCACCTGTCATTATCCCTATAATTAATTATTACTTTTATAATTTTTCTACGTGTCATTTCAAGTTTAGATGTTTAAGGGTCATTTTATATCTCAGTGCATTATGACTGAGAGGATATTTTGGACAACCTAAGAATGTGGATTTGTGACATGGCTACGAACGTTTACAAGAAGAGAAAATCAAACATGAAACCCTTCTAGAACCTCTACATTTTGCTCGTCCTAGATTGCAATGGAATTCTACAAATATTTAAAGGGAAGAATGAACAATGGCGGTGGCTTGTTCGACACTTTGACGCGAACGAGGCATTTCTTTCTTCAATAATATTTTATATAACTAATATATTTCCCTTAACTCGATTTCAACTAGTTTATTTAAATTTTTTTCCAGGGCTTCGGAGATCATATGACCGAAATTCAGAAAAGCGCGAACAAGTTGGACCACTATACCGGGTCCAAATCATACTACGGAGTTCAGGAGAAAAAGGAAGAGAAAGGTGATGAAAAGATTTCCAAGAAATTGGAGATCTGGCTCGATGCTCACATGAATCAGGAGGATCGACCTAAACATATAAAAATAATTCATTTACTTATTGTTTAGTTAATTTGTTTCCATTTATTATATTAATTATTATATTTATTTACAGCTTTTCATTAAAAGGGATAAAGACATTTTGATACACCTAACTATAGCAAAATTATACTTTCATACCCTAACAATTTTTCCTCTTTTTTAGTACCCTAACAATTTTTTTGTGACAACCTACCTCTAAAATGTCTAAACTACCCTTGGTGTAAGAAACTATAAATTGAATTGGTTCAATTTTTTTATATCTGGTTGAATTTGATTTGCACTTAAGATGCAAATACAATTATACCCGAAAATATAAAATTAAATTTGAACCATTTCAAATATGGTTTGATAAATTTTATTGGACTAGTTTTATTTTGATTTCTTAAATCAGTGGTATTTTAGTCATTTTAGCATAAATTATCACAAAAAATTTGTTAGGGTACTAAAAAAGAGACAAATGTAGTTAGGATCTGAAAGTGTCATTTCGATATAGTTAAGTGTAACAATGTGTCATTATCCCTCATTAAAATTGCATTCGACGCGGGGGAGGAGGATCACAGGGGAAAGGACCCGAATGTGAATATTCCCCTGATGACCGACGAGGAGGAGGACAAGTTCATGCTTCAAGCGATTAGATGTACGTATGAGTTGGATGAGAGAGAACCAAAGGATAAACAACTTCCCCGAGGACAACATATTCGGGTTTTAGAGGTGATGACCCTCAACTGTCGAGGACGAGAAAACGTAAGTCTGCTGGGGTTTCCCGAGATCTATGCACATCGAAAAATGAAATTCTAACCGGGAAATCGCGCACAATGGCCTTTTGCCAACAATAGATGAATCAATTTAATACTAAAATTGAGAAAGCCTACCTCTCGTAATCAAAATGAGAAAGCCTACCTCTAGAATTGAGAAAGTCGGGTCATCCAATATCATATTCCAGATGTTATCTGAGATATGACTTTGGTAATCTCATTACCCATGATTAGCAGAACTTGATTATAAGTCATCCTCCCACCTGTCACTTATGAATAAGCTTTCGACTAAGGATTTCATCAAGCATAATTTCATAGAATCTAAAGGTTATTAGTGATGACACACTCAATAATTTTAGATGAAATTATCATTTGACTCATTATTACAACGCAATAACAATGAAAATGTTTTTTATTACATAATAGAAGATAATTACATAAGAAAGACTTGAAGTAGGGTACAAGCTCTTAAAAAGTCATCCTCGGAGATTTCTACAAAGGCCTTCACACAACTCCACACTCAGCTCGACCAAATAACACAAGAGGCTGACAGTGCTAAGAAAGAGGCCGCCAGTGTGGTAGGAGTTGCCAATGCCTATCAGAGTGAAACCCAATCCACTAACATGTTCAGTTATATTTACAAACAGATGAAGATTTTCAATCCCAAATGCCTTTAATAGACCCGAACAACTTACAACCACCTCATGTGTAGTTTATTTAATTATGTAATTAAGCGAACGATTTTAATTTTAATTGCTTCATCATTTAAAAAAATTAGATTGTAACAAAGTATATCTCATAAAATTTAGGGTTAATTACACTTTATTTATATTAAAATGACACGTTTTACACTTCATTACAACTAAAGAAATTTTTTTACGTTATGGTCACTTAATTGTGTTTTTTTCACACTTTGCTCTAACGATGTTAGATTTTGTATGTAAAATTTTATTTTTAAAAAAATAGGATAATACCTCTAAGGTCTTCATCCTCAACAAAAACCAACCTCCATTTAAATCTGGTCATAATGGTTTAAATATTAATAATTAGAATAATACTAATGATTTAAATAATTTAATTTTTAATAATATATTGAAACTTTCGAGTGACATTTCAGGATTATAGTATATCAAATTAAAGAGAATCAATAGATCAACAACTTTGTAGATATTATTTTTATTTTTATTGATTAATATTATTTTAACAATTAATAATTAAAATACTCTAAATAATTAAAATAATACTAATTATTAATAATATATCAAAACTTTCGAATGACATAACTCTCTCACCGTTTCGAACTCATAATATATCAAATCGAAGAGAATCAGAAGATCAACAACTATGAAGAAAGTAATTTTTGTCCAAAAATACATCCAATGACAACAAATTTCTTATACCCTTAAAAAATTCGTTCAAAATTCAACAGTATTAAAGCAAAATGTAAAAACGTTATTAATTGATTATTTATACAATAAATATTTTTTAATAATTATTTACGAAATAAAAGTAAATCAATTATTAATAATATATAGACAAAAAATTCTTTCTTCAAAGTTGTAGTCTTTCGATTCTCTTCGATTTGATATACTATGAGCCCAAAACAAAATTCGTATAAGAGAGTTATATTATTCAAAAGTTACAATAAATTTTTTTTGAGGCCAAATTTTCAATATATTTTTTAATGGAAACGTTTTAATATATTATTAATAATTAGTATTATTTAATTACAATTTACTTTTATTTTTACTATTAATAATTAATAACTAATTTGATTTATTTTTAAAATTTAAAAATTATTATTAACAACAATAATTAAAAATTTTAATTTTGTTAATAAATATTATTAATAAAAGTTATTTACTATTAATAAATATTATAATTTGATAAATTATATATAATTTTATGAATAATTGCATCAATTTGGAATTTTGATGAATAATTGAGGACAATTTTGACTTTTTACGCTGAATAAAATTTTTTCATCCAAAATTTAATACCACTAGTGTAAAGTATAATAAAAACACAATTAATTGACCTTAATGTAAAAAAAATTTCTCCAGCCGTAATAAAATGGAAAACGTGTCATTTTCATATAAATAGTGTAACTACAGAATACCTTATCCTAAAAGTTTAGATATGAAAATAGCTTATAAAATTTGGATGTGAAACTAGCTTATATAAAATATTAATTGATTGGACTCCACACCATGATTGGACGCCATTTCTTTATTAAATAGTAGTAGGGGGCCTCCAATTACTCTCAACATCATTGGAATGAGCTTCAATTTTTTGCCACTTCAATTCCATATCTGTACCAATTGAGTTATGAATAAGATTTCAGTTGTTAAAATTAATTAATTACTTCTACTTATTTATGTTGTTACAAAATTATTTTTTTTGAAAGGTGTTGGTATAAAAAAATTTGTTGTGCATTCCACCTATTAATGTCATATGATGGTTTTCGATTCATTTATAAATAAGAAAGGGGTAACAACAGTTGACTACACCCAATGTCACGTTTCAAATTTAATATCTCAACTTCTAAATTTTTATTTCAAATACCCAGTGATTAAATAAACTACACTTAGTTCAACGTCTGTTAAATCTAACTGAATTGATCTGTTAAAAAATCTAAAATATACTCAATAGTTAGATTTAGTATTGAGACTAAGTCTAAAAATATACTCAATAGTTAATAACTGAATTGATCTGTTAAAAAGTGCGAGCTCCCCGCGACTCTGACGGGGGAGGGTGAGATTGAGACTGAGAGATTGGCAATTGCTCCGTCGCGAACTTCCCCGCGACTCCGATCGTCGAGGGTGAGCACCTCACTCCATCACAAACCTTTGTCGTGGCCTCTTCTGTCGAGTCCTAGAGTGGCGAGCCACGAGAGTTGGCGCAGTGGATCTTGGCATCGCAGTCCCAACACAAGACCCCCTGGTCCGACTCGCAATAGGTCCCCGCCAGAGAGGAGCGAACCTCAGATCTAGGCAACCTCGAAGCAGAATCAACGAGCCACAGAACAAAAGTGAGATCCAAACCTCCACGCTCTTCACCTCCATACCTCCAGACGTCAAATCAGAATCGATGGGCCCGATTCAAACAACCGGCGACTCTTCACCTCCATTCGCGAGCACGACGAAGGAAGCTTGTCCCTCCTTTCACATGGAGGAAGTTGTGGTTGTGGCTCTTCACATCCGCAAGCCAACCAGAGACAAGAGTGACAGCCTAAAATGGATTAGGTTAATTAGGGTTTGATTAAGATAATTAATAAATAATAAATAATAATAATAATATATATTTAAATATTAAAGAATTATAATTATTATTTGTATAAGTAAAAAGTCAAATTTACTCTCAATTTATTGATATAATTGGGTATTCAATGAAAGGTAAAATAATTAAACCAGTTTAAGCATTTTAAACTTTTTGACATACCAATTCAATTAGATTTAACAAAACGTATCACTTATTTAATTTTTAGGTATCCCAACTTTTAAATTTGAAACATGAAATAGTTAAATATATTCGACTGTCATTATCCTAATAAGAAAATATCAAAACATAATTAATTGTATTTTGTACATGATCATAGGTCGACCCAGAACATTTTTATGGGGCAAAATTCTATCCGAAAACTTTATTTTATTAATAACATAATTATTTATATGTAATAATTAACCACGAATGTGTATAACAAAAATTAAATCAAGCTCGAATATTTGCTTTTTAATCAATTAGGACTTTATATGAATTCTTTTAGAACTACTAAAAGGAGTACGCCACACTTCAAACCAAAACAATTAAAAATAATTAAATTAAATTAAACAACTTAATTCGATTTAAAATAAATTAAAACTGACTTAAAATATGACAATTTCAATAAAATGAGTGCTTCACCCTGTATAAAAATAAAAAAAATCTCAATAATCATTCTTACTTTGGTGTATATAAAATCAAATCATGAACAAATCTGTTTTCCAGGGTGCATGTTATACACTTAGATTATTTTTCTATTATAAATAAATATATTTGAGTTAAAAAGATTTGGGATTTAAAATTAAAAAAATTAATTGTAGTTTGTATCTGCACAAACTAATCACCTATCATCAAACAGAATCGTAAACAACTCTCTTAAAAAGAACAAACAAGTGAATATAGATGGAAAAGATAGTGTGTAAGAACATCAGAATGCAAAGACCGCAAGGAGTGTTCGGAAAATGCAAGCATAGGCGTTCTCAGATGATAAATTTCGGCAATTTAAAGGGCTATTTACGCTACAGATAAGCGTATAAGCGACTTGCTCTGATGATATTGCCTTTTCTACTAAAACAATAACATATACAAGTTCATTGACTCTTGATTTAACGACTGAGAAGTGAGGTGAAGAAACAGAGAGCGAGAGAGAGCTCTATTTATACAAAAGTGGAGGCTTCGCTATTGCTAGGGTTTCCAAAACAATATTCAATTGTTTTAAGTGGGCTTTGTTATTGGGCTTTTAGAAAATGTTCCCAATCGTGTTTCGTTAATGCAAATCCACTTCGGTGTAAATGTTCCATGGAGTAAGAGCCTATTGCTAGCTGACCATGGTTGTCAACTATTCATATTTCGTAAAAGTGGCTCTAAATTTACTTCTTTTTTTTATCAAAATGTAGACATTTGTCTAAGAAGGACGTAAATACATTAAAAAAAACTTTATCAAAATAAAACAACTCAAGTTCGTTGGTATTTTTACTACGCGCGGGAGAAGAAAATAAACCGACGAACTCGAATTGAAACAATATTTTCATTTTTAAATTTTAATTCTTCAGTTTAAAGGACATTTTCTTATTTTTGCAAAAGTATAATTTCACATTCACTATTTAAACTTTTTTTGAATTGTTCAAAGTCGGTTTTTGCAATTCACCCATGGAGTAAATCCGTTTCAATGAATTCAAACCAAACTTATACGTTCCAAATAATAAGTTAAAGAGTTATGTTCACAGTTTCAATATAGCAAAATTATTTTAGAAGGGTCGGTATTGTTGTTACGTATGTTATTGGCTCAGTTTTTAGGCAAGGCGAAAGTTGTCAAATAGTTTGTTGAGCAGTTGGTCAAGCAAGTTGTCAAGCGTTTTGTCTCAACACACTTCGTGACATTTGTGGATCGCAGCATTGAAGAGTTTCCTTAAATAGGAGACGTATTGCGATTGGAAAGATCCAGATGTACAAGGCTTTTGGTAAGTTCTTATTGTATCATAATGCTTAATGTATTCCTGCCGTGATAGAGACTGTGCAAAGATATCAGCATAGGGGAATAAAGAAACCAAAATCAATTAGGTCAAGGAAACCCTAATTGGTTCGAGGGTTATTTTGCAGCCGCTATCAAAGCTAAAGCTCCACCCTTAGCAGGTGCGCGTCTCTTGTATTGAATTCATATTTTCTTGACGCAACTCCGTATAGTCTATTCGTGATCATCTAGTGGTCTTAGACGTGCAAGGCTGGCGTGTTGAGTGACTTGGTGTTCCACGAAGAGCTATTGTGTATCACTACCAGATTCGAAAGATCAAGGATTAGTGATTGTGGGATTTATGTTAAGGCGTGATTGAAAGTTCACGTAAAGGAGCTTAACAACAACTAAAGACATCCGGGCGTGCGAGGCTCGTTGAGTGGAATCAAGTTGGAGGCTTGGATTCAGGGGGAGTCCCTGATATAGATTTGCACTAGGAAGAGTAGCATAAAGTAGTGATTTGTGTGATAATCACCTTGTATGTTTTGACTTGTTCCATTATAGTGAAATCTTTCCACTAGGCCGAGGGCCCCCAGACGTAGGTGAGATTGCACCGAACTGGGTACAATCTTGTGTGTCACTGTTTACCTTTACTGCTTTTAATTGTGTGTTTGTCTGAATTTGTTCGCAGACAAGTTTGTTAAGAAGTCTGTCGTAACATTGTTCTCGACATTGTTCCTAACATCTTGCCTGACAATTACAATCAGAATTTCAATTGGTATCAGAGGAGGCACCTACAGCTTTTAGGTGAGATCTTGGGTGACAAATTCTGATCATGGACAACACAAGAGAAGGAGGATCCGTCAACCGTCCACCTATTATAGATGGGAGTAACTACGAATATTGGAAAGCCCGCATGTGTGCCTTAAATCGATCGACAATAGGACTTGGAAGGCTGTTGTGAATGGCTTGAGCGCCCCATACTATCAAGATGTAAGGGAAATATTACAAGCCTCAAACCTGAATCAGAATGGTCTAACATCGATGATGAGGCTGCCCCTGGAAACTCCCGAGCCCTCAACACAATTTTTAACGGCGTCAACAAGGATGTATTCAGATTGATCAATACCTGCACAACGGCCAAAGGTGCATGGGACATCCTGAGCGTTGCTTATGAGGGAACAAAAAAGGTACGTGAACAAAAGCTCCAATACTTAACTACTAATTTGAAGCTCTTTTCATGAAGGAAGATGAGACATTGGCTGAATTTATTGTGAAAATTCGTGACCTTGCCAGCGAGTCCTACTCTCTGGGAAAACCACTGTCTGATGAGAAGTTGGTAAGAAAGACCCTCAGAGTCTTGAGTTCCATATTTAAAATAATAATAACAACCATTGAGGAATTCCAAAATCTCAAGACTCTACCTTTTGATGAACTAATGGGCTCACTAATGACTTATGAGTTGTCCCTTCCTAGTCTCGGCCAGAAGAATAAAGGAGTGGCTTTCAAGAGTGCCACACCCAAGCAAGCTGAGCAGATATACTCAGACTCGGATGAAGATGTTTATGCTACTATAGCTTTGATATCATTTGTGCCCTATGTTCCAATTGGAATAGTCTGTAAAAGTTTATCATCGTTTGCAATGATTAAAACCGGCTTTATATTACTTATGTGTTGAAATAATATGTTAAAGTATGATCTGATCTATGACCACTAAAGTAGTAGAACCATAGATCTGTACGGATCAAACTTAACGGTCCCTAATCAAATATGCTTCAATAGAAGCGACCAGTATGAGGATGATTCTTTATGATATAGTTCTACTCGTCATTGGGATGCGGGATTTCAGAATCATATCATAGATATCATCAGGGGTTTGATATTAGACGACCCGACCTGAATAGTGTTGCATAGATACATTCATGAACATATTCAGTGTCGTAACTTGTTATTCTATCCTTAGACCGAGGAGTCTTTGTGATCGCTATGCAATTGACGTCCGACTTTGACTTGCACCTAACACTATACGTAACAGGATAACAATAACGGGCATGATTGGGTAGGGGACGGATTGCATGAGTGACACGAAAGACGGCTAAGAGATTTATCCCTCATACTGCGGTATGAGAATGATATCCGTTTAGGCCACTTGATCGAGAGTGACTAAAAGAAAGTGCATGGCCATGCCAATGATACGAGTTATCAGTTTTCAGTCATCTCACATATCAAGAAACATGATTGATCAAAATAAGGATGACGACTCTATGTCTTATGATCAATCCGATATCTAGCGATAAAAGGATAATGACTTGGAAGACAGACAAGTTAAGTCGATTAGTTCGACTATAATGCACATTGGGTAATCATAATGGTATACTAGAGGTCATTAATGATGGATCGGGTAAAATGAAGTTTTATGCCGATCTGCCAACATGGCATGAGCCTAAAATGGTCACACACCAAGGATATGGGTTTCGGGAGATAAGGAAATGTCGGCATTTATTGAGACACGAGACATGGCCAAAACTGCGCGTTTTGGGCCGTGGGCCCGTGTAAGTGAGAATGGTTTGCGAATCGAGAAAAACGGGTTTTTTCGTCGATGTCGCATCAGACTTTGTTTGATAAGTTCGGAAAAGGGGTCGGATAATATTTGGACTCGGCACGGGACTACATGGCCGAAGCAATTGGGCTTCGGCCCATGAGGCCCAAAAATGGCCGGCCCATTAAGGGCCCAAAACCATGGTATGGTGTTATGGATTAGGATGATGAGATGGAGTTGGTGGTGAGCCCATACCTCCCATACCTCTCATCATTTCATCATTACCATCACCATCACCATCACCATCACCATCACCATATATTATATTCATTCTCACCACAACACATTCTATTCATCTTCTTCTTTCCTCATGGAGATGGCCATGGCTCCTCCTCCCTCTCTCCATCACTTTTGTTCTACACACCAAATTCTTGTAGATTTGTGTGTATGAATCTCTAGCAAGAACTACGTGGCTTTAATTTCTCGAGGGGGATATGTAGGCGCCTTTGAAGAGGTTCAAGCCCATTCTTCCCATTCATGACGTTCTTGGTGTTTTCTTGGTGATCCAAGCAAGAATGGAGAAACTGTCCAGATTGTCTAGTTCCGGCGACCTCTATTGCGTGAGCCACAGCCGCTTCGTCCGAGCTTTGATCGACCTGAAATTGGCGGCATTCGAAAGATAAGTCAAAGGGCTACAACTGTTGTGAAATTATGATTTTCCAAAAGAGCGCTGGTTTGGGAGATATAAGGCCGAGAAGCTGACTGTTCCGCAGAGTCTGTCCAGCCAGATGGGAAAAATGTTTTTCTCCAGACGGAGGTCTTCTCGTCCGAAATGGGTTCGGAGCAAAACACAAAAGATGTATAGAATTGGCTGAGGTTTAATCTCAAAAAAGAACCTAAGTAATTGGATATCTGTAGCTCGAGATATGGAACTTCAAAGTCTCAGTTTTCTGCTGGGCAGATTCTGGTAAAACCCGAAAACTCGATTTCCTAAGGATCTAACTTGGTAGTCGATCTTGCGCAGGTTCGGGGCGGTTTATAGGTTGCTTCCGCTGCCATGAACGTGATTAGGATGCCCCGGAACCCAACAGTGGTATCAGAGGCGGTCTACCACTTCGAAATCCTTGTATGTTATTTCGGTTTTTTCGATGTTTAACATGCCCTTGTGTTTCCATTATTTATTTTTCGTATATGGTTTTAATTAAGCCATGAAAAATGTAATTTTGGAAAATATTAGTGGCCCATAAGAATAATTACATGTATGATGCATTAGTGGCCCATAAGAATTTTATCGCTTTCACGGTTTGCACACCGTTAATGTTAGCGTGTAATTATTCTTTTATTCAAGCCGTTAAAAGTGTAATTATTTTTTATCCGGTCTGCGAACCGAGTATTAATTGTAAATTCTACTCAAAGTCGAGAATGATGGAAAATCGAGAACGGTGATGGTCTTGGAGGAAATCCAAGAGCTAATGGGAGCCCGAATGGGGATGACGAGAAGATGTTATGTCTCATAGACTCTTAGGGTTAGAATGGGCTATTGATGCATATTTAAACGCTTTAAATGCATGCTTGAATTATTAGATGATAATTTGTATGCTAGCATGCTTAGCTTATGAGATTATAAGCCATCACCTGCAAAGATTAAAAAACCGTTTTTATTTATTTGCATGTTTAAAGCGTTGTGAACCATCATCGCACATGTTGTGATGGATGAGTTCATTTTGAAACGTGTTTGCACAGGTTGCAAATGACGACTTCAAAAGAAGATAGTATATGATACAATTAGAAATGTCACAACACGGGTTGTTAATGACGGGTTCGTAATTGTACCAAAATACTTTCGAATTATTAAACACAAACAAATCACAACATAATTTGAGTCATGTGAGATGCCACCCAAATTCACACCCATGTAGAAACATTCTCTCGGTGTCGTGCGCCTTAGTGGAGCATCTGCACAAAACTGATGCATATGTGAAGGTTGGTTGACTCGACCACGATTCTCGGCCCGAGGTCGAGCTGGGGCATCAGAAGGGTAAGCCGTGTGCTTTTGCACATACCCTGACCAAGAATTACACAGGTTGTAATTGGATGAACGTCCTACCCAAATGGGTCAGTTGGAGCGGTGCGCCTTAGCGTACTTCAATTGACAAATCAGGGATCTTGATTTAAAGATTCTAAACCTTAGAATCGAATGGTTGGTGTTTGATTCGGATCTTCGTAAATTTATTCATCATTTCTGATTAATTTACTTTCTTCGTGTAGAAAATGGCTAGTAATTCAACAAACTCGTCTAATTTGTCATTGAGGGCTATACTTGATAAGTGTAAGCACAATGGAACAAATTATCTGGACTGAGACAGAAATTTGCGACTTGTGTTAAAGTTGGAACGCAGGGAGTACGTCCTTGACCAAGCTATCCCCAGGGAACCAAAAGTTAACGCCATAAGGGCCGTTAAGGATGTATTTAGGAAGCACCTTAGCGATTCTGGGAATATGGTGTATGTGATGTTGGGCTGCTTGGAGGGAGACCTCCAAAAGCAGTTTATGGAACTGTTCGAGGACCCTTGTGCCATGATGGCGCAGATAAGGGTTATGTTCAAGGAGAAGGCTCAGATCGAAAGATTCGAAATTCTCAAAGAACTCCTCTCCTGGAAAATGTCAGCAGACGGCTGTGTTAGTCCTCACGTCCTAAAGTTGAAGGGACATCTCAAACACCTGACAAGACCGAGTCTTGGGATGGGACAGGAGATGGCATTGTAGAGTTCGTTCTGCAATCCCTCCCTCGTGCTTATGTTGGGTTCTTTATGAATTATAATATGCATAATTTGGACAAGATCATCTCAGAGTTGCAATGAAAGCATGTAACGGCTGAGAAGAAAACGAGTGGCAAGAAGACTATTGGCAAAGGGCCTCGCGTCAAACCCATCAAAAGTGAATCCTCGGACGTCTCTGAAACAAATCGCCATGGAGTGCAATTCAGGGGATTAACCGCAGCAAAGTTTACTGATGGTCAGGCCGGAGGTAGTGTGACTAAAGCTCCCCCCGTTCCGCTATTCTCTAATCTCAGCCTCAAACCGAGAACTGGAGCGCCATACCTTTCAATGTCCGACCTTATCAGACCGGTGCAAAACACCTCAGTAGCCCAGACATTTGAAAATGCCTCTCTGATGGAGGAAGCTACCAAGGGCGCTCAAGATGATGGTCATGCAGAAGAAGTTCCTATTGCACTCTCTTCTGCTCTTAAGTCTGCTACAAACCCAATCCATGATGAAATAGGTACAAATACCTCTCCTATTTCTAATATTACTGAGAACTCTAGGAATAGTGATTTACTAGAGTCATTGTTGGAGAATATTGACCCTCCACATGATGGAGTTGTGGAAAAACTGATGGGTGCGGAGAAGGCAATCGAAGAGAGTGTTGAGGTTCAGGGTTTGGAGAAGATCGACGAAGAAATGGTCACAACAGTTGGTGAAGAGAATGTTGTTTAATGTGGTGATAATAGAGAACCAGAGAAAAATTCAGTGGTGGCTGAGAGGGAAAAGTATAAAGATAGTTCTAATTACGTTGTGGATGATAGGGAGGAAACTGGTATCTTTGAAACCAGTGAGAAACATACGTCTGAAAAAGTTGACGAGAAAGAAGTTGCAACAGATGTTAGCACTGAGAATCTTTCTGTGGGAGGGAAATAAGTAAGTATCCCTGAAGTAAATGTTGAGGAATTTGTTGAAGAAGTCATTCAGGAGAATGTCCCAATTGATGATACACAAGTTGTTGCGACAAATGTCGCTGGAAAAATTACAACTAGTGATATCCCAAAGGTTATGTTGTCTCTGAAGGAGAAAGCTCTCGTTAATAAGGAGGTAAGTTTGGCAGAGATGCTAAAAGAAAAGAAAATCAAGAAGAGAAAAGCTGAGGTCGTCAATTTGGCAAAAACCTCAAGAAAGAGGAAGAAGGAAGTTAAGACAGAATCGAAGAAGAAATCAAAGGTAAAGAAGCCGATGCAACAGGGAAGGCAGCTAAGAGATGAGTCCAGTAATGAAGAAGAGCGGGTTGCTCCTATGCCAAAGAAGATCAAGTCCATGGTTGGACAAAAGCTGGCAAAGAATATTCCTACAGTGGCCACAGACAATATATCCTTCCACTCCGAGGAAGTTGCAATCAGATGGAAGTTTGTCTCCTAGAGAGCTATATTTCCTGAGAAGGAGCTCTCGGCAGAAGACCTTGGATTGGCTGAAATTTTAAATCTGCTAGAGAAGGCCGAACTAATGAAGATAGTAACCAATCTAGGTATCTTCTATCCTACAATTGTCAAAGAATTTATTGTCAACCTGTCTAGAACATTTGATTGCCCAGAAGATGAAGAGTACCAGAAGGTGTTTGTCAGAGGAAAAGAGTTCGACATTTCCACTGACATTATTAATGCTTTTCTAGGGAGACAGTGAAGGAATTATTTGAGGGTTCCAATCAAATAGTTTCATGCCCATACAAGAAATTAACCTCAAATATCCAAATTAATAAGGATCTTGCATGATCATGAATTGGTCATGAGATATAGGCTAGAATCAAAACTTGAATACTACTTTTGATTAAAATCTCTTTGTTACTAAATAGTATTTAGTAACCTCTAAAGATCGTCCACACAGGAAGAGCCATCCGGGGATACTCACAACGATCCTTACTAGAAGATCGAAGCAAGCAAAACGGACGGAGAGAGGAGAAAGGGGGTGGCTGGTCGGCTTAGAGAGAGAGAGAGAGGAGAGCGGCTAGGGTTTTGGAAAATAATTCCCTTAAATTTTCAGATCTGAAAATTTCCCTTTTATAACCCTTTTTAGGCAATAATTAATTAAAGACCTTAATAAGTTTAAAGCCCAAAACTTTTAATTAATTATGTAGAGAAGCCCATTATGGCTAGGCCCAGTTTAGCTAAATTAATTAAATCTATTTAATTAGATTATAATTAATTGGTCCAGCTAAACTGTTCTTGATTTCTGGTTTAGTTCTAAATCGAAATCGGTCTAATCCATTTTAATCCAAAACCAGATTTTGTCTCTCTCATGATTCCTCCATATGATTCCATCCGTTTTACTCAACCTTTAGTGTGTGACCTTCTAGGCTCACGACACATCGGCGGACTTGTAAAATTACCATTTTACCCTTTCAATCATGAGTGGCCTCTAGCAAGACATCATGATTACCCAACGCTTGTGATTATTGAGATTTCGATTTAACATTGTCGTACATGAATTTATCCTTTTATCCTCTTAATAGCTTTGACAACCACGAGGCATAGACAAGTCATCTTCGTTCTATTGTCATGTTTCTTGATTCTGAGTTAACTGAATTATAACTGATACTACGTATCGACTGCATGGCCATGCTATTGTATTTTAGTTGTACTCATCAAGTGGTCTAAACTGATATCTGCTCACAGGTCCGTATGAGGGATAAATCCTTCAGCGATCTATTGAATCAACTTATGTAACTCGTGATCGAGCCAAACACAGTCGTTATTGTAACCCTTCTACAAGACACGTTAGACTGAGTCAAACTCGTCACTCATTACATAATGACCTCAATAGTCCTTCTGTCTGAGGATGTGATTTCATATGCCGACATATGAGTATGTTCATGACTGTGTCTATGTAACATACTCATGATCGGGTCGTCCTATATCACCCATGTCTGGTGATACTATGACCTAACTCTGGCCCCCTTCTGGCCATGATCAGTAGAGCGTGATCATTTAGAGTTATCCTCATACCGATAGCTTCTTATGAAGCTATTCTGATCGGGGACTGCTTAAGTAAGAATTTTTATCTGATCTATAAATCTACTATTATGTGTTGACACATTAATGATACAAATCAAATCATACTTAAGATATTACTACAACACTTAGTAATATGAATGCCGATTTTATTCCAACTAATAATCTTTATTACATGATTAGATTGAAAATACATTGTGTTAGGGCACAAAAACCCAACAGTCTCCCACTTGCCCTAGACCCAATTGGTATTCCAATCTAAACCCATTCCTCTGACATGTTCCTCATGCTTAGACTGCGGTAGTGCCTTAGTTAAGGGGTCAGCTAGATTATCATGTGTTGAAACGTAGCTTATCTCTACTTCTCCTTTATCAACCATCTCTCTGATGATGTGATACTTTCTCTCGACGTGCTTGGTCCTGTTGTGAAATCTGGGCTCTCTAGCGAGTGCTACGACCCCCGTGTTGTCACACCTTAAGCTCACGGGATCAGACGTTCGCGGCAGTACATCTAATCCACTCAAGAAGCTCCTGACCCACACCGCCTCTTTAGCTGCTTCTGACGCAGCTATGTATTCCGCCTCCGTGGTGGAGTCGGCTATTGTCGCTTCCTTAAAGCTTTTCCAACTCAAAGCTCCCCCGTTCAACATGAACACATACCCACCTTGAGACTTAAAGTCATCTGGTTCTGTCTGAAAACTAGCATCAACATATCCAGTGACGCTTAGTTCTCCTTCTATCCCGCCATACACTAAGAAGGCGTCCTTTGTTCTCCTCAGATATTTGAGGATACACTTGACGGCAGTCTAGTGATCTTGGCCTGGGTTAGACTGAAATCTGCTGGCACAGCTGAGGGCAAACGATACGTCAGGCCCCGTACAGATCATGGCATACATGATGGATTCCACTGCCGAAGCATACGGGATTCCATTCATTTTCTTAAGCTCATCAGGTGTTTTAGGACACTGTTTCTTGCTGAGCTTGATGCCATGTCTTACCGGGAGGTTCCCTTTCTCAGAGTCAAGCATTGAGAATCTTCTCAACACTTTATCGATGTAGGTGCTCTGACTTAGGCCTAAAATTCTCTTGGATCGATCTCTATAGATCCTGATCCCTAGAATGTAAGCGGCCTCTCCTAAGTCCTTCATGGAGAAACATTTCCCTAACCAAGCTTTGGTCTCAAGCAAGGTTGGGACGTTGTTTCCCATGATCATTATATATTCGACATACAGCACCAAGAACACTATGTTACTCCCATTGCTCTTCTTGTAGATACAGGGCTCATCTGGATTTCTGATGAACCCGAACTCTTTTACGGCTTCATCGAACCGTAAGTTCCAACTCATGGAAGCTTGCTTCAACCCAAAAATGGATCGTTGCAGCTTACGTACCTTTTCGGGATGTTCTAGATCGACAAAACATTCTGGCTGGGTCATATAGACATCCTCCTGCAAATTCCCGTTAAGGAATGCGGTTTTGACGTCCATTTGCCATATCTCGTAATCGAATTATGCTGCAATGGCTAACATCATCCGAATTGACTTAATCATCGCTACTGGCGAAAAAGTCTCATCATAGTCCATGCATTGGACTTGACGATAACCTTTTGCAACCAGTCTTGCTTTGTAAGTCTAAGGCTTTCCGTCCATATCTGTCTTTAACTTAAATATCCACTTGCAACCTATGGGTTTTATCCCAGGTGTGCTGTCTACTAAGTTCCAGATCTGATTGTCTTTCATGGACTTCATTTCCTCATCCATGGCGTTCTGCCATTCTTTTGAGTTGGGACTGGCCAAGGCTTGCTGAACTGTTGCGGGATCATCCTGATCAACAACTATCAAGTCATTACCCTCTGTGGCTAAGAAGCCATATCTGACTAGGTTTTGACGAGATCTTTCAGACCTCTTTGGTCCTACAGGAGTTTCTGTTGGAATAGGACTTGGATCATTTACTTCATCGGGTACCTCTATATCTTATGTAGGTTGTTCCGTGTCTTCTCGAATTTCTTCAAGAAGCACAGGACTCCCACTAGGATTCTTGGATAAGAGTTCTCTTTCCAAGAAAACCCCACCTCAAGCAACAAAGACTTTGTTCTCTTCGGGTTTATAGAAGTAGTACCCCATGGTTTCTTTGGGGTACCCTACAAAGACACACTTATCTGCCTTGGGTTCGAGTTTATCACCAAGCAACCGCTTGACGTAAACATCGCAACCCCAGATCTTGAGGAAAGACAGCTTGGGAACTTTCCCTTGCCAAACCTCAAATGGAGTGGTCTCCAGTGCCTTTGTAGGTGCCTGATTCAAGATGAATGCGGTCGTTTCTAGGGCATGGCCCCAGAAAGATACTGGAAGGTCGGCGTGACTCATCATGGAACGAATTCTGAGAGTATACCGTTATCCCTTAGGTGACTGAGAAATTCTTGATCTAAGTACTCGCCACCTCGATCGTAACAAAGTGCCTTTATACTTTTACCAAGCTGGTTCTGTACTTCATTCTGGAATTTCTTGAATTTGTCAAAGGATTCCGACTTATGTCTCATTAAATAGATATACCCATACCTACTGAAATCGTCGGTAAAGGTTATGAAGTATCTGAAACCTCTCCTGGCTTGTGTACTCATGGGCCCACATACGTTTGAATGTATTAAGCCCAGGAGATCACTTGCCCTTTCACCTAAGCCACCAAAAGGTGCCTTTGTCGTCTTTCCCATAATGCAAGATTCGCATCGCTCGATTGGTGTGAATTTAAACTGACTTAATAGCCCACACTTATGAAGTGTCGAGACGCGTTTCTCGCCTATGTGGCCTAGACGACGACAGTGCCACATCACTGTCTTGTTTAAGTCATCCGACTTCAACCTCTTATTTACGTTATAGTTTGAACTGTAGTTAGTGTTATCAATATTTAAAATATATAATCCACCAACCATAGATGCAGTGCCATAAACGATATTATTTCTTGATAAAGTAAATAAGCCATTGTCTATGGCAAATACAAAATCAAGTTTGTCCAAACTGGACACTGAAATAATACTCATACTAAATGTAGGTACACATAATACATCGTCCAAAACTAAAATAAGCCCTGTGGGCATCCTAAGACTAACAGAACCAACAACCGTCGTTGACACCGAACTGTTGTCTCCGACTCTCAGATCCCGCTCGCCTTTCCCAAGGAGCTTCTTACTCTCCAGATCTTGCAGATTAACACAAATGTGAGTTTCTACTCTGATATCAACTACCCATGTATCTGAGAAAGTAACATTGAGATTATACTCAACAACGTAAATACTTGATCCAGGTCCTGAAGGGTGTCTTCCCTTCTGCAAGCTCTTCACATATTCCTTGTGCTGCCTGCAATCCTTCTTCCAATGACCTGGTTGTGACAATAGTAACAGACTACCCCTGAGGTCGAAGTGTTCCCTTCGATTCTAGGAACCGCTTGGATCCTCAGACATCTAGGTGCCCTTATCTGCCCAGCTAGGTGCATTGGCGCCTTACCCTTACCCGACACTGCTGGTGCCTTGCCCTTGTTGGAATATCCTGGTGACTTGCCAGTAGGTTTGCCAGCTCTTTTGAAGCTGACACCCTTATTGACCATCAGAACCTCAGGGGTCTTGCCCTTGAGATTTTTCTCTGCTGTCACCAACATCCCATGTAGTTCCTTGATAGTCTTTTCCATATTATAGAGATTGTAACTTGTGATCACATCTCCATAAACCTTTGGAAGCGACATCAGGACTATATCTGATTTCAGCTGCTCTGTGAATTTGTGAACTAGACTGGCCAAGCGATCAAAGAGCCGTTTCATCTTCAGGACATGTGGGCTCACTGCCTCATCAGCATTCAACCTGCTGTAAAATAACTCCCTAAGAGTGTCGTATCTTTCGACACGAGCATTCTTCTGGTAGTATATTTTTATTTCCTCCATCATCTCTTGGGGATCGCCCATGAGATGCATGGACCCGACCATGAGGATGCCAACATCTTGTCGATCGTTTATGTACTTGTCATAAGCGTTCTTATCGGCCTTGCTTTCATCATCCGCAGGCACTTTTAAAGGTTTATTTGTAAGGATATACTCATGTCTGTCATACTGAAGGGCAAGCTTCAGGTTCCTCTCCCAAACTAGGAAGTTGGTCCCCGACAGCCTGTCACTCGACAGAAGAGACTTTAAGGCTTCACTGCCAGAACGTGTTGATTTGGGTTGCGACGGTGCCATTAATCTATACATGAAAATAAATTCGATCAGATTCTCAATTAAGTTGAAGTGAGAGATACTTGATTATGAACATTTTTGATTCTTGTGTCTGAATCTAAGCCAAGATCTCCGCGTACCCAAAACTGAAGTAAGTTAATCTCATCACCCTAGTTTTGGACATTAGAGTAGGACAGTCCAGTCCTTTCACAATTCCATGTGATTCTTGGCTAGGGTTAATACATTGTATGTATACGGCATTACCCTATATCTGATACCCTGGCTCAGATCATCTGAGAATCGCAGCCAAGTCAACAAATTTTCAACGCATGGTCCAATCTGTATGGTTACTACGCTAATGCGCACGTACCCATGCAAAATAGTCCATCTTCTATTAGAATCCATTCTCATGGATCCACGTTAATCGTATCCACCCATGAGTCTGAGAACTAATCGAAGTGATGAAAAGTGGGCGGTATCTAGCTTGACTTGAAATTACTTGCCTTTTTTAAATGTCCATTATCACTGATCATTATTTGATCTTAATTTGAAATTATGATCTACAAATCCATGTAGAGATACTTTCAATTCTGGTTTACATGTACGTGATTAACTTATTATTATTAATCTTTACACATGTGGGTGATGATCTAATTAACATGAACTTATGAAAATTAAATCATACATTCAACCATACATTCATAAACATAAATGTAAATTTGCTTTAGCTAGCCCGCTAACTATACTGGAATAAACTAAAACCTATACTAGGTCTTGTCTTTCCTCATTCTCCTGGACTCCCACTGGCTCCACGCCTCCTCGGGATTACCGTCCTTCTCTTCGGTTCTTCTCGTCTTGGAACTTCGTAATTACATTTAATTTGAATAAAATAAATGCCGTGACACGCAAGTCACAATTAAACTACAATCCAAAAGCAACTCGCAGGTTGCAAACCGAAATTAAATTCTAAATTCGAGCTAATTTAGAAATCATGTTGCAAACACCGTGTTATCTAACAATCATGTTTTCAAACAAGCATGTTATCTAGCAAGCATATTAATTCCAATTTTATCTTGATTTAAATCATAAAATACGGTTTATCGAAACTGTTTTCTTGAACCGGTTAATTTCTAAATTAAATTGGTTCACGCTCTGGTTTATCGAAACCGAACCGGTCTGAAATTTTAATTAATTATTACTGAAAAATTCTGGATTTTTCTGGGTCGGTTCTGACCCAAATCCAATTTGATTTGGTCGAACCAAAATTGACCCGAGGGCCAAATTTGGGTTCGCCCATACCCTAGTTGCCTGGGTTGGCCGCGCCGTGTACGACCAGCCCGTGAGGGCTGGCCGAGGCGGGCCGCCTGGCCTGGTAGGCCGTGGCCGTACCGTGGCCAGAGCCGAGGGGCTCGGCCAGATCTGCCACGGGCAGATCTGGTCTGCTTCCTCGTTCTGGCCAATCGGCTCGTGGCGCGGCCGGGGTTAGCCTCTCGGCTCGCCTCGGCCTCCCACGGGTCTCGATCCTGATCTTACTCAATCAATTTAATTTTTCAGCAACATTAAAAAATTCCAGCAATTAATTCATTAACCAAAATCATAGAATTTGCAATTTTTCAATTTACAACACCGAAATAAATTGCAAAATCAAATCTAGCCTATCATGCTCGAATACAAAATCATGAGTAACCAAGCCTCTGATACCACTGAAGGAATTATTTGAGGGTTCTAATCAAATAATTTCATGCACATACAACAAATTAACCTCAAATATCCGAATTAATAAGGATCTTGCATGATCATGAATTGATCATGAGATCTAGGCTAAAATCAAAACTTGAATATTACCTTTGATTAAAATCTCTTTGTTACTAAATAGTATTTAGTAACCTCTAAAGATCGTCCACATAGGAAGAGCAATCCGGGGATACTCACTGAAAGAGATCACCATGGGTTCCAAACGTTAATTTCATGCAGCGGAGCCTTATGTAACCATGGTGATCGAAAATAGATGAAGATCTTAATGAAAAATTCAGCATGTTCTTAAGCTTTTCAAATCTAAAAATTACCTTTGTCAATCGATCAAAACACAATGTAGTGTTTCTCTATTGAGTCCACACAAGCACAACAACCACGAATCGGTTTTCTCTCACAGTTTTGCTATGAATGTTTTTAGAATAATTTTGACAAAATCAATGGAGGAATTCGAGAGAGGGGTTCGGCCAAGTGAGGAGGAATTAATGGGGAAGTTGCCGAAATAGTTAGAGAAAAATAAGGGGAGATATTTTACAATTAATTTGAAATTAAAACTAAAAAATCTTAATTGAATTTCAAAATCAATTAATTGCATATCTTACCCTCTTAAACTCTTATTTGCACTTTTCCCCATTCATCACTTAAAACCTTAAATGACCTTTAAGCCCAATTAACTAAAACCCAAATTAAACTCATTCGCCAGGGCTGGCCGCGCCGTGTACGACCAGCCCATGAGGGCTGGCCGAGGCAGGCCGCCTGGCCGGGCAGGCCGTGGCCGTACCCTGGCCAGAGCCGAGGGGCTCGGCCAGATCTGCCACGGGCAGATCTGGTCGGCTTCCTCGTTCCGGGCGATCGGCCCGTGGCACGGCCGGGGTTAGCTTCTCGGCTCGCCTCGGCCTCCCACGAATCTCGATCCTGATCTTACTCGATCAATTTAATTTTTCAGCAACATTAAAAAATTCCAGCAATTAATTCATTAACCAAAATAATAGAATTTGCAATTTTTCAATTTACAACACCGAAATAAATTGCAAAATAAAATCTAGCCTATCATGCACGAATACAAAATCATGAGTAACCAAGCCTCTGATACCACTGAAGGAATTATTTGAGGGTTCCAATCAAATAATTTCATGCCCATACAAGAAATTAACCTCAAATATCCGAATTAATAAGGATCTTGCATGATCATGAATTGATCATGAGATCTAGGCTAGAATCAAAAATTGAACATTACCTTTAATTAAAATCTCTTTGTTACTAAATAGTATTTAGTAACCTCTAAAGATCGTCCACACAGGAAGAGCAATCCGGGGATACTTACTGAAAGAGATTACCATGGGTTCCAAACGTTAATTTCATGCAGCGGAGCCTTATGTAACCATGGTGATCGAAAATAGATGAAGATCTTAATGAAAAATTCAGCATGTTCTTAAGCTTTTCAAATCTGAAAATTACCTTTGTCAATCGATCAAAACACAATGTAGTGTTTGTCTATTGAGTCCACACAAGCACAACAACCACGAATCGGTTTTCTCTCACACTTTTGTTATGAATGTTTTTAGAATAATTTTGACAAAATCAATGGAGAAATTCGAGAGAGGGGTTCGGCCAAGTGAGGAGGAATTAGTGGGGAAGTTGCCGAAATAGTTAGAGAAAAATAAGGCGAGATATTTTACCACTAATTTGAAATTAAAACTAAAAAATCTTAATTGAATTTCAAAATCAATTAATTGCATATCTTACCCTCTTAAACTCTTATTTGCACTTTTCCCCATTCCTCACTTAAAACCCTAAATGGGCTTTAAGCCCGTTTAACTAAAACCAAAATTAAACCCATTCGCCAGGGCTGGCCGCCCCGTGTACGACCAGCCCGTTTCAATCAGAATCGTCATCCTAATTTATCAATCACTGTTTCTTGATATATGAGATGACAGAAAACTGATACTAAGGTAACACCTGCACGACCGTGCTATTCCTTCAGTCACACTCATCAAGTGGCCTAAACGGATATCTTTCTCATACCGAAGTATGAGTGATAAATCCCTTAGACGCCTTTCGAGTTCACTAATGCAATAAATATCCAAGACAATCGAAGCCGTTATAGTTTTCCTTTTACAAATCACGTTAGACTAGGTCAAACTTAAGTATTCGTTACATAGTGTACACAAAGACTCCTTGGTCTTAGGATATAATGACAAGCTACGATCTGTGAGTATCTCATGACTGGATCTATGCAGCATACTCACAATCGGGTTGTCCGATATCATCGACCTTATGGTATCTATGATATAACTCCGGCACACACTTTGCCATGATCAGACGCTCGCGGCATTACATCTAATCCGGTTAGAAAGCTTCTAACCCATACGGCTTCCTTAGCTGCTTCTGCTGCAGCTATGTATTCAGCCTCTGTTGTAGAATCGGCAGTTGTGGCTTCCTTGAAGCTCTTCCAGCTGAATGCTCCGCCATTTAACACGAATACAAATCCCGCCTGAGATTTGAAATCATCAGGATCTGTCTGAAAACTAGCATCAACATATCCTTTGACTGCTAGTTCTCCATTCTTCCCACCATACACTAGGAATGCGTCTTTAGTTCTCCTTAGATATTTAAGGATACTCTTGACAGTAATCCAGTGCTCCTGGCCTGGGTTAGATTGATATCAGCTTAGATTGATATCTTCATGTCACCTCTAGCAACTATGTCGCGGATGATGTGATACTTCCTGAGTACATGTTTGGATCTGTCATGTGCCCTAGGTTCCTTAGCATGCGCAATGGCCCCGGTGTTGTCACAATATAAGTCTACTGGGTTAGATGGGTTTTGAATTACACCTAACCCAGCCATGAAACTCCTAATCCATACAACCTCTTTTGCTGCTTCCGATGCAGCAATGTACTCAGCTTCTGTCGTAGAGTCGGCAATGGTGTCCTGCTTCTTGCTTTTCTAGCTGAATGCTCCACCGTTCAACGTAAACATATATCCCAACTAACTCTCAAAGTCATCGTGGTCTGTCTGCAAACTAGCGTCGACATATCCTTTGACGACTAGATCATCATTTCTTCCCCTGTATATAAGAAAAGCGTCTTTGGTTTTTCTCAAATATTTGAGAATCGCCTTGACGGCAATCCAGTGTTCCTCACCGGGTTTGGATTGATGTCTACTGGTACAGCTTAGGGAAAACGAGACATCCGGTCTCGTACATATCATGGCATACATTATGGACCATATAGCCGAAGCATATGGGATCCCATTCATTCTTGCTAGCTCTGTAGGTGTCTCAGCACACTGTTTCTTGCTAATCTTTATGCCATGACGCATTGGCAGCAGTCATTTCTTTGAATTATGCATTGAGAATCTTCTCAGCCCTTTATCTATATAGGTGCTTTGACTTAAGCCCAAGACCCTCTTGGCATGGTCTCTATATATCTTTATCCCTAAGATGTAAGAGGCCACGCCTAAGTCCGTCATTGCGAAACAATCACCTTGAAAGAGATCACCATGGGTTCCATTCGATAAATTTCATGTAGCGGAAGTCATGTAACCATGGTGATCGAGAAATACATAGATCTTAATGAAAAATTCAGCATGCTATCAACCTTTTCAAATCTGAAAATTACCTTTATAAGTCGATGAAAACACAAAGGTAGTGTTTTTCTATTAGGTCCACACAAGCACCACAACCGAAATGGTATTCTCTCACACTTTTGCTATGAATGTTCTTGAGAATTTTGACAAATCAACAATGGAGGAAAATGGAGGAGGAGAGGATCGGTCAAGTGAGGGAGAGAATGAGGGGGAGTGGTTGCCAATAGCTGGAGAAAAAGATGGAAGATATTTTGAAATTTTAATTTGAAATAAAATTGAATTTCAAATTAATAATTGCATATCTACCCTTCTTAAACTCCTATTTGCACTTCTTCCCCATTCATAACTTTAATCCCTAAATGGGCTTTAAGCCCGTTTAACCAAAACCCAAATTAAACCCATTAACTTGAGTTCTAATTTCGGTTTAGACAAAACGGTTCAATTTCCTCGAATTGATTTCTTTAACCGTCTAGTTAAAACCTTAGCCCAGAAAACTACCATATCGTTCTCAAATTTCCATCCATAATTATTTGTCATGTATCGTGCTTAATGTGTGCGACCCTCTAGGCTCACGAACGGTTGGCAGACTGGTAAAATTACTATTTTACCCTTTCCATCATAAGTGGTCTCTAGAAAGACATTATGATTACCCAAACATTCGTGATTATCGATTATTCGACTTAACCTATTATCGTACATGTCACTGTCCTTTTATCAAACCGATATCCAGATTGATCAATATGCATAGAATCGTCATCCTAATTTATCAATCACTGTTTCTTGATATCTGAGATGACTGAAAACTGATACTAAGGTATCACCTGCACGGCCGTGCTATTCCTTCAGTCATACTCATCAAGTGGGCTAAACGGATATCTTTCTCATACCTGAGTATGAGTGATAAATCTCTCAGACGTCTTTCGAGTTCACCAATGTAATTCATAATCAAGCCAATCACAGCCGTTATGGCTACCCTTTTACAGGTAACGTTAGACTAGGTCAAACTTGGAGATTCATTACACAGTGCACACAAAGACTCCTTGGTCTTAGGATATAATGACAAGCTACGATCTGTGAGTATCTCATGACGGTATCTATGTTGCATACTCACAATCGGGTTGTCCGATATCATCGACCTGATGATATCTATGATATAACTCCGGCACATACTTTGCCATGATCAGGAGAGTGTGATCAGAAGGAGTTGGTCTCATACTGATCGCTTCATAAAGTAGCTTAGCTGATCAGGGACTCATCAAATGTAATTCTTTCTGATCTACAGTTCTACTATTAGTGGTTACACACGTAATGACATAGATGAAATTACATTCGATATATTACTACAACACATTAGTAATATATGCCGATTTATTTGTTCAGAAAGATGATAAAACATTACATCTGTAGATCACTTTTATATTGGACTGGGGCATAATGCTAACAATCTCCCACTTGCCCCTGGTTCCAATTTAAGTTCTGATCTACTCCCATAGACCCTGCATGTTTCTCATGCCTAGGCTGTGGCTGAGCCTTTGTCAAGGGATCGGCCATATTATCATCAGTCGAATAGTGTTTAATCTCCACATCACCTCTATATGTGATAACTCTCACGAGGTGAAGCATGCTGAGTATATGTTTGGATATATTGTGGAATCTGGGCTCTTGAGCAATAGCTACGGCACCTGTGTTGTCCCACAACAAGCTTATCGGATCAGACGCTCGCGGCGTTGCATCTAATCCGATCAGAATGCTTCTAATCCATACGGCCTCTTTAGCTGCTTTTTTTGCAGCTATATACTCAGCCTCTGTTGTAGAGTTGGCAATTTTGGCTTGCTTAAAGCTTATCCAGCTGAAAGCGCAACCACTCAACACAAAATATATCCTGACAGAATTTTGAAGTCATCTGGATAATGTCTGAAAACTAGCATCGAGTTATCCTTTGACTGCTAGTTCTTAATCTACATCCCCATACACTAGGAATGCATCCTTTTCCTCCTCAAATATTTGAGGATGACCTTTAACATCAATCCAGTGTAATTGGCCGGGGTTAGATTGGAATCTGCTGGTACAACTTAGTGCAAACGAGACTTCTAGTCTCGCGCACATCCTGGCATACATGATGGACCCGACAACCGAAGCATAAGGGATTTTACTCATCCTGCTCAGCTTATCAGGAGTACTAGGACTCTGTAGCTTGCTGAGCTTAATGCCATGACCCATGGGTATGTATCCTTTCTTAGATTCAAGCACTGAGAGTCTTCTCAACACTTTACCTATTTACATGTTCTGACTCAGCAACATGTTCTAACATAGGCCAAAAATCCTTTTGGAATGATCTCTAGATATCTTGATGCCTACATTAAATGTAGCATTACCTAAGTCCTTCATCGATAATTACTTCCTTAACCAAGCTTTGGTGGCAAAGTCGGGATGTCATTCTCGATGAATAAATACCAAGAATACAATATTACTCCTACTCGCTTTTTTATGTACGCAATGCTCACTTTTGTTTTTAATGAAGCCGAGTTCCCTTACAGCTTTATCAAAATAAATGTTCCAACTCCCTAAACTTGCTTCAATCCATAAATGGATCTTACCAGCTTACATATCTTTCCGGGATTCTTTGGATCTACAAAACCCACAGGTCGTGTGATATACACACCCTCTAGTAAGTTCCTACTAAGGAAGGGGTTTTGACATCCATCTGACATAGTTATGGCTAAGAATAATCCGGATCAATCTGGCCATTGCTGCTGGTGAAAAGGTGTAATCATAATCCATGCATTGAATCTGACGATAACCTTTTACAACCATCCTAGCCTTATTGATCTGAGGATTTCCATCCATGTCGGTCTTGATCCTATAGACCCACTCAGAACCGATGGGTTTCATCCCAAGGGTTTGATCAACCAAGCACCAGACTTGGTTGAAATACATGGATTTCATTTCCTCACTCATGGCGTTCTGCCATTTTTCGGAGTCTGGACTGGTCAAAGCTTGTCTGAAGGTTTCTGGATCATCCTGATCAATAAACATCAAGTCATTTCCCTCAGTGGCTGTGAAGCCATATCTGTCTGGAACATGACGAGATCTTTCAGACCTCCTTAGACCATCTGGAATTTTTGTAGGGATTGATTCTTCATCTGCGACCATCTGATGCTCCGGTACTTCTACATCTTGCATAGCAGGCTCCTGAATTGCTTCAGGCTGTTCCGTATCCTCTCGAATTTTTTCGAGATGCACGAGACTCCCACTAGCTATTTTGGAAATAAAATATTTCTCCAAAAATACCCATCCTCGAACAACAAAAAATTTGTACTCTCTGGGTATGTAGAAGTTGTATCTCTTAGTTTCTTAAGGATACCTTACGAAGACACATTTGTCTGATTTGGATGCCTGCATCTTTGGTACCCAAATCTTTTAGGAAAAACATACTAGGATGTTTCCCACACCATATATGACTATGGTCCATTTCTTATTTGGCTACTACGCGAAGGCGCACACATCCAAATAGAACTGGCCATCTCATCCTGCTCCCATCCCAATGAATACTATGCGAAGGCGCACACATCCACAGTAACGGGAGACGTAATGCGTGTCATGTGGTGTACCTTCTGTGACTTTGGTCCAGTTCTTATTTAGCTACTACGTGGAGGCGCACACATCCAAATAGAACTAATTACCTTATTCAGCTCGCAACCCAATGAATACTACGCGGAGGCGTACGCATCCACAGTAATGGGAGACAGAATGACTGTCACAAGGTGTACTATCGTTGTCTTCATCGGAGCCCGATTCAAAATGAATGCGGCCATTTCCAGAGTCAAGTATAAGTTGAACTCTCTTCTGGCCTAAGTACTCATAGGTCCACATACGTCGGAATGTATTATACTTAACAAGTCACTCGCCTTTCACATAAACCTGTGAAAAGTGCTTTTGTCATTTTGCCCATTAGGCGAAACTTGCGTCTTTCAGTTTGAGTGAATTCAAACGGACTTAAAAGTCCACACTTGTGAAGTGTAGAAATGCGTTTCTCGCTCATTAGGCAAGAATTGCATCTTTCAGTTTGAGTTAATTCAAACGGACTTAAAGTCCACACTTGTGAAGTGTTGAAATGCGTTTCTCGCCTATGTGCCTTAAATGACAATGCCAAATTATAACTTGGTTTAAATCATCAGATTTAAGCCTTTTCTTATTTACGTTATTCCGATTAAGATTACCAACGTAAATATCTGATCCTGAAGACGTGGATACCCACTCTTCTTCACGTGATCCTGGTATTTGTTTACAATCCTTTATTCCTGTGTCCGGGCTCATCGCAGTGATAGCAGACCTCCTCCATTTTATCCTTAGTTTTCACAGCAGCTTTGGGAGCCGCTTGAACTTTTGGACGTTTGGGGTATCTGTTCTGCCATGCAATGTGCTAGGAACCTTACCCTTACCCTGATCGGCTTTCTTGAAGCTGACCTTCTTGTTGACCATAAGGACCTCCTTGGTCTTGCCCTTGAGGTTCTTTTCAGCGGTCACAAGCATCCCATGAAGCTCTGTAAAGGACTTGTCCATGTCATGCATATTGTAATTTACGATGAAATCACTATATGTATCTGGAAGTGACTGGAACATAAAATCCGCAGCCATTTCCACATGATCATCAAAACCGAGTCTGGTTAGATGTTCCTGAAGACATTAAATCTGAAAGAGATCACCACGGGTTCCAATCGATAAATATCATGCAGCGGACGTTATGTAACCGTGGTGATCGATGCAAGCACTGATCTTAATGTAAATTCCACATGTTATATATATATATATATTAAATCTGAAAGTTACCTCTTCTATTCGATGAAAACACAAGTTTAGTGTTTCTCTATTAGGTCCACACAAGCACCACAACCGAAGAAGGTTTTCACTCAAAATTTTTGCTATGAATTTTGAGAGAAAATTGACAACAATGGAGGATGAGAGGGAGAGAGAATTCGGCAATGAGGGGGAGAGAGTGATGGGATTAGTTGCTAAAAAATTAGAGAAGATAATGGAAGATATTATGTGATTTTAATTTGAAAATTAAAATTGAATTTCAAATTAAAATTGCATATCTATCCTTCATAATCTCTTATTTGTATTTGTTCCCATTCATAACTTAAATCCCTCAATGGGCTTTAAGACCGTTTAACTAAAACCCAAATTAAACCCATTAACTTGAGTTATAATTTCGGTTTAGACAAAACGGCTCAATTTCCTCGAATTGATTTCTTCAACCGTCTGGTATAAACCTTAGGCCAGAAAACTACTGAATCGTTCTCAATTTTCATCCATAATTGTTGTCATGTATCGTGCTTAACGCGTGTGACCCTCTAGGCTCACGAATAATTGGCAGACTGGTAAAACTACTATTTTACCCTTTCCATCATAAGTGGCCTCTAGCAAGACATTATGATTATCCAATGTTCGTGATTATCGATTATTCGACTTAACCTGTTATCGTACATGTCACTATCCTTTTATCAAACCGATATCCAGATTGATCAATAGGCATAGAATGGTCATCCTAATTTATCAATCACTGTTTCTTGATATCTGAGATGACTGAAAACTGATACTAAGGTATCACCTGCACGACCGTGCTCTTTCTTCAGTCATACTCATCAAGTGGCCTAAACGGATATCTTTCTCATACCGAAGTATGAGTGATAAATCCCTCAGACGCATTTCGAGTTCACTAGTGCAATCAATATCAAAGCCAATCGAAGCCGTTATAGTTACCATTTTACAGATAACGTTAGACTAGGTAAAATTAGGTATTCGTTACATACTGTACACAAAGACTCCTTGGTCTTAGGATATAATGACAAGCTACGATATGTGAGTATCTCATGACAAGATCTATGCAGCATACTCACAATCGGGTTGTCCGATATCATCGACCTGATGGTATCTATGATATAACTCCGGCACGCACTTTGCCATGATCAGTACAGCATGATCACAATGAGTTAGTCTCATACTGATCGCTTCAGAAGAAGCTTAGCTGATCAGGGACATTATCGAATGCAATTCTTTCTGATCTATAGTTCTACTATAAGTGGTTACACACTTTATGACATAGATCAAATCACATTAGATATATTACTACAACACATTAGTAATATTATGCCTTTTATTATGTAGAATAATGATGTCCGTTAAAATATAAATTGAGGAATTATTTTGGACTAGGGCACAAACCTAACAATCTCCCACTTGCCCCTAGTTCCAACCTAAGTTCCAATCTACCCCCTATAGACTTCATGTGCGCCTCATGCTTAGGCTGCGGTAAAGCCTTTGTCAAGGGATCAGCAACATTGTCATCAGTCGATACATAAGTAATCTCCACATCACCATTATAAATATATTCTCTGATAATGTGATACTTCCTCTGTATGTGTTTAATTATGTTGTGGAATCTGGGCTCTTGAGCTAATGCTATGGCCCCAGTGTTGTCACACAACAAGCTTACCGGATCAGACTCTCGCGGCATTACATCTAATCCGGTTAGAAAGCTTCTAACCCATACGGCTTCCTTAGCTGCTTCTGCTGCAGCTATGTATTTAGCCTCTATTGTAGAATCGGCAGTTGTGGCTTCCTTGAAGCTCTTCCAGCTGAATGCTCCGCCATTTAACACGAATACAAATCTTGCATGTGATTTGAAATCATCAGGATCTATCTGAAAACTAGCATCAACATATCCTTTGACTGCTAGTTCTCCATCCTTCCTACCATACACTAGGAATGCGTCTTTAGTTCTCCTTAGATATTTAAGGATACTCTTGACAGCAGTCCAGTGCTCCTGGCCTGGGTTAGATTGATATCTGCTGGTATAGCTTAACGGGAACGAGATGTCTGGTCTCGTGCAAATCATAGCATACATGATGGATCCCACAGCCGAATCATATGGGATCTTAGTCATTTTGCTTAGCTCATCAGGAGTCTTAGGACTATTGTTTGTTAAGCTTAATGCCATGCCGCATGGGTAGGTATCCCTTCTTAGAATCAAGCATTGAGAATCTTCTCAACACCTTATCTATGTAAGTGCTCTGACTTAGACCCAATATTCTCTTGGGTCGATCTCTGTAGATCTTGATGCCCATAATGAAAGCAGCATCACCTAAGTCCTTCATCGAGAAGCATTTCCCTAACCAAGCTTTAACTTCAAGCAAGGTTGGGATGTCATTCCCGATGATCAGTATGTCATCGACATATAGCACTAGGAATACTACTTTACTCCCACTCGCTTTCTTATATACGCAAGGTTCACTTTCATTTTTGATAAAACCGAATTCCCTTACGGCTTCATCAAAACGAATGTTCCAACTCCGTGAAGCTTGCTTTAATCCATAAATGGACCTATGCAGCTTACAAATCTTTCCGGGATTCTCTGGATCAACAAAACCCTCGGGCTGTGTCATATACACATCCTCTTTTAAGTTCCCGTTAAGGAAGGCGGTTTTGACGTCCATCTGCCATATCTCATAGTCGTAGTATGCTGCTATGACTAGAATGATCCGGATAGACTTGACCATAGCCACAGGTGAAAAAGTCTCGTCATAATCGATACCTTCGATCTGGCGATAACCTTTCGCAACCAGTCTAGCTTTATAGGTCTGAGGTTTTCCATCCATGTCGGTCTTAATTTTATAGACCAATTTGCAACCGATGGGTTTTATCCCAGGGGTTTGATCCACCAAGCGCCAGACTTGGTTGTCGGACATGGATTTCATTTCCTCATTCATGGCGTTCTGCCATTTTTCGGAGTCTGGACTGGCCAAAGCTTATCTGTAGGTTTCTGGATAATCCTGATCCACCAACATCAAGTCATTTCCTTCAGTGGCTAGGAAGCCATACCTGATAGGAGCTTGACGAGATCTCTCAGACCTTCTTGGACCATCTAGAATAGGTGTCGGGATTGGTTCTTGATCAATGACCTCTTCTGGCTCCTGTATTTCTACATTCGGCATAGTAGGTTGCTCCATATCTTCTTGAATTTCTTCAAGATGCACGACACTCCCCCAAGCACTTTTGGAAATAAATTCCTTTTCCAAAAATACCCCTCATCGAGCAACAAAAACTTTGTTCTCGCTGGGTTTGTAGAAATAGTACCCCCTTGTTTCTTTGGGTTACCCCACAAAGACACACTTGTCTGATTTGGGTTCGAGCTTATCGCCTAGCAGACGCTTGACGTAAGCTTCACATCCCCAAATCTTAAGGAAAGCTAATAAGGGTTTCTTCCCGTTCTATACTTCGTATGGAGTGCTTTCCACTGCCTTTGTAGGAGCCCAATTCAATATGAATGTTCTAGGGCATAGCCCCAGAAGGAGATAGGGAGGTCAGCCTGACTCATCATTGATCGAACCATGTTAAGCAGGGTCCGATTTCTCCGTTCGGATACACCATTCATTTGAGGTGTTCCAGGCGGAGTCAATTCAGAGAGGATCCCACACTTCTTTAAATGACTGTGAAAATCTTGGTCCAAGTACTCACCGCCTCGGTCAGATCGAAGCGCGTTTATACTTTTACCAAGCTGGTTCTGTGCTTCGTTCTGGAACTCTTTGAACTTGTCAAAGGTTTTCGATTTATGTCTCATAAGATAAACATACCCATATCTACTGAAGTCATCAGTAAATGTAACGAAGTAGTGAAAACCTCTTCTGGCCTGAGTGCTCATGGGCCCACAAACATCGGAATGTATGAGACCTAGTAAGTCACTCGCCCTTTCACCTAAACCGGCAAAAGGTGCTTTTGTCATTTTGCCCATAAGGCATGACTCGCATCTCTCAATTGAAGTGAATTCAAACGGACTTAGAGGTCCACACTTGTGAAGTGTTGAGATGCGTTTCTGGCCTATATGGCCTAAGCGGCAGTGCCATATCACAATATGGTTTAAATCATCGGATTTAACCCTTTTGTTACTGATATTAAAAATCGAGCTAGTATTAGTGTTTTTGAATATTAAGAATATATAAACCACCAACCAATGAAGCATTGCAATAAAACATATTATTCTTGAAAATATTGAAAATTCCATTATCAATAGAAAAACAATATCCTTCCTTGTCTAGCAACGAAATAGAAATAATATTTCTGCGAAACACAGGTACACAATGAACATTATTTAATAATAAAACCAGCCCACTAGGCAAACTGAGACTAATATCTCCTACAGCAGTTGTCGAGACTTGATTGCCATCGCCAACTCGTAGGTCCGCCTCGCCCTTGCTCACTTCTCTTCTACTTCCCAGAGCCTGCACATTAACACAAATGTGAGATTCTGCACCAGTATCAAGTACCCAAGAATCTGACGTACATAAACTGAGATTGAGCTCAATAACAAAAATACCTGATCCTGAAGATGTGGAAGCTCCACTCTTCCTAAGAAACAACTTGTGTTTCTTGCAATCCTTCTTCCAGTGCCCCAGTCCTTGGCAATAGAAGCAGATGACATCCTTCTTAGGATTCTCAACAGCCTTTGGAGCTGCTGGACCCTTAGATTGTCGAATCTTCCCTGCTAGGTGCATAAGAGCCTTACCCTTGCCCAGGCTGGCTTTCTTGAAGCTCACTTGCTTGTTGACCATAAGAACCTCCTTGGTCTTGCCCTTGAGATTCTTTTCAGCAGTCACGAGCATACCATGAAGCTCTGTCACGGTCTTATCCATGTCATGCATATTGTAATTTCCAACGAAATCACGATATGCCTCTGGAAGTGAATGCAGCACAAAGTCTGCAGACATTTCCTTGTCCACAGGATGACCGAGTCTAGTCAAGTGTTCTAAAAGACGTTTCATCTTAAGGACATGTGGACTGACAGGAGCTCCAGCCTTTAGCTTGCAAGACATCAGTTCAGTGAAAGTGTCGTATCTTTCGACACGCGCTTTCTCTTTGAACATTTTCTCGATCTCAGCCATGCAGGCTTTGGGATCTTCGGAAATGTCCAAGAACTATTTCTGCAAGTCAGGCACCATACTGCCCATCATAATGCACTGCACGTCGATCCGGTCGCTAAGGAATTTCTGGTAGGTATCCCTTAGCGCCCTTGAGGCGTTCAGTGCTGGTTCAGTAGGTGCTTGTTCCTGGGTAAAGATATAATCCTTAAGTTCATGCTTGAGAACGAGTCTCAAGTTCCGGTCCCAATCGAGAAAGTTTACGCCGTTAAGCTTATCATGCTCGATTAGTGACCTAAGCGCGCTGTTACCAGAATGATTCGTGTTTGCCATTTTATATCTACACAGTAAACAAATTTTAATCAGTATTAACTAAAATTGAAGTTGGAGATTTAATTATAAAACACTTTCTGATTCTAACTTTAGAATCTGAACCAAGATCCCATCATACTCT